>MKYO02025803.1:76329-114245 GCA_002013955.2 Citrus medica
TGTCACAATGAGGATTTAGTAGAGCACTTTGCTTACTGAAAATACTTCTTCAAGTGCTCGGCATTCCATGACCTCTTCACGTCCCGTCCATCTTGGTAGGCCAACTTATAAGCTCCTGGTCCAATGGCTCGTATTACCCTGTACGGACCTTCCCATTTTGGGCCAAGGGTACCATGGTTGGGATCCCTAGTGTTTTGATTCACTCTTCTAAGTACCCAATCTCCTGCTCGGAACTGCCTCACGCGTACGTTCTTGTTGTAATAACGCTTGACTCGTAGCTGACACTGGACCACTCTCTGTGAGGCCCCTTCCCTTTTTTCTTCCAGCAGGTCCAGGTTTAAGCAGATCTGCTCATCGTTCTGCTCTTCGGCGAAATACTTCGTTCGATGTGTCCCCACTTTGATTTCTGCTGGGACTACTGCCTCCTGACCAAAAGCTAAAGCGAACGGGGTTTCTCCTGTGACGGTTTTGTGAGTTGTCCGGTAGGCCCATAATACTCCTGGTAGCTCGTCAACCCAAGCTCCCTTCTTCTCCCCTAATCTAGTTTTCAAAAGCTTCTTTATGACTTTATTGGCTGCTTCCACTTGTCCATTTGCCTGGGGATGTGCGGGGGTGCAGAACCTCAGGTCCACCCCCAAATTCTGGCAAAATTCTCTGAAGTTGCCGTTGTCAAATTGTCTCCCATTGTCTGTAATAATGGCATAGGGGATCCCGTATCTACAAATGATATTTTTCCAAATGAAATCTGTTGTCTTCCTCTCCGTGATTTGGCTGAGGACTCCCACTTCTACCCACTTGGTGAAGTAATCTATCGCCACAATTGCATGTGTCGCTGATCCTCGGCCCTTAGGTAACGGACCAATTAAATCGATTCCCCATTGAGCGAAAGGCCACGAGGATGTCATAGTGGTCAGCATTTCTGGGGGTTGTGCAGGAACCTCAGAGAAGCTTTGGCAGGTTTTACAGCTCCTTGCCATTCTTTTCGCATCCTGATGCATGGTTGGCCAGAAGTATCCTTGACGGAGTGCCTTGAAGGCTAAAGTTCTTGCTCCCGAGTGATTGCCGCATATCCCTTCATGAATCTCCCTCAATACATAATCTGCTTCCTCATCATCCACGCATCTTAGCAGGGGTAAGGTGAACCCTCGGCGATATAGCACACCATCTAGTAGCGTGTACCTCGCTGCTCGGCATTTTAATATCCTTGCTTGCCTTTTGTCCTCCGGTAAGATTCCATCCCGGACATACGCACGAATCGGGTCCATCCATGATTCTCCAATGCTTACGCTCATCACCTCTACCTCCTCTCCTATACTCGGCGAGGTCTTTACCTCTAGTGGAACCGACTTAGGTAATTTCGGATCTGCCGTTGCAGCCATTCTAGCCAGCATATCAGCTCGGTAATTCTCATTCCGGGATATCTGCTTTACCTCCACCTCTTGGAAAAGCCCAACCATCTGCTTTGCTTTCTTTAGATAAAGACCCATCTTTTCTCCCCTTGCTTGGAACTGATCGCTGAGCTGGTTACATACTAGCTGGGAATCTGCTCGGATTTCTACCCTTTCTGCTCGTAGTGCATGTGCAAGCCCGAGTCCAGTAATGAAGGCTTCGTATTCAGCTTGGTTATTCGTAAGTTGGAACTCGAATTTTACTGCATAGGATACCTCGACCCCTTCTGGGCTCCGGATTACAACTCCTGCTCCGGATCCTTGTTCACTACATGACCCATCGACCATCACCAGCCACACCCCCTCTGGTTTCTCCTGCTCTATTGGTTGTGCCTCCGGAATCTCTTCCCCTGGTAGAGCACGGTCAACCATAAAATTGGCCAGGGCTTGGGCTTTGATTGCTCATCGAGGCTTATAAGACAGATCAAACTCACTCAGCTCTACAGACCATTTTACTAACCGACCAGACGCATATGGTTTTTGAAGCACTTGCCGGAGGGGCTGGTCAGTCATCACCACGATCTGGTGGGCTTGGAAATATGGTCGGAGTTTGCGTGCTGCCGTTATCAGAGCCAGTGCCCATTTCTCCGTTAGTGGATATCTGGTTTCTGCATCTGCCAGGGCCTTGCTTGTATAGTATACCGGGTGTTGCTTTCTTTCCTCTTCCCTGATTAAGACCGAGCTGGTAGCCCACTTGGAGATTGCCAAGTACAGAAGTAGCTGGTCACCCCTTCTCGGAGTTGATAGTAACGGGGCGCAGGCCAGGTACTCCTTCAACTGTCCAAATGCCTCTTCACATTCCGGTGTACACTCCATCTTCTTCCCTTTCTTTATGACTTGGAAAAAATGGTGACATTTATCAGTGGCTCGCGAAATGAATCGGTTCAATGCTGCCAATTTCCCCGTTAGGCTCTGCACCTCCTTAATTGTTCGTGGGGACCTCATTTCTATCACCACCCGTATCTTTTCCGGGTTGGCTTCAATCCCTCGATGGCTCACCAGGTATCCCAAAAATTTGCCTGAGCCGACCCCAAATGCACATTTCTCCGGGTTCAGCTTCATCTCATACCTCCTCAACAATTCGAAGGTCTCTTCCAAGTGCTTCACATGATCTCTCGGTTCTCTTGACTTGGTGATCATGTCATCCACATACACTTCCATAGTATGACCGATCAAAGGTTTAAAGATCTTGTTCACCAGCCTTTGATAGGTTGCTCCTGCATTTTTCAAGCCAAAAGGCATCACCCTGTAACAAAACAAACCCATGTTAGTTATGAAGGTGGTGCTCTCCTCATCCTGTTCGTCCATGGGTATCTGGTTGTATCCAGAGAATGCATCCATGAAACTGAGCAGACTATGACCCGCGGTTGAATCTACCAACTGATCTATCTGTGGTAGGGGAAAGCTGTCCTTCGGGCATGCCTTATTGAGGTCCGTGAAATCCACACACATTCTCCACTTCCCGTTGGCCTTCTTTACCAGTACTACATTGGAAATCCACTACGGGTACTTGGCTTCCCTGATAAATCCTGCTTTCAGCAGCTTTTCCACCTCGGCATTTATGGCCTAGTACCTTTCCTGGTTGAAGCACCTCCTTTTCTGCCTCACCGGCCTTGCCCCTTTTTTGACTGCTAGCTTGTGACAAGCTACCCCGCGATCAATGCCTGGCATATCCTCATGAGACCAGGCAAATATGTCTGCATGGGACTGTAGACACTTCACCAACTCGCCTTTTATTGCTTCGTCCAATTCTGATCCGACTTTCACCATTCTGGTCGTGTCATTCTTGCTTACAACTACCCCCTCCAACTTCTCAACAGGTTCCTGGCGACCATTTTTTAAATCTCCTCGGTTATCTAGAGAGGTAACCTGCAGTGTTTCATTGGCTGCTGTAGCATAGCAGCTTCTGGCCATTCTCTGGTCACCTTTAACTACACCAACAACTCCATTTACCCTGTACTTCAGCGCCAGATAATGTGTGGACATTACACATTGGCTGATCCTCATGAACGGTCTCCCCAATATCATCTGATAAGGACTTCTTTCTTCTACCACGACAAAATCCAGCATCATCGTTTTTTCAAACGGTTTCAATCCCACAGTAATTGGGAGTTCGATGATCCCCATGGGTGTAAGCCGTCCTCCTCCAAATCCCTTCAAGGATGTATTCGTCTGTTCCAGCTTCAAGTCTGAAATCCCTATATCATATAGGGCCAACTTGAACAGAATGTCCACTGAGCTGCCTGTATCCACCAATATTCGCTGCAACTCTGTACTTGCCACCAATGCTTTAATCACCAGTGCATCCTCATGAGGGTAAAGAATGTCTTCTTCGTCGTCCTCTATCCACATAATGGGAACTTGCCGCACCTTTGCCCTCTTGGCTGCTGGCAAATTGAAAAGCACCTCTTTGCCAGCCATGGCATATCTCCCATAGTTTTTTCGTGCTCTGTTTGAATCCCCGGCCAATGTTGGCCCTCTTGCTATCACTCGGATGGTCGGCTGCTCTCGTTCCAAACCCCTTTCAACTCCCTCATCCCGTGCATATTGTGTTTCAACGACGGGGGACACTCCGTCTACATATTCATCCAAATACTGGTTCCTCACCAGATCCTCCACCTGAATTTTTAGGTCACGGCATTGACTGATGGTATGACCGTGAGTGTTGTGAAATTTGTAGAATCTGCTCTTATCACGTCGGTGAGCGGGTTTTGTTATAGGGGTCGGAGGATACAACAGACCCCGTCCCTCAATCCGTTCATATAGTTCCTCCATGGAAATTTTTAATGGAGTGTATTGTCCATATGCCCCGCTCTGGTCAACCAACTGAACTGCTCGGCTGTCATGAATGTCAGCTCGGGCCGCTACAGCCGGTAGCTGCTCTGGTCGTCCAGACCTGTAATTATCTGCACTTAACGCCCTAGGAGCGTTGTGATAAGGGTGGGCAGCAATCCGCCTGAATTCTCGTTGCCGATCTGGGATCGGGGGGCCCGGAGGTTGAGCTCGGCTACGTTGGAACTGTTGTGCTCTTGGGGCTATGGGGTAAGGTCTGGACCGAGCTGATATTCCGCCCATCACGGAAGAATCTCCCGTTCGCTTTCCCAACCCACTCCCTTTCGGGGCTCTCCCGTTCCTTCCGCCTCAGCTCTTCCAGCTGTTCAGTTTTTAATCTTGCTGATTTTTCCTCTTCGATTTCTATATCTCGTCTCGCCTGTTCATATCCCGACGAGTAATTCTGTATGAGGGGGCTTCTCAAGTTATACCATAACCGGCCGATTCTCACGCCTTCTCTCAATCCCCTCAACGCCTGCGGGTGATTAAAAGCTCCCAGATCCAGTACGGCTCGGTGATACCTTTTTACGAATTCTCGAAGGGATTCCTGCTCCTCTTGTTTCATTCCCATTAGTTCCATCATGTCGTCCTCTGGGGCAACTGCCCCTCGGAACTGCTCGGCCAACTCTTGGCACATCTGCTCATACCCCTTTATACTTCCTCGGGGCAACTTGCGATACAATTCTCGAGCTCGTCCTTCTAGCGTCAGCGGGAACACCTGGCACCTCTGAGCTGGTGTCAACCCCTGCACACCCGTCATGTCGTTGAAACGCTCAATGTGCACTAACGGATCACTTCGCCCGGAGTATTTGAGGTCGGGGAAGCAAAAATCTCTTGAGTAACAGTACCCATGATCGCAGTTGATAACGGAAATTCTTCATCTAGCATTATCCTCCAGCTTGGGGGCTTTCTCTTGCCCTGCATCTCCTCTATCACCTGCGCCAATCTGCGCACCTCCCCCTCCAATTCTAAAGCACGGTCAGGATCACGTGCGGCAATTTGATCTCGCTCCTGCTCGGCGTTCTGCAACCTCTGTCTGAGTTCCCCTTCATCAACACTAGCCCTTTGGCCATTCATTTCCAATACCCGCCTGGGGCGAGGTTGGTCTCTTGCTTCGTCCGCGTGTTCCCCTGCAACCCGACCAATACTTGTAAGGGGCACCCCATTAGACTGATCTGCGGGCGGAGGGATTTCCTCGACTCTACGCCTCCGGTGGCTGGGTTCTGCTCCAGCCTCATCTCTTCCCACAGGGGTTTCATAATCCCTTCTCCGCTCGTCCCTCAGCTCAAACAATATGGTCATAAGGGTCTCCATTTGTCTTTCCATCCGCTCCAGTCTGTCTTGCGTCACCTTCTCGCGGGCTTCATTTGCAATGTCCCGGAGCGTGCTTGTCTCCACCGTTTCATTCTCCATACCCGATCGTTTCCTGTTTCTCCGGTAATTATTCGTTGGTGGTAGCTTTTTATTCAGCTCCCCACAGACGGCGCCAAAATGTTGATGCTCAAATCCGTTCGCTTTATGACCGACCAGATTCTTTCACCAACGTTTAAGTTGTCAGCTGCTGCACGTATCACTGGGGTGGAATCACCTTCCTTTCTCTTGCTAGACCTGCGTTCACCAAAAACGGATCAGAAACGCCGGTGGTTTTGTCGGCGTAAACCCTCCGATGCTTAAGTTAGCACAAGGTGTTTACGGGAAAAACAATGTAGTTCGGATTTAAGAAGGGTTTTTGACTTGTTTCACAGTTTGTAAGAGAAAAAGTCTGGTTGCAATTTGGCAGTGTTTTCCCTCTCTTAATGTTTTATTTTCTTCTTCTTCATCGATTTTTCCTCCTTTTATAGCCATTATTCCACGTTCCCCTTCTGTCTTCCTTCCCCCTTTTTCGGGTAGTGGTCTGTTATGGAGCTTTAAATGCTACATCATGGGTAGCCGTGGGGCATTGAAAGCCTCGTAACGGTTCCGGGAAAAACGCAAACGCCATGAGTCTGTGGGATCATGTTTCCGCATTTTCAGGAAACGAGTATCGGCTCGGCATATATCTCTGGTTGGGCACTCGTCTCTGGTCGGGCCACATTGGCCTCCACGCTCTGCTTGCACCATTTGGTTGAGGTGAACCATACTAGGGCGGAAGTAGTAGCATGACCGACCTGGTGCTTGTACGTACTCAACATGGGCAACATATGACTCCGATTATATAGTTCATAACATTCCAGATTGACTGAAAGGTTATCCCATATTTTAAAATTGCTGACATCAAACCAAAAAAAAAAAAGGAAATCCAAAAACTTTCAATGCTTCTTTTGACATCTTTATGGCTCATGAAGACCAGCGTTTATGCAATTTAATAATCATAAAACTGTTAAATTTCTCCAGCAATATTTATGGCTCGGCAAGGGTAATCTTTATGCATTTTATCGAAAATCAAAATATGATATTGGTTTGTAGGACGACTTGACCTGATATCAGGCCCAACACTGTTATGGAGGAGGTGGATATTACAGGCTTGAGGTTGTAGCCTTGCAGATGTGACGCTGCAAATTTTAAAATCAATTTTTTTTAGATTTCTACTATTTACCCAGGTCAAACTCCGAAAGCTAAAATAAAACAATGTCGTTTCAATTTTTTTTCTTTTCACTTCTTCATGAAACGCTACCGTTCCACCCTAGCAAAAGCAAACCTCTCCTCTTCGTTTTCATCTTCCTCTCCTCTTCGTTTCACCAGGGAACGACATAACCCAATCCTCTTCCTCTCATCTTCGTTTTGTTTAAGATCCAAATCGAGATCTTTTTTTTCTAAACTGCTCTTTTTTGTCTTTCTTAGATCAGCCAGAAAGTACATCTGCGAAAGAAGAAGTGAAAGATATGAAACAAAAAGCCCTCCCTTGACTATGAAGTTGCGATTAGTTGCTTTTAATTACGTATAAATCTATAAGTGCATGACAGCAGACTCCTTCAAATAGGGGTATTTTACAGCTAAAGCTTCATGTAATGAATGTAGATTGGTTGATGAGAAAGGATCTAAAGCTCAGCAAATACTATCAGAAAAGCTTTCTTTCTCTTCTAGATTTAGCACACCCAAAATGACAAGCAGCAAGTGGGAGATCATAACAAAGTACCTCACCCGATTCGTGTAGAAAAGAAAAGACAAACTCTCATCACTCATTCTTAATATGGGAATTCTAAATTAGTTCTAGGCCACTTCAAGTAAGTCGTCAATTTGAGAATACAATCCTAGCCATGTATGAAACACCTGAAGCCTATCACCTTTGAGGAACATAAGAGCTTAAAGATTCTTTATTTCACTCGGGTGTGGTGAATCGAAGAGGAAGAGCTTAAAGATTCTGCATTTTTTTCAGTTCATAAAGTAGTTGTTTCTCTACGGTTTTTCTACTTTAGTTGGTTTTGCTTTTACTTGGCTGAAACGACAACATTTCATGAAGAAGAGGAAAAAAAAAACCCAAAACGACGTCGTTTTGGTTACTTTCGGAGTTTGACCCGAAACAACTAGCATTTTCCATTTTTTTAATGTTAATACATAAATTAAATAGTAATTCAAAGCAAACAAGCAAATTAATTAAAAACATGCACATACTTTGAATGAAAAGACAGCAATGCTCTGATGATATAGTTATTATAACTTGAAGTTGAAGACTTCACTCAAGTGCTTTATAAGATGGAAACCACTAATATAATTCTTTGCACGCCACCAATTACATTAGCTCCAAAGCAAGATGAACTTAGTTAATTTAGATGGAAAATGGCAACGCAACTAATGACACTATATAGTCAAAACCTAGTGGTTAGAATCCAAACCTCACAATTGTGAGGTTATAGGTTCGAGCTCTCACAATACATTGTGAGGGTTTAATTTCCTTCCTCAATTTGAGTGAAGGTAGTCCTCTTCCTTTTGAAATGTGAATGGAGTAGGCGTCACTCAAATATTAGAAAGGGAATGTGAGTGGAGTAGACGTCCCTCAAATATTAGAGAGGGTAAAAATATAGGCAGTACTTCATAAGAATTGATGTAAATTAGTCTCAATAATAGTCTGATTTATAAATATAAGTTGTAATCTCATATAATATGAGTTATACTCTTGAGCAATAGTCTCATGTAATAATAATTAAAAAAAACTAATGACACTATATATAAATCTATGCTGTATTGATTACTTACTAATGACACTATATATAAATCTATACTTTATTTATTACTTAAAAGCCTTGATAATCACTGTCATTTGAAGACCATTAAGCCACTTTCTTAAAGTTATTGCGACACACAATGCCAAGACACTGCTCGATCCCCTTTTCTTTTTTAAAAATGATCAATGTTATGCCACTAACATGTAGTTGTTTCTTGTGTATTATTGGTAGCAATACCTGCGGGCCCCGAACCTGCAAGGACCCGATTAATTTGGGGCGGTTATGGGGCTCCAGAAAAAAATCTAAAATTAAATTATTAAAAAAATAAAAATAAAAATCAAATGGTCACCAAATGACACAGTCAAATGACTGTTTGTTCACATTTTAGTGGAGAATTTAATTTGAACACTATAAAATTTAATATAATTATTTTAAAATGTAAATCTATCACAATCAATAACTGTTAAGTAAGGTGAAGAGATTCATAATTGTAACGGAAACCATAACCTAATCTAAATCTAACTTGATGGAAACCATAACTTAAACCAAAACTAACTTGAATCTAACCCTAAATTAATTTGAAAAAAGCAAAGAAATTAATTGCAAAATTAAGATATCGAACAAGGGAAAAGTGAGATAATTACCTTCATACTACCGTGAAGTGAGAATAATGGAAGTGAGAATAATGGAGATGTGAAAAGGTAAACGGTTGGATCGAACAAATCTCAGTCAGATTAAAAAGTGATTGGAGATTAAGAGGGAGCGCCATGATCATGTGATTGTCTTCTTCACTAATTTTTTTTTTTTTCAAATGAAATCAATTTTAGGTGAGTAAAAGCTCGAGCGGTCCCAGTGGCTTCAATGGCATGCATGCCTAGAGAATAATAAGATACCTTAGGTTTATGTTTGAGGGACTCCGGTTGTTAATGTGCCGGCCGGTTTATTCACTCGCGGTTCTTCTTAACTTTTCTAGTTTTTTAATCGTATTTTTATTTTTGTTTTTGTTTTTGCTGGAAATTTATCTGTTCTTGTCATAGTTCGGGCTTATCTTACTTTGAATTTTAGCATAAAAGAATACTTTTATCATTACTCATCTATTTTTTGGCCAGTCTGATCTTTAATTCTTTATCACCGAGTGTAAATTGTTCTTGAAGAAAATTAATGATATTTGTAATATTTATCCAACGGCAATTTTTTTTTCTTTTGTAAAAAAGTACCTGCTACTAAGAGTAAATGAAACCCCCAAAAATATTTGGTCGATAATACTATTGTTTGTTGTCACTAGTGACATATGATTAACAAATTAACTTAATTAATGATTGAATGATTGTCGTGTCGTACAAATTAATTGCACCCAAAATACCCCAATAACTATCTTGTTTGACAATCTATTTTCAGGTGAATAAGCTTAAATAGATGGGCTGATCAGAAAGTACCAAAGAAGGAAACCTTTAGTATTAGAAGAGATTCACATTCCAAAACATTTCGTTATCCTCAGTCCTGAAAGGCGACAAACATGCGTGTTCATGTAGTTTACAAATGGCTACTCAATTTTGATACGTTAAATCTCTTAGACTACTTTAGTCTATGTACTTAGCTTCCTGCCAATGAAGCAACCAAACTTGGTCGTACTCAAATGATAAATATGCCACGTGATATCAAGTTAAATATGTTTCTAGTAATCAAGCCCAATGGTGGGTCGGTGGGGACACCGGCTCGAATCTCTGTCAAACTCCTTTTTGTTTTTTTCCCCTACAAAAATGTGGAATAAGAATAGATTTTCGAGTTAGATAATCTTGGTACATAAATTTCTAAATTGTGTGTATATATATATATATATATATATGTACGTACGTATATACGTGTATATATATATATATCTAAACTACTATTAACCTAAAAAAAATAAAAAAATTTTAAAATACATCTAATATATTAAAATCAATTGATGCATACACAACATACGTAATTAGATTTAATATAATCATCACTTATATGATGATTTTTCAAAATAAATGTATGTATGTCATTGTATTATTTATTTATTATATGTCTGACATGATACCTCTAATGTATTATAGATTTTCTCCTAAAAAATACATGTAAATATATTTTTAAAAAATCCAATTTATTATACATCCCACTTGATATTCAGTTTACTGTACAACGAATGTATAGTGTCAGTTTCTAAAAAAATGCTGCAAGTTTTATAGTAAGAAAAGTCATTTCATATATAAATGCCTTTGACAATTTCAAAAGTAAACTTGGACACTCAACCTAATCAAACGAACGAATTAATATCTCATGACTTATTCGCCAAACTTATGTATAAAAATTCAATTATATCAACGTTTTACATGCCATCTCCTTCGTATACGAAAAACTGAAGTGTCCAAACAATGGCTTCCTCATCTACTTCTTCTACTTCATCACCACCCTCAAATCTTCCACTGAAACCAATACCAGGTGACTATGGCTTGCCCTTCTTTGGCCCCATTAAAGATCGTCTAGATTACTTCTACTTTCAAGGCCAAGACAAGTTCTTCCAAGACCGAATCAACAAACACAAATCCACAATCTTCAAAACCAACATGCCTCCTGGTCCTTTCATTGCCTCTAACCCTAACGTCATCGCTGTCCTCGACGCCGTCTCCTTCCCCGTCCTCTTCGACACATCCAAAGTCGAAAAACGCAACGTTTTTGTTGGCACTTTCTTCCCTTCCGTGTCCTTCACCGGAGGCCACCGTGTTTGTGCCTATCTTGATCCTTCTGAGCCCAAACATTCGTCTTTGAAATCTTTCATCTTATCTACACTCGCGAGCAAGCACGACAAGTTCATACCCCTCTTTAAAACTTGTGTATCCGAGCTCTTTATCGAGCTTGAAGATCAAATGGCTGAAAAAGGAGAAGCAAATTACAACACCCTTAATGATACATTAGCTTTCAACTTCTTTTTTCGATTATTTTGCGATAAAAGCCCTAATGATACAAAAATAGCATCAAAAGGTCCAAGTTTTGCTAATAAATGGTTGTTTCCCCAACTTGCACCAATTACGACACTAAGGCTGCCAAAGTTTCTAAACCCTCTAGAAGATTTGTTGTTGCACACATTTCCATTACCGTTCTTTGTTGCAAAATCTGATTATCAGAAACTATACGATGCGTTCAACAAGTTTTCGGGTCCAATTCTTGATGAAGCAGAAAGGTTTGGAATTCAAAGAGATGAAGCTTGCCATAACTTAGTATTTTTATCTAATTTTAATTCATATGGTGGACTCAAGACTGGGTTTCCTGCATTGATAAAATGGGTTGGATTAGCTGGAGAAAAGTTACACCGCCAGCTTGCTGATGAAATCAGGACCGTTGTTAAAGCTGAAGGTGGAGTCACTTTTGCTGCCTTAGAGAGGATGGCCTTAACCAAATCAGTTGTTTATGAAGCTTTGAGGATTGAGCCTCCGGTGCCGTTCCAGTACGGAAAGGCTAAAGTTGATATGGTGATCCACAGCCATGATGCAGCTTATGAGATCAAGAAAGGTAATATGATCTTTGGGTATCAGCCGTTTGCTACAAAGGATCATAGGGTTTTTGAGAATCCTGAGGAGTTTGTGGGCCATAGATTTGTGGGGGAGGGTGAGAAGTTGTTGAAGTATGTTTATTGGTCAAATGGACGGGAGACGGAGGATCCAACGGCCGAGAATAAGCAGTGTCCCGCCAAGAACCTGGTGGTGCTGCTGTCTAGGGTTTTTCTGGTGGAGTTCTTTCTTAGGTATGACACGTTTATTGTTGAGGCTGGGAAGCTGCTGCTGGGATCATCTGCAACAATAAAATCCTTGACCAAGGCTACAAGCATCTAATTAATCACTCCTTAATTTGTTCAAATTAATGTATACAATTCTTTGTATCATTGCACATGTGAAATTTGTTGTACCTCTTGTCTTAATTAATTTGGAATCAATTTCGGATTATTGACTATTCTTAAAAAAACCTTCCAAATTAATAAATCTTAACTTACGTTAAGAAGACAAAAAACTTCTCAAGTTCTCAGTAATAAACTCCCAGTTTCTCTTTGGAACATTTTCTTGAATTTAATAAAATTTATCACTGGATTATATTAATGGATCGGCTATACCGTGTCTTAAATGTAAACTAACAAATGTGATTTCTATAACATTAAAGCTTATATAGTTTATTGATTTTCTATTCCGGTTTTGATAATGTGAAGAAACAGAATTCTGATTAGATGCCTTTGCTTGTTACTTCTTAGCACAAAACTGTTCTGGATGCCCTGATCTGTAGGGAACAGATGGAAATATTCTTTCTTTTGATGCCATGGCTTGTAATTTCATTAATTTAAATGCCAAAATTAGAAATAAAAATACTTATTTTTGCCCATCAGCTCATTCCTAATTTTCAGTATTTAACATCATCACATTTTATTTTTTTAATATTTTAATCTTTTCCCCAGTTTTATCAGAGACGTCAACCTTAATCACTAAGTAAAAGATACCCATAACACGGGTATTACTTATTAGCCTATTTTGTTAATATGAACGCCAGTCAGTTATTAAAATTAACATAATTTAGGATAAATTAATATTTTTTTGCACTTTTGGAATAGAGTAGGGGTGTTCGCAGATCGGATTTTGTGGATTGGACATCAACCCATATCCGATCCATGATTTTACGGATTATAACTTTTCAATCCAACTTAATTTACGGATTAGTGAAACTCAATCCAAATCCAATCCATATGTCTGCGGATTGGATGCAGATTTGACCCAATCCATATCCAATCCACTATTTGACGAATTGATTTACAAATTAATTTTTTTTATTTTGTCCAATCTACAAAGTAATTAAATTAAAAAAATAATATAAAAATAATATATTAAATTTAAAAACTCTAATGTAAAAATGATTTTCCTACCAATTAAATTCAAAATTGAACAAGATTTAAATAAATTAATTGTTTAAATAAAGCTAGAATAATACATTTAAAATTTTAAAATATAACACACCGAAAAGAAATTTTCATTTGTTTAGATCAATACATGAAAATTAACTAAAATTATGAATTTAAATAATGAAACTTGAGAGCTTGGATATAAAAGGAAGAAATTAAGAAACTTGAAGAGTTTGAAAAGAAAGTAACAAATTAAGCTTAATTATCTCAAGGAGTGAAGTGAAATAGTGATGGCTTGTGTGTGCGGGTAGAGATTTGGTGTTACATGCTAAAATGTTTTGTTTGGCTTAGGATTTTTGTTTTGCTTTAGAATTTTTAATGTTTAGGAAGCTATATTTTCTTATTTAATTGTTTAAATATTTAATTATTTTTATTTTATATTGTTATCGAATAAGATATAATATTGTGTTAATTTAGCTATACTTTAATTTATTTATTTTATTAGTAAGTATCATTGCTACATTTATGATTTTTATTTTTTAATTAAATAAATACTTTTTTTTGCGGATTAACAGATTTTTGTGGATTTACAGAAGTAAATCTATATCCAATCCATCGACTGCGGATTTTTTAATTTTCAATTCAATCCGGTCCACCAATCCACGGATTGTATATTTATGGATCAATTTTTTACGAATATGATGGATTGAGCGGATCGGATTGAATTATGAATACCCCTAGAATAGAGGGAAGATAATCATTCTGTGGTGGCAATTCAAAATTAATCCAATTTTTAAACTACTATAAAGGTCTTGCTAAGAGTTCTCGACGGGCCTTAGAACTGAGGCGTTGGGCTGGATTTCGCAATGGGCCAACATCAGCCGACAGACCATTACCCAGATATTGATTCCCTCTCCGTTTCCATCAACTTGATCTTGATGTTGCAAATTACAATACAATCAAAAGACCCAAGTGCGAAATTTCCAAAATATCCCCAGCCTGCACCATTTATTCACCATCCCAAAGCCCCTAATTATAGCCAACTTATTCGTATAATCAGATTTGTTCATCCCAGGCGTTTTGCCGTAGCCTATTCGGATGACTTGATAGTTCTCCGAGAAAGCTCTAATGATTCTAAGCCCTGGGATTATCTCCGTAATCCGCTTACTAGACAATAAAATAAAGTTCCCTTCACCTCGACCTCGCCTGAAGAAATATCTCTAATTTTTGTCAACGAGATTGTTGGCTAATTAATATTTTTTCATCTCAAATATTATGACAATACTGCTAATGGGCCTGTAGCCTATGGGCGTGCCCATGCCCTTAAGGTTGTTGAGGACATGAGTTCAAGTTCCAACGCAGAATCAATATTGAGACTTGTCTTTCTATTATCAATATTGAGATTTATCTTTCTATATAATAGAAGTTAGTTGGTTTCTCATATTAGAGTATGATTGATTTTCTTCTAATATTAATAGTTGACTCTTTACATTGAGGTATGATTAAATTTTTTCTAATATTAATAGTAAGGATAAATCTTCTTCCAACGAAAATTAATATTCAAATTATGCTATAATAAAATTACTTAGAACATGTCTTAATGAATTTTTTATTGTAAATATCATGATTGTAATATATAAAAAAAATATTATGACAATACTTATAAAATTATTCGCATTAAGAACTCTTCTAGAAACTCGTCTCGGGAGTTCAAAGTGGACATTTGTCGTCTGAGAAGTAATGAAAGCAGCAACTCATCAGATTCCTCCTCTTAATACTTGCAAATTGCGAATAAATCAGAAATTACTACATGTAATGGAAACTCGCATTGGTGGATGATCAGATGACAGCCCACAATCAGTTATTGGAACAATTCATCTGCCTAATGATGCATAGGCACATAGCCTAATTATGCGACAGCAATGTAAGTTGGCAAACAGATGATGTCCGAAACGGTGGTGGCAATGGCAGGTGTCTAAGAAACGAGAGAGAAAACTAGACGTGGCTAAATCCCCGTCACTTTCAATTTTCCCGTTTAAGCCGACATTATTATTGTAAAAGTTAATTTACTTTATTGGTTATGGATACCTTGCTTCAATTGAACACAAAATTAAATAAATAAATAAATAAAACATAGGCCACGTTATGAACTCAAATTGGAAACTCCCGCCTCCACGTGGCATTAAATTCCGGAACCTACCAATTAGATGTTGATATTTAGATTAGATTACAATCACAGCACAAACCGACAGTCGAAAGTTTTTTGTCTCCATCGGACAGTTTCTCTATAGTAATCTTCGCTTGCTTCTTGCTGTTTCTTGAGTTGTGGGTTTTGATCGGAAGATTGAAAGTGATGATGGGTAAGAAGAGTTATTTGGCCACGAGAGCTGGTGGGGTGACAAGTGATTTGATAAGCTCGGACATGAAAGAGCTTGTTGTGGCTGCAAAGAAGCTGGCTGATCATTCAGTGGATGCCATCAAGCTCCGCGGTTTAGGATTTGGAACCACTTTTCTCGAATGGGTTGCTTCTTTTGCTGCTATGTAATGTCACTATCTCTCAATATCTCTTTAGCTAGCAACGTATCTGTCTACATTTTTGAAATTTAAAATTTTTTTAAGATTTAGCTCTATCAGTATTGTGACTGTGTTGGTTTTGGGATGATTTATGTGCCGGGTAATTCATATTTGAGCTGTTATTCTTTTCTGCTTAATTGTTTGGCCTTTTTTTTTTTGGGTTAGATCTTTTGTGCATGATGACAAAGTTTTTTTTTTTTTTAATATGCATCATTTGATTGTTTTTCGAGATGTGTGTGGATATGTTACTAAAAAATATTTGGTCGATAATACTATTGTTTGTTGTCACTAGTGACATATGATTAACAAATTAACTTAATTAATGATTGAATGATTGTCGTGTCGTACAAATTAATTGCACCCAAAATACCCCAATAACTATCTTGTTTGACAATCTATTTTCAGGTGAATAAGCTTAAATAGATGGGCTGATCAGAAAGTACCAAAGAAGGAAACCTTTAGTATTAGAAGAGATTCACATTCCAAAACATTTCGTTATCCTCAGTCCTGAAAGGCGACAAACATGCGTGTTCATGTAGTTTACAAATGGCTACTCAATTTTGATACGTTAAATCTCTTAGACTACTTTAGTCTATGTACTTAGCTTCCTGCCAATGAAGCAACCAAACTTGGTCGTACTCAAATGATAAATATGCCACGTGATATCAAGTTAAATATGTTTCTAGTAATCAAGCCCAATGGTGGGTCGGTGGGGACACCGGCTCGAATCTCTGTCAAACTCCTTTTTGTTTTTTTCCCCTACAAAAATGTGGAATAAGAATAGATTTTCGAGTTAGATAATCTTGGTACATAAATTTCTAAATTGTGTATATATGTATGTATGTACGTACGTATATACGTAAATATATATCTAAACTACTATTGACCTAAAAAAAATAAAAATTTTTAGAATACATCTAATATATTAAAATCAATTGATGTGCATACACAACATACGTAATTAGATTTAATATAACCATCACTTATATGATAATTTTTCAAAATAAATATACGTATGTCATTGTATCATTTACTTATTATATGTTTGACATGATACCTCTAATGTATTATAGATTTTCTCCTAAAAAATACATGTAAATATATTTTTAAAAAATCCAATTTATTATACATCCCACTTGATATTCAGTTTACTGTACAACGAATGTATAGTGTCAGTTTCTAAAAAAATGCTGCAAGTTTTATAGTAAGAAAAGTCATTTCATATATAAATGCCTTTGACAATTTCAAAAGTAAACTTGGACACTCAACCTAATCAAACGAACGAATTAATATCTCATGACTTATTCGCCAAACTTATGTATAAAAATTCAATTATATCAACGTTTTACATGCCATCTCCTTCGTATACGAAAAACTGAAGTGTCCAAACAATGGCTTCCTCATCTACTTCTTCTACTTCATCACCACCCTCAAATCTTCCACTGAAACCAATACCAGGTGACTATGGCTTGCCCTTCTTTGGCCCCATTAAAGATCGTCTAGATTACTTCTACTTTCAAGGCCAAGACAAGTTCTTCCAAGACCGAATCAACAAACACAAATCCACAATCTTCAAAACCAACATGCCTCCTGGTCCTTTCATTGCCTCTAACCCTAACGTCATCGCTGTCCTCGACGCCGTCTCCTTCCCCGTCCTCTTCGACACATCCAAAGTCGAAAAACGCAACGTTTTTGTTGGCACTTTCTTCCCTTCCGTGTCCTTCACCGGAGGCCACCGTGTTTGTGCCTATCTTGATCCTTCTGAGCCCAAACATTCGTCTTTGAAATCTTTCATCTTATCTACACTCGCGAGCAAGCACGACAAGTTCATACCCCTCTTTAAAACTTGTGTATCCGAGCTCTTTATCGAGCTTGAAGATCAAATGGCTGAAAAAGGAGAAGCAAATTACAACACCCTTAATGATACATTAGCTTTCAACTTCTTTTTTCGATTATTTTGCGATAAAAGCCCTAATGATACAAAAATAGCATCAAAAGGTCCAAGTTTTGCTAATAAATGGTTGTTTCCCCAACTTGCACCAATTACGACACTAAGGCTGCCAAAGTTTCTAAACCCTCTAGAAGATTTGTTGTTGCACACATTTCCATTACCGTTCTTTGTTGCAAAATCTGATTATCAGAAACTATACGATGCGTTCAACAAGTTTTCGGGTCCAATTCTTGATGAAGCAGAAAGGTTTGGAATTCAAAGAGATGAAGCTTGCCATAACTTAGTATTTTTATCTAATTTTAATTCATATGGTGGACTCAAGACTGGGTTTCCTGCATTGATAAAATGGGTTGGATTAGCTGGAGAAAAGTTACACCGCCAGCTTGCTGATGAAATCAGGACCGTTGTTAAAGCTGAAGGTGGAGTCACTTTTGCTGCCTTAGAGAGGATGGCCTTAACCAAATCAGTTGTTTATGAAGCTTTGAGGATTGAGCCTCCGGTGCCGTTCCAGTACGGAAAGGCTAAAGTTGATATGGTGATCCACAGCCATGATGCAGCTTATGAGATCAAGAAAGGTAATATGATCTTTGGGTATCAGCCGTTTGCTACAAAGGATCATAGGGTTTTTGAGAATCCTGAGGAGTTTGTGGGCCATAGATTTGTGGGGGAGGGTGAGAAGTTGTTGAAGTATGTTTATTGGTCAAATGGACGGGAGACGGAGGATCCAACGGCCGAGAATAAGCAGTGTCCCGCCAAGAACCTGGTGGTGCTGCTGTCTAGGGTTTTTCTGGTGGAGTTCTTTCTTAGGTATGACACGTTTATTGTTGAGGCTGGGAAGCTGCTGCTGGGATCATCTGCAACAATAAAATCCTTGACCAAGGCTACAAGCATCTAATTAATCACTCCTTAATTTGTTCAAATTAATGTATACAATTCTTTGTATCATTGCACATGTGAAATTTGTTGTACCTCTTGTCTTAATTAATTTGGAATCAATTTCGGATTATTGACTATTCTTAAAAAAACCTTCCAAATTAATAAATCTTAACTTACGTTAAGAAGACAAAAAACTTCTCAAGTTCTCAGTAATAAACTCCCAGTTTCTCTTTGGAACATTTTCTTGAATTTAATAAAATTTATCACTGGATTATATTAATGGATCGGCTATACCGTGTCTTAAATGTAAACTAACAAATGTGATTTCTATAACATTAAAGCTTATATAGTTTATTGATTTTCTATTCCGGTTTTGATAATGTGAAGAAACAGAATTCTGATTAGATGCCTTTGCTTGTTACTTCTTAGCACAAAACTGTTCTGGATGCCCTGATCTGTAGGGAACAGATGGAAATATTCTTTCTTTTGATGCCATGGCTTGTAATTTCATTAATTTAAATGCCAAAATTAGAAATAAAAATACTTATTTTTGCCCATCAGCTCATTCCTAATTTTCAGTATTTAACATCATCACATTTTATTTTTTTAATATTTTAATCTTTTCCCCAGTTTTATCAGAGACGTCAACCTTAATCACTAAGTAAAAGATACCCATAACACGGGTATTACTTATTAGCCTATTTTGTTAATATGAACGCCAGTCAGTTATTAAAATTAACATAATTTAGGATAAATTAATATTTTTTTGCACTTTTGGAATAGAGTAGGGGTGTTCGCAGATCGGATTTTGTGGATTGGACATCAACCCATATCCGATCCATGATTTTACGGATTATAACTTTTCAATCCAACTTAATTTACGGATTAGTGAAACTCAATCCAAATCCAATCCATATGTCTGCGGATTGGATGCAGATTTGACCCAATCCATATCCAATCCACTATTTGACGAATTGATTTACAAATTAATTTTTTTTATTTTGTCCAATCTACAAAGTAATTAAATTAAAAAAATAATATAAAAATAATATATTAAATTTAAAAACTCTAATGTAAAAATGATTTTCCTACCAATTAAATTCAAAATTGAACAAGATTTAAATAAATTAATTGTTTAAATAAAGCTAGAATAATACATTTAAAATTTTAAAATATAACACACCGAAAAGAAATTTTCATTTGTTTAGATCAATACATGAAAATTAACTAAAATTATGAATTTAAATAATGAAACTTGAGAGCTTGGATATAAAAGGAAGAAATTAAGAAACTTGAAGAGTTTGAAAAGAAAGTAACAAATTAAGCTTAATTATCTCAAGGAGTGAAGTGAAATAGTGATGGCTTGTGTGTGCGGGTAGAGATTTGGTGTTACATGCTAAAATGTTTTGTTTGGCTTAGGATTTTTGTTTTGCTTTAGAATTTTTAATGTTTAGGAAGCTATATTTTCTTATTTAATTGTTTAAATATTTAATTATTTTTATTTTATATTGTTATCGAATAAGATATAATATTGTGTTAATTTAGCTATACTTTAATTTATTTATTTTATTAGTAAGTATCATTGCTACATTTATGATTTTTATTTTTTAATTAAATAAATACTTTTTTTTGCGGATTAACAGATTTTTGTGGATTTACAGAAGTAAATCTATATCCAATCCATCGACTGCGGATTTTTTAATTTTCAATTCAATCCGGTCCACCAATCCACGGATTGTATATTTATGGATCAATTTTTTACGAATATGATGGATTGAGCGGATCGGATTGAATTATGAATACCCCTAGAATAGAGGGAAGATAATCATTCTGTGGTGGCAATTCAAAATTAATCCAATTTTTAAACTACTATAAAGGTCTTGCTAAGAGTTCTCGACGGGCCTTAGAACTGAGGCGTTGGGCTGGATTTCGCAATGGGCCAACATCAGCCGACAGACCATTACCCAGATATTGATTCCCTCTCCGTTTCCATCAACTTGATCTTGATGTTGCAAATTACAATACAATCAAAAGACCCAAGTGCGAAATTTCCAAAATATCCCCAGCCTGCACCATTTATTCACCATCCCAAAGCCCCTAATTATAGCCAACTTATTCGTATAATCAGATTTGTTCATCCCAGGCGTTTTGCCGTAGCCTATTCGGATGACTTGATAGTTCTCCGAGAAAGCTCTAATGATTCTAAGCCCTGGGATTATCTCCGTAATCCGCTTACTAGACAATAAAATAAAGTTCCCTTCACCTCGACCTCGCCTGAAGAAATATCTCTAATTTTTGTCAACGAGATTGTTGGCTAATTAATATTTTTTCATCTCAAATATTATGACAATACTGCTAATGGGCCTGTAGCCTATGGGCGTGCCCATGCCCTTAAGGTTGTTGAGGACATGAGTTCAAGTTCCAACGCAGAATCAATATTGAGACTTGTCTTTCTATTATCAATATTGAGATTTATCTTTCTATATAATAGAAGTTAGTTGGTTTCTCATATTAGAGTATGATTGATTTTCTTCTAATATTAATAGTTGACTCTTTACATTGAGGTATGATTAAATTTTTTCTAATATTAATAGTAAGGATAAATCTTCTTCCAACGAAAATTAATATTCAAATTATGCTATAATAAAATTACTTAGAACATGTCTTAATGAATTTTTTATTGTAAATATCATGATTGTAATATATAAAAAAAATATTATGACAATACTTATAAAATTATTCGCATTAAGAACTCTTCTAGAAACTCGTCTCGGGAGTTCAAAGTGGACATTTGTCGTCTGAGAAGTAATGAAAGCAGCAACTCATCAGATTCCTCCTCTTAATACTTGCAAATTGCGAATAAATCAGAAATTACTACATGTAATGGAAACTCGCATTGGTGGATGATCAGATGACAGCCCACAATCAGTTATTGGAACAATTCATCTGCCTAATGATGCATAGGCACATAGCCTAATTATGCGACAGCAATGTAAGTTGGCAAACAGATGATGTCCGAAACGGTGGTGGCAATGGCAGGTGTCTAAGAAACGAGAGAGAAAACTAGACGTGGCTAAATCCCCGTCACTTTCAATTTTCCCGTTTAAGCCGACATTATTATTGTAAAAGTTAATTTACTTTATTGGTTATGGATACCTTGCTTCAATTGAACACAAAATTAAATAAATAAATAAATAAAACATAGGCCACGTTATGAACTCAAATTGGAAACTCCCGCCTCCACGTGGCATTAAATTCCGGAACCTACCAATTAGATGTTGATATTTAGATTAGATTACAATCACAGCACAAACCGACAGTCGAAAGTTTTTTGTCTCCATCGGACAGTTTCTCTATAGTAATCTTCGCTTGCTTCTTGCTGTTTCTTGAGTTGTGGGTTTTGATCGGAAGATTGAAAGTGATGATGGGTAAGAAGAGTTATTTGGCCACGAGAGCTGGTGGGGTGACAAGTGATTTGATAAGCTCGGACATGAAAGAGCTTGTTGTGGCTGCAAAGAAGCTGGCTGATCATTCAGTGGATGCCATCAAGCTCCGCGGTTTAGGATTTGGAACCACTTTTCTCGAATGGGTTGCTTCTTTTGCTGCTATGTAATGTCACTATCTCTCAATATCTCTTTAGCTAGCAACGTATCTGTCTACATTTTTGAAATTTAAAATTTTTTTAAGATTTAGCTCTATCAGTATTGTGACTGTGTTGGTTTTGGGATGATTTATGTGCCGGGTAATTCATATTTGAGCTGTTATTCTTTTCTGCTTAATTGTTTGGCCTTTTTTTTTTTGGGTTAGATCTTTTGTGCATGATGACAAAGTTTTTTTTTTTTTTAATATGCATCATTTGATTGTTTTTCGAGATGTGTGTGGATATGTTACTGTTAAAACTCTGATGCTACACCTTTCCTCTTATTTAGCATTTGAGTGCTCTGATTAGTTCTGTGGATTTTGCCACTGCTGTGTTATGTGTCGGAAATCCGATATGCTTAATAACATAAACCGTATGAAATTAATTTTTTCTAGATTCCAAATTACCCATCATGTTAACATGTTTTGAGCTATAGTTATGCTCTAGATAACTTGATATTCATAGTCATCACTTGCAGTGTTATCAAATGTGAAATCAATGAGCAGATTCAATTTTACTATTTTTTTCATCGCCATAATATGAGCTTGTGTTCATCTTCATCAACCTCTGCTAAGAAAAACTTTTACCCATTATGATTCTCATAGTCGTAATTGTAGACTATGCATTAGTCCAGTAGGTCTTCAATGCTCTGAAACCAACTTAATTTACAAATCAGAATTTGAAGTTGCAAATGTCTTTGAGAACATAAGTTGTGATCGACTTGGTGTACTGACTAAATGTATTGCTTACTGCAGTTATTTGTTGATCTTGGACCGAACAAATTGGAGAACTAACATTCTTACAGGATTGTTGATCCCTTATATCTTCTTTAGTCTTCCTTCACTGATTTTCAACGTATTCAGGTGATCTTCCACTCTTTAGGCTGTACCTCATCTCTGACTTCATAATTACTCTTTTCATGCTTATATGTTGTTTAATTGTACAGGGGAGATGTTGGAAAATGGATTGCTTTCATTGCTGTTATCTTGCGCCTTTTCTTCCCAAGACGTTTCCCAGGTAAAATGTTGATATAGTTTTTGCTTTACTCTATTGCATTTGAACTTTTACACTTGTGAAGGTCTGTGCAACCTTTGCCAATTGAGAGCCTTGCGTTGAGCCCTTGACAGTTGACATCATCATTTGATTGAATGTACACAAGCGGTTTTTGTGACAGCTTGAACTCTTGTACATCTTCTATTATGCTTAAGCAGTTAAGCCACACTTGCTTAGTGGCTCTTGCATGCACTAGATTAATGTTATACTGACCTCCAGCTTCTGCTTTCCATGCTTGTAATTATACAACTATGTAATGAGATTCTAATCTAACTAAATTTGGTTGTTCCTTGACTGCAACTGCAGATTGGCTGGAAATGCCTGCTGCTTTGATTCTTCTAATAGTGGTTGCTCCCAGTTTATTTGCAAGCTACGTAAGAAGCAGCTGGATTGGTGTGGTAATATGTCTTGCCATCGCTTGTTATTTGCTTCAAGAACACATCCGAGCATCTGGTGGCTTTAGAAATTCCTTCACAAAGGCCCATGGCGTTTCAAACTCAGTTGGCATAATCATTCTGGTGGTCTATCCTGCCTGGGCCCTGGTGCTTGACATCCTATAGGCACCTTATCTTCAGCTTCTCAACTGTTTGAATTTTACAAAATTTATAAGGATTGTTTCGAAGTTTGCAGATGATATGAATTATCCTCTTTTACATCATTAATTAATCGTGCTCTGTAAATTCCTTTTCATTGATTTCTTGTGGGAAAATATGAAGGAAAACTATGTTTGGAGTGTGAAGCGTGTAATATCTTTATGTTGAACAAATAAATTATTTATTGAAAGAACTGCAAAGATTGTTGTATTATATCATTAACTGTCGTTGGAACTTATGTTTTGTTCGAAAACTATTTGTAGCAACATTTGGCTGCAACAAGACCATGAACAGGCCCTGGTGCGGCTTAAGTTTTTAAGGATTATTTTGCTCCCACACTCAGCATAAAGTTCTCTTAATGAAATCATAAAAACAGCCAAATAGTCAAATGTGTGAAAATAAGGATTCAAGGGAAGAGGAAATAACTCTAAATAATTGAAAACATTCAAGAGGGAGTAACATGATTCCCTGAATCAGAAATAACATGATTCCTTGAATCAGAAATCTTCAAACAATCTTATTCATGTACAAACAATAACAATGATCAACATTGCAGTTTTTCTTTACCATGGTTCTCTTGTAAAGGTTGAACATGAGTCGGAAGGAATTTTCTAGAAGCATCTGCGGATCAGCGGATCTGTATATCCAAATATTGGGTTTTCTATCTTCGGAAATTGCTCTCACGGCTTTGACCCCTTTGCTTCACTGTACAATTGATCAATCTTGTCCTGCAGGTTAAATGCTTAGATTAAAGCTAGAGTTGCAACATAATTTCACCAACATGTGAAATCGAAGAGCATAAAGCAAACCTTGTAGTATTTAAGCAGCTGTGGCCTCTTCAGTTTAAATGTCGGAGTAATCAGATCCTTCTCAATGTCGAAGGGAGTTGGTTCGAGATGAACGGCTTTTAACATCTCAAAACCTCTAAGCTGTAGAATTGTTGTTCAGGTCAGATGATGATACTATTCATCAAGCAAGTAGGAAGAAGGAAAATCAAGAAAATGTTTCACATACGTACTTTGTGTTTCTGGGCAGTGCTGTTGAGCTCATCTAGAACGTATTTCCTTGCCTCAGGGTTCTCACACAATGATTTAAAATCAACAGCCTCATGAAGATGGTTTACCGCCCAATCCTCAAGTGCCTTTCTATCAGGGACCACAACAGCTACAAGAAATGATTCGAAACTGTTCCCATAGACCCATATCTGTGTATCAATTGAAAGTTTCAGAAATTTTCAACCATTGAAGCCTAAATGCTCGGTTTAGGATCAACTTACGAACAAAATGTTCATTTTCAATTTCAGGCACATAGTAACATTCTAGTCTGCATTAGCTTCAAATATGCATCAAAGATACAGAAATGTACCAATGTTGTCAAGGGGCATTGTAAGTATATGTTCTCAATGCTCTCAACCGCAACATATTCTCCTTGAGAAAGCTTAAATATATTCTTTTTTCTGTCAATTATTTTCATAGCTCCATTCTGTTGCCATTCTCCAATGTCACCTGTGAACCTCTCAAAATTATAATTTGAAGATTTAGTTACAAGTAGACATGGAGGAATAGAATAGGAAATTCATAATTTATCATCCCTTCACATAAGCTTCTTAAATGTGTATTGCCAAGGGTTTTTACCAGTATGGAACCACCCATCAACAATGACTTCTTCAGTTAGATCTGGCCGCTTGTAATAACCTGAGAACAAGGTATTTCCTCTCAGACAAATCTCTCCACGAGGCACACTGGAAAGGGCATCATATCCCATCTCTGGCACGGACTCAAGCCTTGCTTCAACAGTTGTCATAGGGACACCAACAGTTCCAATCATATTAAATACATCAGCTAGGGATGTAAAACACCCACTACAACTTTCCGTAAGACCTATCATTGTCAAAGTATCAGTAGGCATAGAATATGACACTGGAAAACATTAAGAAGTGATTAGTCATTAGGCTAGGGATGTAAAACACCCACTACAACTTTCCGTAAGACCTATCATTGTCAAAGTATCAGAAGTAGGCATAGAATATGACACTGGAAAACATTAAGAAGTGATTAGTCATTCTAAACAGCTTAATTTTTAAAGTAAGCAGACTGTTAATGGCCATTACAATGAGTTTTGGAATATTTTTGAGGATTTTATAAGAAGACTAAGATAAAGTTAGTGTACCAATTTTCACATTTAATATTTTCTATATATTTTCATATCAATGTGCTAACAACGAGTGGTTCTGACGTCAAGGAATTTACTCTTAACTATACACAAAGTTTCCGGTAAAAAGCTTAATGATAATGCTGAAATATACTAGACAACTTCGACTGAGTACTAAGACAAACAATCATTCTACCATACCATATCCTTGTGTCAAAGGAGCACCACTAGTGACCCGTAGGAACTCCTCCACATGAATAGGCAAAGGTGCTGCACCAGATAACATGGCTTGGAGTCTTCCTCCAAAAGCTTCCCTTATCTAGCAAAATTAATAGTTATTTAGAATGTAAAACAGAAACATTCAAATCAAGCTGAGGAAGATCAAATGACTGACCTTACTGAATACGAGACTGTCTAAGAGAGGTGCTGCTTTGTTTTGTGGCATGCCCTTCTTCATATTTCCCAACTTGCTGTTGGTAGCTTCTTGTTAGTTGTGGAGTAGAAACAAAATAAAATGACAGAGGTTTGTTGTTAAAACATACTAGTTATAAGCAAATTCAAACAATTTCTTTGACAGTGCGCCTCCAGATGATATTTTATTGGATATTCCTTCAAGACAAATTAAAACCGATGTTTAGAATAAAAAAGTTAACAGTTAAGCATAATATGTTAATTGATAGTTAATTTATGTGTACATTGGCATATTGTACCAGTGTATATACGGTCATACACTCTAGGGACCCCAGAAAACATTGTTGGTTTCAGTTCCTGGATGTCCTCCATCAAATACCGAACATCCTGCAAGCAATAACCAACAAGAAATATAGTGGAGATGGCCTCAATCTAGAAAACTGAAGAAATCACATTGTGAAATAGAGTTTGTTCTTACGCCTTGCCAAAATCCTATTGAACAACCCTTGTGGATGCAATGAGTTTCAATGATCTGATCATAGATATGGGCCAAAGGAAGGAATGAGAAGTATGTATCCTCTTCTGAACACTGTAATAGAGAAGACCATAAGTTCAACATTATAGCATTCCTTTGCCATGCCATGTAACTAAGAACGGACATAGTTTTGACTTCAATGGAAAGAAAAATAGAACCTAATTCTGACAAGAAAAATAGAACCTAATTCTGACAAGAAAAATGTAGGAGAAAAATAGGAAAATCATAATCACATTCAGGCATTCAGATTTAGGGACAGAACTAGTGTTTGGTCTCTCACCACTTTGCCCGTAACCACAAACATTTGGTCGACACTCAGTACTTCTGCTACAATAGCCTGATTAGTGAGAACGACACCTTTAGGTTCTCCTGTTGTTCCACTTGTATACATTATTGTGGAAATGTTGGCCTTCTTTTTCGGTGGAAGTTCACAATCCAGAGTTCCCTGGAGAAAGGTGGACAACCAAGTCACAATGATGAGTAGATCAAAACGAACAGCCGATCAAACATGAATTTACAGATGATTCAAACTGATTTTCGTAAGGGATCAACTGCATTAAAATCATACCAACTGTAGAAATTCCTCCCAAGAAAAGCAAGAGACCCCAAGTTCTTCAGCTTCCTTCTTCTGTGAGCTAGAAACATTTGCAAAGCTGACAATAGCTGAAGAAAAGAAACAGTAGTTTGAATCCTAATCCAAATATGGCCACTTAAATTTCAAGTACTTCAAATAGTTAGCAATTTATACTCACTTTTTAAGTACAAACAACACCTTGGAAGGCAAGATAGAATCTGCATGAAACAGAGAGAAAATCAGAGTTTATCGTGGTCGTAAGTGACTGTCACATTACAATACAGTGAATTAACACAATGAATGCCTACAGAAGGGATTTTGTTCTCCTGAACAAAAGCTATTGAAACTTCAGCATGATTGATGATGAACTCCACCGCATTAGCACCTGAGATGAAAACCATGTCAGGTTACAAGATGATTGAGTGTATTTCACTAAACTCTATCTGCCGGGGGAAAAAATGATTTAAACTAGCATGCCAAGGTTTACTGGAAATTTGGAGATAACATACCTAGGGTGTCATATAGTGGTACATACGTTATGGCCTGGCTATTACAAGCCTGCACCAAGAAAACCAAACAAATAGCACCACATAGTTGAATCAATAGAAACTTTATTGACCAAATCTTTAGTTTCCTCTCATAAGCTAATAAACTTGTAACTTAGAGCTCTTTATATGATGTGCCAGACTGCTAGTGTCACTTCTGTATGAAATAAAGATTATACCTCCATAGCTATAATCCACTCAGGGCAATTAGATCCATAAATACCGCAACGATCTCCCTGGAAACATAACATTTATATTTTGTCAATCAAACATAGCTTTCTATTATCAATATAGTATAAAAACATTTGTCACTTACAGGATTGACACCACGGCTCCTCATGGCGGAACCGAAACGAATCGCAGCATCATAGACCTCTTGGTATGTGAGCCACACATAAGGACCAACCTGACAAATCAACGTACATATATTGATTCTAGCATTTAAGATACTTCTCAACAAAAATGAATCCAATCAGCATCCACAGGTTCATGTAATCTTTACACTCACTCATTCTATGAGCTAGCTACATGCATGCAAAAATTGCACATATCAGGCACCAAAATTTGTACCTTTCCATCACTGACTTTGCGTCGACCCAGCATTTGGTTATTTGGAATCCTTTTTGCAGAATCACTGCAAGCATATCACACAGGAGCTTTTAGCCATATACATTAAACGAACCATTTGAAATTGGATTGTTTTTCAGTCACTATTAAATGTCATTAATATTATCGACAGTCCAGCAATCAATTGGCCTATTAGCTCAGTTGGTTAGAGCGTCGTGCTAATAACGCGAAGGTCGCAGGTTCGAGACCTGCATGGGCCAATATATATGTATATATATATTTTTTCCATTCCGTTTTTCGGTTTTTCATTTCATAATGTTACTTTAAAAAGCTGAACTTTAAAAGTTCATTTCAACAAGAACATGCATGAAAAGGGTGAAGAGTCATACCAAAAAAACTGCCATGGAGACTCCAAACCGGCCGGTGACTCTAGTAACCCATCTTTCGCATAAATGCACCGATAAACCGGGCCGGCCGACGGCTTGCCATCGGCAGCAGGACTTGCTTCTTCAACTTTGACAGTATAGGTCTCAGACATTGTTGCCACCAACAAAATATGCGAGAAATTATGCAGCTAATAAGCTTTTAGTTTAATTTGTTGAATTTAACACAAAAATGAGAGAGCAAGAGAAGATGGGAGGTGGGTTTGGTTGGTTGAGCTAGCGGTAGCAATAAATTCAAAAGATTATATTTTAGTTTATATATATATATATAATATCAATAAGCTGGCACATCTGATAAATTTTGGAGCGGCTTTTATGAGCCTCAGTTTTCAGTAGTGTTTGAAATTTGATACATTGGCCTTTTTATTTATGAGGTTAGGTGCCAAGTTGGTGAATGTGCCCTACAATTCAAGTTCCTTCTCATATTTGCTCTGCCCGGAAAATAATTAAAACTTCATTTCTTCCCTTTCTTTTCCCTTAATCAATTCATAATATGTTTGCTTGGGATGTATAGTTTTTTAAAATGTGTTCTAAGTCTGGAACTATCTATAAATAATATGAGAATTATATATTAATTAAATATATAATAACATTATTAAAAGATGTGCAACATCACATATTAAATCACTACTTACTATAATCAATATTTGGAAGCAACTTAAGATTTTTAGGTGCCACAAAAACACTTTTATACGTGTAAAAGATTTCGGATAATTGGATAATAACGTAATACAATAAGTTTTTTATTAATACATTCTAATACGGCTATTTATTAATCTCATTTATGAGGCTAAAATAGATGGTGTAGCCTCGTACCAATAAAAGGGAAAAAAAATTTTAATATAAACTTAATTACGTGCAAGCGCACTAATGTAACATTAAGGGAGATAATTAATAATTTTGGCCCACTATTAATCAACGTAACATGGATATAGTGGGGGATTTAGGCATAGGATGGAGAAACTCAAATATATAGGGTGCTTAGATTTGCTTTCATCACGTGAAAACAAGAGATTAAAAAATGGAAGATTTAAAAGTGAAAAAGAAAATCCTAAGGTACATAATTAATAATTTTTCTCGTGGTTAAGCACGATGAATTGTCAACCACCAAAACGAAATTTCAGTCCCATCCCGCTGCATTGTACTACAAATCTTCGAGGAGAATGATCGGTGGCATTATTAATGACGATTATTCGTACGTAATGTAGGTGAGTTTGGGTGGTGACAATTTTTTATTACGTGAGTGTTGCTAACTAACCTAAAAAGAAAGGTGAGTGGTTAGGGCTGTTGGAGGACAGCAGTTCTTCCCACAAATGTATTGTGGGGATATTTTATTCTTTAATTAAAATTGAGTAAAGATAATATTTTCTTATCTAATAGTAAATAATAGACATCTCTCGAATATTTATGAAGGTTAAATTCTGGGCAGAACTTCATTAGCATTTATATAAATTAGTCCCAGTAATAATTTGATTTGTAAATATTAATTATAATCTCATGTAATATGAGTTGTAGTTTAAACAATATTCTCATGTAATTAAAAAAAACTAACCTAAAAAGAGAGTCGTTAATTGGCTTAGAATTGACATGTGGCGGGGCTGCTTCGTATATCAAACCATACTCCACTTATTACTAATTAATTAGTTGGACAACTCTTGAAAAAACGTTGCCTCATTTGCCTGTTGCCCCCTCCAGTCTTTTGAGATCAAGAAAATTGGTACAGCAAAATAAATGGCATGTTTGTCTCATCATTGTCATATTGATATAGAGTCGTGAACGCTTAGGATAATCTACTTTTCCCTTAGATGATGGATGTACTTCAATTCGCTTTGCTTTTGAACCCCCCATATTAAATTACAAAGACTATACACGATGATTATGATATGGAAAAAATTTAGAGTAAATAAGAGATGTCTTGTTAGCCATATAATCAATCAGTAAATGATATTACGATATTTGTGTATTAAATTTTTTTAAAAAAAATCATGTAAATAATAGTTATATTAAATTCAATTTAACATGTCATAAATATATCAGCTGATTATTTGCATCTAATGTATTTTAAAATTCCTCTATAACATAAAAAGAAAAACTACAATTAAATGTCGCGCCAATTTTATATGAATACTAAATTTCTTATTTGTATAAGTAGACCTCCCATATTTTCCACCGCGATCAAATTTTCACATCAACTCTTCTATCTAAAGTAGTCGAATTTTTTTTTTCTTTTTAAAGTACATTTTGAGTGAGTACTGAACTACTGATATCAACCAAACATAAATGGCACCATGCGGTGTCCTACTGTCCTTTTGATGCACCTATTCTTTTATTTTATTTTATTTTATTTTTCAAATGTGAAAGTTGGGGGGTACTCGGACATTGGTTTGCGGCATTTTTCTCTACCCTTGTTGAGTTCACATTTTCGCCATTTTATATTAAAAGTAATTAAATCAATATCTTACTTAGCAACTCAAATAAGTAAACTTAATGCCCGCTTTTTCGCCATTGTTCACATATAAGGGTGGGCTAATCGATCAAAATTCAAGTTGATCTGGTTTGAGAAAAGTCATTCGAATTTTTTTTGAATATGTGATTCGATCCAAACTCATTGGATCGATTTGGATGATAATTTTGAATTGAGATCGAATCGGTTCGGATTAACATTAATAATACCACTTAAAGTTAACATTAACAGAGATATAACTCAGAAATTAGAAGAAGAAAATCATGCTTTGTATTTTTACAAATCCAGTGGAATTTCGAAGGAAATCTACTCACATATATTTTAATTTTTAAGTGATCAAATTTTATCATACAATGCAAAATACTCAAGTCATTTGAATATTTGAAGATATCATAATTAAGATACATACCAAAATAATAATAATAATAATAATAAAACAGCATGAATACTTGAAAATATCGCAGCTTGGCCGGGCTGGAGAAGGTGAACCGCGACTGGGCTCAAATGCAAACGGTGGCTTGGCGCCAGGTGCCAGTCGAGCTGGCCGAGGCGAGATCAAGCTGGACTGGCGTAGTCACGCTCGCGATGGAGTTGCCTGTGAAGTTGTGCTGATGGTGGTGAAGTTGAGAATTCAAAACGGACTGGTTTTGGGCCGAAGTGAGGTGCGGAAGGTTGAGTGCCGTGTGTTACAGTTTTAGGATTTGTGCGGAGATAACAAATTGGCAATTAGGATTCTTGTTTTTACCATTTTAGATTTTGTTTCTTTAATTTTATTTGTTGATCCAATTGAGTTGTTGGATCGAATCGGGTCTGATCCTATCCGAACACAATATAATCGGATTGATAATAAAGCCATTTAATCGGGTTTTGAAGCCAATCCAAACTTGATCCTAACCCAAAAAATTTCGGATTAAGTCGAATTATTTGCCCCATCTGTTATTGAAAATATTTGAATAAAAACATAAAAACCAGACCAGAATTTACAACAGGAAAAACAGATTATTCACACCATGCACATCAATCACAATTTCGGACTAGTAACACAAAATTGGCCACTATTTCCTGCCCAAATTTTACTACAAGTGTCAACCCCAAATCAAGTTATACACAATTTGGCCAATATCATCAAAATCAATGCTCTTCCACATCCAAAAACAAAAACAAAAGAAAGAGTTGACCGAAGAAGTTCTTTTTCACATCTTGAAAGCACCAAATAATCATCAGTTGCCCTTTGCCCATAACTAGTGCGTCGGTGGAGCTCCGGAAATCAGAGCAAAAAGTGACACCATTAAACACCCAAATCCACGAAGGCTGCACAGTTTGTGCATATTTATAAATAATAAGCCCCAAACTCTTATTAGAAAAAAAAAAAAAATTCTCCAGAGTTTCGACAAATGGCTCATTAAAACTTTCACCCGCTCGTCAATTTTTACATTAAATGCCCTCCCCACCTCCCATTAAATGTTCTCCGCAAATTGCCAGACCATCTCATTAACTCATTTACTCCATTTTCTCTCGATCCCTCCCCTCTCCATTTATGATCACCTGACCCCCCCATCATCTCCTCCCCGCCACCGATCCATCTCCCACCGTCTACTCTTCACCCCTTCTCAATCTCGTCCATCCACGTGTCATATTTCCCCAAAAAACCTTCGAACCTTTTCACCTTCTGTTGAACCTGTCCGGAGATAATAACGCCTCGGGATCCCCACACCGCAGCCGGCTCGACGAGAACGCCGACGCCGACGATCTAGGAAACATAGGGCTTGTCATTGATTTGCTCCGGCGGGACGAGCCGGAGAATCTCACGCTCGACTCTGATAACGGGAAAAACCCTCTCCGTCTCAAAAAAGGCGATTTCATTCCTCTGTAGTGTCTGAATGAGAAGACTCTGGACTTCGTCAACGAGCCAAACGGAGACGGCCGTTTGCTCCAGAAACTCCCCCTCCTGTACCTCCACGGCGACGCCGTTACCGCCTCCGTCACCATTCTCTCCGACGCGAGACTCCGCTCGAATCCAAACGAATACGACCGCTTCAACAAAAAATCACGGCCGTTGAACCTCTCCTCCGAGTTGAAGTTATTGTTGTTAATCGCCACCGCCACCTCATCAACGCACGGCGTGATTTCAGAACCGTTCGTGGAAGCGGCCGTCGTCGTCGGCATTTGGATTTCGGATAGAGACTCGAGGGACACAGTCACGTGCTGCAGCAACGAGCTGTCGTCGAGACTCGGCCGGATTCTCGCCGCCATTATGGGAACAAACGGAGACTCCGTCAGAAAAATTCCAGCTCGGCATAAGGGACAGTTGGCGTGAGACCTCAGCCAAATATCAATGCAGTCCACGTGAAACGAATGGGAGCAGCCGGGGAGCGTCCGGACGTAGTCGTTCTCTTCGAACTCCAACAAACAAACGGCGCAGTCTCTCGCTTCGCGTAACGCCTTCGACGTCGTTTTGTTCTTGGCTGTGAAGAGGGAGAGAGGGATGGTTTTGATAACGGAGTCGTCGAGGCCGTAAGGGGAGTAGACGCCGAAGGAGTCGATTGGATGGTTGAAGGGGGAAGGGTAGAAGGGAGGGGAGTCGAGGGGATCGCCGTTGGAGGAAGGGAGGTAGTAGCGGCGGCGACGACGGCGGCGCCATCGTTTCCAACGGCGGAAAATGCGGATGAGCGGGGGGAGGAGATGGCGGGAGATAAGGCGGGAGTATGTGACGACTAGAAACGCGGTGGCAACCACAACTACCATGGCGATCAACGGCGGGCTGAAGTCAACTGGAGGTTTGGTATTATTATTATTGTTATTATTATTCGACGGTGGTGATGTTGACGACGACGACGTGATGTCGTAAGCTGTGGTCGGGCTGATTGGAGGATATGCGGGGGGTAAGCTGATCATGATGATGGTGGTGAGGGGAAGGTTGGGACCGGCGGGACGAGCCGGAGAATCTCACGCTCGACTCTGATAACGGGAAAAACCCTCTCCGTCTCAAAAAAGGCGATTTCATTCCTCTGTAGTGTCTGAATGAGAAGACTCTGGACTTCGTCAACGAGCCAAACGGAGACGGCCGTTTGCTCCAGAAACTCCCCCTCCTGTACCTCCACGGCGACGCCGTTACCGCCTCCGTCACCATTCTCTCCGACGCGAGACTCCGCTCGAATCCAAACGAATACGACCGCTTCAACAAAAAATCACGGCCGTTGAACCTCTCCTCCGAGTTGAAGTTATTGTTGTTAATCGCCACCGCCACCTCATCAACGCACGGCGTGATTTCAGAACCGTTCGTGGAAGCGGCCGTCGTCGTCGGCATTTGGATTTCGGATAGAGACTCGAGGGACACAGTCACGTGCTGCAGCAACGAGCTGTCGTCGAGACTCGGCCGGATTCTCGCCGCCATTATGGGAACAAACGGAGACTCCGTCAGAAAAATTCCAGCTCGGCATAAGGGACAGTTGGCGTGAGACCTCAGCCAAATATCAATGCAGTCCACGTGAAACGAATGGGAGCAGCCGGGGAGCGTCCGGACGTAGTCGTTCTCTTCGAACTCCAACAAACAAACGGCGCAGTCTCTCGCTTCGCGTAACGCCTTCGACGTCGTTTTGTTCTTGGCTGTGAAGAGGGAGAGAGGGATGGTTTTGATAACGGAGTCGTCGAGGCCGTAAGGGGAGTAGACGCCGAAGGAGTCGATTGGATGGTTGAAGGGGGAAGGGTAGAAGGGAGGGGAGTCGAGGGGATCGCCGTTGGAGGAAGGGAGGTAGTAGCGGCGGCGGCGGCGGCGGCGCCAGCGTTTCCAACGGCGGAAAATGCGGATGAGCGGGGGGAGGAGATGGCGGGAGATAAGGCGGGAGTATGTGACGACTAGAAACGCGGTGGCAACCACAACTACCATGGCGATCAACGGCGGGCTGAAGTCAACTGGAGGTTTGGTATTATTATTATTGTTATTATTATTCGACGGTGGTGATGTTGACGACGACGACGTGATGTCGTAAGCTGTGGTCGGGCTGATTGGAGGATATGCGGGGGGTAAGCTGATCATGATGATGGTGGTGAGGGGAAGGTTGGGTGCCTCCAGTGAGGTTTTCGCGCAGGGGGTTTAATGTTAAGGTTTGACTGTTTTTGTTTGTGTATTTTAGAGCTTTTGTTGACGGAGAGTCGGGCGAGTGACACGTCGTTGCTGCTGAATTTAAGGCACATGGGGAGATATCAGGTGCGTGTGAACGACAATAGAAGCATTTACTGCGCTTATTATTTCTCGGCACGTCATAATTGGTGCTTCGTGTTTATCTTTGTTATCCACGTGGCTGTGATTTGTTGGTTATTAGACTAGGAAGTCGTCTTGCTTATGCTATTTTATTTATTTATTTATTTATTTTTATTATATAGAGAGTAAAGCAAAGGGAATACGTGGCTTTGATGTGGTGGCCCACAGTCGCAATTTCCACAAAACTAAACGGCACATCATGCATAATATAAAAACTCTTTCTGTTGACTTCCACTCTGCTTTTTCTGATGACTGATTGTAAGGGGCAGGCTGTTTGCCAGTTTCTTCATTGGCTCTTGAACTTTTTGCTTTCTTGGGAAATAACTCCTAGGTCCCTGAGAGCTTTCATTTTCACAAATGGCAACATAATTTGTCCGTTTGTATTAAGTGGATCCTCCGCAGCCACTTCTGTTAAGTAATTTGTCCGTTTGGTCATTTCACTAAGGATTATGGACCTGTTTCACACAAATGGAAAATTATACACTTATTTGTTGAAACCTAAAATCCTCTGGATCTTGGTGTTATTATTTCAAATTTTTAATCATGTAAATTTGATCATTCACCTAATCATGAAAGTATGAAAGTGTGTGTATTGGATCATTAGAATTACAAATATAAGCCATGCCTCTAATATAGACACCACCACACTGTAAATTTATATAACACGAGTTAATAGGACTTTATAAGTACATAGGCTTCGTTATTTGTAATAATTGTTGTACAATTCTTAGCGTAAGGCAATTTTGGTCTTAGTAATTTGTTTTTTTGAGAAACTGATTCAGTTGTCAGGTTCTTTTACTCTTTTTTTTTTAATTCTCGGTTGATTGTCTTAAAAAGGCATAACCGAAGTAGAATTGAATTCTCAATTTGAATCGGACTGAATCAAATTGTATGTAGATTATTAAAGCTTGTGGGGACTATCAGATAAAAAGTAGGAAGCACTAAAAAAGAAAGGAGAAAGTTCTTTGAAATGAGCCACCAGTCCAAAGTTTTGTGGTGTAGATCTCTCACAAGGATTAATGAGATAGAATAATCTCATTAAATCTTTTGGCAATTTTGTGGTGTAGATATCTCTCACAAGGATTAATGAGATAGAATAATCTCATTAAATCTTTTGGCTTTTATAGTTGCAATAGTTGAAGAAATGATGATGTCTTTTCTTTTGTGATATTTGCAACTACATAATCTTATCTTGAATTCTTGATAAGAATAATATTTATTTGTCCTTTTATTCAACTAATTGTATTGACAAATCTTATTAAATATTTTTGCTTTTGGCACTACTTGAAAAAATAAAGCCATCTTCTCTCTTTTTTATGTCTCACATTAGAGAAGGTTTTTATTAATTCAGAAGCATTATTTCTTAACCATTCATTGATTATTTATACATATATGTAAATTATAGTTAAAAAAATATACACAGGAAATAATAAATGAGAAAAGAATAGTACTCTAAAAATAGATAAATTTTTTTTCCTCAAGTTATGTGATGTACCCCCACTTTTAACTTAACTCATCTGCATTAACAGATATACTCTCCTTATTTATAAAATGTTAATAAGTATTATGATATTTTGTCAGCTCTATATTTGACTGTTGACTACTATTTAATTAAGCAATTTTTTTTTAATACAATAAGGGTGATAATATTAATTAAAAGACAAAAATATTATTTGCTTCTTTTCAATCGTTTGCCATCGTATATATATAGAGACAATACGAGAAATGAATGTAAAATCAACTCTTGATATTGACTCCTGTAAATAATCATTAAATCTTCTTCAGTTCTTCTCATCAGTCGCGTTCATTTCATGTTTGTTAATTTGAACACTACTCTGCACCAGGGCCAAGGCGACTTTAGGCCGCGAATTAAACGGTTGGTTGGGACCCATATTTCTTTTTTTTTTTTTTGGGTTTTGTTTTCCTAATAATAATTGAATTAATAAATTTTTT
>MKYO02025803.1:114308-138580 GCA_002013955.2 Citrus medica
ATTTAATATATTAAATAAAAATTTTAAATAAAAATAAAATTTGACAATATATCTTGGTAAATTTTGGATGTTATAGTTTTACATTTTGCTTTAATTGTTGTTTTATTAGATAAAAGTTAAAAATAAAAAATTTTGGGCCAAAGCCTTTTGAATAAGACCTACTCCAATTTATTAGTTGGGCCCTAAAATTTTAAAATATATTTGTATAAATATTTTTAAATTTTTTATTTATATTAATATTTAATACTTTATAATTTAGATTTATTATTTATTCATTACTATTTCTAAAGAATAAAGTTAGAATTAAAAATCAAATTGGGAAAATAAAGATTGGAGAGGGGATGAGGATTCAAACTCATCCATGTCCCTTCCCTGAAAAAGAAATTAGGTAAAAAATTATCTTTATCCATTCCCCGAATAAGAAATTGAATATAAAATTATCTTCATGCCCTCCTCAAATAAGAAAAAATTCCCGAAGGCTCTTGTCCCCGTGGGAATTTCTGCCATCACTAGTATAAAAACTTATTTTTTAGGTCTTTCTCTAATTAATAAGTATTCTACAATTAAGATTTTTATATAAATTCTATATTTGATAACTTTAAAAAGGTATAATTAATAATATTGTACAGTAGTTTCATTATTAATTTTTTCAACTTAATAAAGATTTTTAGTCATTAAGTTATTGATTTAATTTATTTATTTTTAGCTTTTTGGTTAATCTAAAAAGTCTAAATGATATCATTAAAAGATATTTTCCAAAATATCTCTATCTAATTAATTAATTTTCATTATTACCTAAATAAAATTTAATAATTAGCATTATTACCTATCTCTATATAACTTGTGATAATATATAGTGGTAAACTATTATTATTTTTATCTTTTTATTTACTTTAAATCAGCGTTATTTATCTTCATAGTTTTTTTATTAATATTTTTCATATAAAAACATCATAAACTATAATAAAATTGATCAACATATATAATATATAATATTAAAAAGTTGTATTCAATTGAATATGATTTATGTTATGATAATTTATTAACTTATTTATATTCTTTGAGATGTTTTTTATTTATTTAACATTTATAATTTGTAAGGGCATAAATGTAAAAATATTAGTTTTTAATTTTTTAAAGTTAAAAAACGACTTAATATTTAATTTTTAGCGATTCAAATAAAAAAAATAAGCATATCATTTAGATTCATACATTTAGCTCTATTCAGAATTCAAACTAATTTAAGTCTATTCAGATTTCAGATAAAAAAGAAAAAATCACCTTAGTATTGAATTGCTAAATGTAAATAAATAAATAAAAATCTCCTAAGACCCTCAATACCCAAAAATCAACCCTACTCTACACCAAACTTGAATTGTTTGTGAATATTAAGCACATTGTTTTAAGAATTAATCACGTTAACTCAAAACTAATTTTTATTTGGCTAAGCAAGGCCGGTTTAAGGAAACTTGAGGTCGTGGACAAAAGTTTCATTTTTTTTTTCAATTTTAAATCTATGGCTTGTTTTGATAAACTAAAAGCAATAACCGAACAAGTATAGAGCTGGCATTAGTCCCTCAAGGTCTTAATCAAGTTTTTATTTTAGTTGTACAAAATTATTAAGTTACATTATACGTAACGTAATTTAGAATTGACCTTAAAGTAATTTTCTTCGATCTCTAATTGTTTGACAAACAACATTTGAGTCGTAAGAAAAAAGAAATTAATTTTGAGTTGATGTAAGTTATACCATCTATAAGACCCTAAATAGCATATTCTAATTGCCACTTGAGTTCAGTTAAAATTGTAATTTGGGCTCCCCTAATCATTCTGAAAAAAAAAAAAAAAACCAAGAAAACAAACTTTACTCACATTTTGAGAGCTTCATGGCTTGAGAAGAAAGAAATAACAAATATTAGTGAAAGTCGCGGGAGCAATGCGTTATTTCACAAGAATAGATCACACACGTGTGAAACGGACGGTGGAAAGCCACTCGCACGTGCCAAAGTAGCTCCCTTTGACGCCCTAAAACTAGAACCCAAAACCCCGAACCCCCGATAATAATATTCGCTCGATACAGCAACAAAACATATTGAAGCGTCTGATCAAAAGAGTAACACAAAGCTAGGGTTTAAGCCGAAGCAAGGATGTTTCCGGGAATGTTCATGAAGAAGCCAGACAAGGCGGCGGCCTTGAAGCAGCTGCGGAGCCACGTGGCCATGTTCGGGACCTGGGTCGTTGTGATTCGCGTCACCCCCTACCTTCTTCACTATTTCTCCAGAGAAAAAGAAGAGCTCAAGCTCGAATTCTAACTCTCTCTTTCTCTCTCTCTAGGTATTGTTTATCAATTGTTTTAAATAGTTACGAGTTTGATGTGATTAGGGATTGATCGACGTGGTAAAGTTCGATTATTGATTTTGTTGTGAAGTGGGCATTCGTCGGTTTCTTCTTTGTTTTGATTCTTTTTGTGGTTTGCATGAGTATTTAATTTAGGTTGTGTGATGATTTTTTTGTTTTATTTAGGTTGTTTTTGTGAATAGTCCGAATACAACTAAGATGTTTTTAATCTATGAGACGCATTATTTCAATTAGTTGGTAAGTAGCAGGAATTCAGAAATGTCAGACAATGTATAGGAGATTGCTGGTCAATGGTTACGTTGCTGCCCCTTTGAATTAGTATTATTACTGAACTTGATGAAGAGGAGGATTGCAAGGAGTGGTTAAGCAGTTGAACACTAAATTCGTTGTTGGGATGATTATTCCCAATGTCAAATATATGGCGCAAAACAATTAATGTGATAAAGATATATGTTATATAATGCCGCTGACTATACCAACGGGGGCATCGAGATACTTAGATTGCCTATTTTCTTCTCCATACACTCCTGATCAACAAGTCTGTTGCATTTGCCATTACTTCTTTACAAGGGAAATAGCTAGCTGGATAAGCGTGTCATAAATGTCTCCCTTGTCTGTATTGTTAGAAACAAACCATGATTGGCTTCTGGCCTTGTCTTGGTTGGCAGTTAAAATTGTTGAAGATCTAATATTTTATGGTCTGATTATTTGATCTTTGGTCAGCATAAGGAGAATCTTTATGCTTTGTTGCTCTGTGATTTCCCAAATCGTTTCCATTCTTTACCTTGAAGTTTTATATTTTTATTTGAATTGGGAAAAGAGAACAAAATAGAAGAATACAACTTGGTGACTGTTATCCCAGCTAACCTAAACTGTACAAATTTGTAACTTATACCCCGCTAATATCACTGATTTAATTTGATCTTCATGATTCAAGCCTTCCTTACTCGGTTATTTCTTTCTAAAGAACCTTTTTTTTTTGGATGTCTTGTGATCTGGATCCTGTGATCAGGTAACAGATTTGCACAATATGGTGCTGGTGGTTCAACAATGAGCTGTGCATATATACAGAAATTTGCTTTTGTGGAATGTTGTGGCCTATCATTGAAGTATTTTAGTTTGTCAACATGAAGGATCATTGTAGTTTTTAATTGGTTGGTGGGTTAGGGGGCAGGAGAGAAGTCATTGCTTGAATAAAATGGTTTAATTGCCTCATTATTTCATCAGTTCTTTTAATATACTTGATTACTTGTTAAGTTTTGTAGTTTTTATTTAACTTGGCCAAATAATTTTGGTTTCTCTAAGCAGCTGAACCGTCTTTTTCTCTGTGTTTGGTGGTGCGGCAGCTGTAAGATGAAGATGAAGAGAAAGCGGCGTGCTGTTTAGAAGTGTCATAATTGTTTTTAATGTATGCCCTGGATTTGGCAGGGGTAACATACCTGTAACTTGTTATTGAGTTTGAAGCGTGGGTGGGTACTTTTGTAAAATGCAATAACTGGTCTATGATTATTCTTGTTGAATTTACTTTTGGTAGTAGTATCTACTAATTAATTTCTCCATTGTCGTTATACATTGTTCTATCGCGTTTTTTCACATGCTAGAGACCTTCCCTAAGTAAAGCCATTAACATTTTCTTCATCCATTCCAGAGACTGAGGTTTGGATATTCAAATTTTCTTTCTCACTCAATTGAATTTTTTCTTTTGAATGAAAATCATCCATGAATGGTGATTTGGCCAAGATTTTAACATCCATATTCTTTCTAGCACAGTTTCTACAGTCAGTGATGAAATTAGAAATTGGTCCAAACCTATGAGCTGTGCATGTATAAACAATTAGGTGGGCTTTGATTATTGCAAATGCTTCGGTCGCCTGCTTATAAAGCACGTCACATGCATTTGATTCACAAGCTTCCGCTTAGACTTTTTGGCTGTGGCTTGTAGGGTCGCTCTTTCTTTCGTCTTTATCAGCTACATAAATTTTGACTGTGATGGCTGTGGAAATTTCTGTAGCAAATCAATTGCGAGCAATCCGGCCATCCAGGACTAGGTATGAACAGAAAATTACGAAATTATTTCACTTGGGTTGCTGTGTTTTAGTTTTCATGCTGCGTTACCATTCTGTTTGTTCGATGATGAGCATTCTCAATATTTATGCCTTGAAGAGGACTTGAACCTTCCATGCTCTTGCCAGAAAATCCACATGCTTTGTTCGAGATTAGAAATTTTGATTTACAAGATTGTTATGAAGAAAAAGTCTCGAGAGACACCAAGTGGGTGGCTACCAATGAGTCTTTGCCGACACAAACTAGACTTTCAAAGTCACCCATAAAAATATTCAACTGATTTTAGTGCGTTTGAAAACATGCATGTTGCTAATTTATTTTTCCCCACGCTGTTCTCCAACATCGAAATTTATCCAAAGTTACAGATTGATCATAGAGAATGATAAACTCAAGATTAAATGGGCTTTTTCACTTGGGTTCAATTCTCCATTAATGACAAATGAGGTAGATTTCACGAACACTTATTTATGAACTATGCTCGGTAACAAGAAAAAAATATGTATGAATTTAGGATCAGGCTACAGTACAACTGTGGCACCGTATTATAATTATATCTAGTCGTTAGATGCAGTTAAATTAATGAGGTCTATTAACATCCAACGGCTAAATGCAACCGTGCCACAATTACACCTAAAGTTTCCCATAATTTTTTAGTTTTTGAGCAACTCACTTTTATTTTGCCTGTGATTTGTATTGGTAAATAACTGTGGCACCGTATTATAATTATATCTAGTCGTTAGATGCAGTTAAATTAGTAAGGTCTATTAACATCCAACGGCTAAATGCAACCGTGACACAATTACACCTAAAGTTTCCCATAATTTATTAGTTTTTGAGCAACTCACTTTTATTTTGCCTGTGATTTGTATTGGTAATCAGGGAATAACTACAGTTCAAAAAGGCTAATAAAGATTCATCCCCTGGTAAAGTAGATATCACTTTCCCGCTAATAAGGGAATTCCATTATAGGAAGACACGTGGCAAATCGATGACCCTCCTTTGAAGCACTGGCTCACCTTCTTCTTCTGGCCATTTGCATATTATTTTGATGAGTATTGAGGTTTGTTTATTGTTATTATTTATTATTAAGCCAAAACAGGAGTGCTTGACATTCATAAAAGCTACCCTTTTCTCCCATTTTGTTAACAACCATATAAGATTTCGAATAAAGGGGTTGTTAATTTTTTAATTCTTCTTTTAAATTTATTAATATCTCCAGTGTTGTTTTTCATGATCTACATGAGAAATTTCAGCCGAATAGTATTGGAAAAATTATTTTTTTTTTTGAGAAAATAATATACCGACTCCAGTTGGTTGTCAATTAACAAGCAGATATTTTTGGTGGTTGCTGCCTGACAAATTAAAAATAATTATTTGATATATATATATAAATAATTGAAAACACCAAAAATAAAAGCAAAGTTCCAAAATCTCCTTAATCCAATATAGCCACATCAATCATAGGCAATAAGACCATGTCACCACATCAACAAAGAATTTAACACAAGTGTCATAATTAAAGAAACCTTTTATCATCATTAATATTCAATCGAGCAATAAACTAGTTTTTAACAAGTTCAAACTCTCACCTCAAGACTAGCCGGTTTTGCATCACACCAACTTTCTTCTCTCTTTCTTTTGCAAAAGGGGGAAAAAAAAAGAAAATGGCCAAGAACGTTTTTCACGAAAATCTTTGATACTGAAGGATCATATTTGATAGTATTTTATAGCTTCTGGGTTGATATATAGATGATAAGTTTTGTTGGGGGAGGCGGTGGCTATGGTGGAGAATTGAAGAAGAAGTAAAACGATCATGAGCTTCAGAAAGAAAGAGAGAAGATATCTTGATGCAACATGGCAACAGAGAATCAAGTGCCTGGCTCTGTGGGAACCAGTGCTAGTTTGTCTTTGAGATTGGGACAGACCATTTTCTCTTCTGCTTCTCTTCTCTTCATGTCTTTAGGTGTTGAGTTTTACAGCTACACTTCTTTTTGGTAAATCTTTTCATTCTCTTTTATATTCTTTCATTTCATGTCTGAATGTTTCTGATTTTCTTGGATGATCATTTTGTTTCAGTTTCATTTTTGGCTTTCTAATTCTGTAAAATGAAGCGACAGATTCATGTGGTTGATCTTGATGAATTAGTTAGTGAATCAGTTTATCTAAAGATTATGTTTGCTAACATTTGGTTGATGATCGATTATATTTTTGGAAGCTTTACAGGGGAATTGCTTATGTTTTTATGCTGCTAATTAATTTTTTTTTCTTTTTTCCTCTTTGGAATAAGAAGAATCAGTCAACCTTTATTATTGAATTGGTTTTGACATTTCAGTTGTCCTTTATTAGACTGCTACCTGCAATATGATTGTTGCATCTGTAAGTAATGTTTTAGAGATTTGAGAAATTTGCATCTTCCCATATGAATTTATTTAGCCATCACTCACCAGAGTACTTTACCCATGGCAGCCTACAGAAATTTGAGCCGGTCGGCGCCGGCTCTGAAAGCCCTTAAAAAGTCTGATGCGCCGGCTTAGTCAGCAAGGAGTGACATTAAAGTATTGAAATTTGGTTTATGGTGCAGCGATTCTCTCCATATTGAGTTGACTACCATCAGAATCATTTTATATATCCATAAATCCCCTGCATTTTAATGTTCATTAGCTGAATTAAGTTTCTCATGCAGCATCTGCTCAATATACCTTGTGGCTCTGAAATGTCAGCTCATTTCAAGAACTCCATTATTTACTCTCTTAAGTTGCAAAAAGCAACTGGGTACTTTTTTTTATCTGCCTGTAATGTGATGAGAGTCATATTGATATTAGATTGGATTTCTTCTGTTTCAAACTCGACTGAAATGTTCTGATTTTCATTGGATTGGTATTAAACTTTCAGCTACTTGGTAACAATAATGGGTTTGGTCATTCCCTGGAGTTTCACGATGGCAATTGTGGATGGATACTCTGTTCTAGTCAAATGCCCCATTCGCCAACCTGGAGTTCTACTTATAATTGTCGTTGGAGATTGGGTATGCCCCATTTTGATTCGTTCACAACTCCATACTACGTCCATAACAAGTAAAATTTGATGAATTCGTAACGTTTCACGACAGGTCTTGTCTATTCTTACACTAGCAGCAGCATGTTCAACGGCGAGTGTTGCCGATCTTTTGGTCCGCGCAGAAAATCCTTACTGCCCACCTAAGTTTTGTAGTCGATATCAAATATCAGCAGCAATGGCTTTCTTGACCTGGTTTCTTTCAATGGCTTCCTCGCTTTTCAATCTTTGGCTACTCCCTTCCTTGTGATTCTCAACTCGATCCATCACAATCTTTGTTTACGATTTTCCTACATCAGAAATTCGTATAGTAGTAGCACTCCATTTTTCAAAATTGTAAATGATCTGGGCAGTTGTACACAGGCAGTACTAATAGCAGACAGATTATATTCGCCTTATTCCCTTCAAAAATGTAGATGCAGGCATGATAAATAATCTATTACAGTGAATCCATGGGCAACGTGGGAGAAACAATCAAGTATGAAGTTCTGAGATTTGAATTACTTTTAATCTTTCCATCTATTGATTGCTCAAGAGTGCAAAAATATGATGAAAAATCATTCCATTTGTGGCCTAACTGCCCAGAGAAAGCAGATCCAGAATATAAAACAACATTGGATTTTTTTAGAAATATTCAAGAAACTCCTGCCCGGGTTGCTCTAACTTTTTTAATCCCCAGCTATGAATTTCTCTTGTGATCTTAATATAGTTGCAATAAGATTGAATGGTTGCCCTGAACAAGCACGGCAGAAAATAGATGAATTGAGGTAAAATTACATCATCAGTTTAGTAACTTAACTGATTTTGATTTTATTTACACAAGGCGATTCTGCCCTTAACATTGAATTTCACATAAGAATAACCTATTTAAGGATATAAAATGTTACATCAAATATGATGGTCAATGTGACCAAGTAGGAAAGATTCACCGTCTGCTTCTCGGCAGGTGCTCCTATCTCCCAGTTGCTTCTTTTCTACTTCACAGCCTAATAGCAGAAGCATTTGATTTCCTCCATCGCAATGCATTCAGAAAATTGATCACGTGGATGGCCATTGAGCAAATTGTGCCTGCCTAAGAGCAACATCTGACACGAATCTGTAAAGAAAATATTTAGTGCGAATAAAAAATGGGACTATTGCTTTTACTCCTCTTTTCCATTCGAAAAAATCAGATCAATTTACAAGAAACGTAATCAACCTTTTCTAATTTGGACAGCAAAATATGAATTCTTTTTCAATGCTAAACTAAAGATACTATATTCATGACCCAGATAGAGAAATGCATCCAACTCTAGGGTGATTTAAGACCATAAAACACCAAAAAGATCTTTAAGTGCATGATTCTCATCATATACTTAAAATTATGTAAGTAATCCAGAGATAGCTAACTTGATACGTCCCTTTAACCAATGACTGATACAGCTTTTGCTTCTAGCTTCAAATGAAAAGTCACAGGTTCTTCTGAAGAACAAAACTAAATTCAGAATGATATGAACTATGTAGGACTCATATCTTATCCTTTTAATACCAAATTAACATCGATAATTCAGCAGTCAAGTCTACCTCCAGAACATTTGTGTTTCTATAATCACAAGAAGCAATCTGTTAAAGAAGTCATTATTGAGTGCCATACCTTGAACATGTCAAGATTTGCTTCACCCAGAACAACAGAAAAGAATTCCCCTATACCAAACAAGCACCTACAAGTCACAATGAGACAACAGCCAGAAAATATTAGACATTGAAGTTGCAGCAAAAGCACAAAATAAGTAAGCTATTCATAATACCAAGTTGGAAGCACCACATAGTTGAAGCCATTCAACCTTATAATGGTGATTGGATGATGTCATGACTTATAGGGTTGGCTAATACTCATCCAAAAACTCCAAACTAACCATCTTCCTGCCTCACTTGATTTTCAAACATCTCCTTCCTCAGCATTGTTGCCATTTCCACATTTCCTTCTTTCATATAACCATCTATAAAAGAACTATAAATCTCCAAACTTGGCTCAAATCCTTTCCCTACCATCTCTGCCTGAACCTTCAATGCTTCTTCCATCTTCCCCTCTTCACACAACCCCTTAATCAAGAACATATAACTTTTCTCTGTCGGAAACAAACCAAACTTTACAACTCGAGCCTTCAATATATCCAGTGCTTCGAATACTCTTCTCTTATCACAAAGCTCTCCAATCAACACCTCAATCGTAGAACCCTCCGGCTTAAAACCCTTCCTACACATATCGTTATACACCAAAATTGCTGAATCAACATCCCCAGCTCTACAATATCCATTAACAAGATGCTCAAAAGTCACACTACTACTCTCAACCCCACTCAACCCCATCTCCCTAAAAAACTCCTCCGCCCTTGCCATTTCTCCAATCTCACAAAATCCACCAATAATAGTGTTGTAAGAGACAACATCATGCTCTACATTCTTATCCCTCATTTCTTCCCATAGCTTCTCAGCTTCTCTCATCCTCCTTTCCTCACAAAACACAGCCATCAAAACACTATAACTATAACAATCAGGTTCACATCCCAATCTCGCCATTTCAACCCATACGTCTTCCACTTTCTCAAAAGCACCTTCTCTATAAAAACACACCATCAAAGCATTGAATGTGTGCACGTTAGGCCTAACTCTAACAACCCTTTTCACATCTTTACCAATTCCTGCAGTCGCATCACTATCTAACCCAAACACCTCCCTATAAATCTCATACCCCGAAATTACACCTTTACCCCTAGAAACCTCCCATATCAAAGCATTACATGTGCTGACTTTAACACTAAGCCCACGGGACATTAACATTCTAACAATATCAACACAAGTTTCAATCTTTTCAATATTTTTCACTTCTAAGCAACACTTTATCAACAAATCAAACACAAACGGAGCTGAGCCACACTCCCTGTAAGTTTTCACAAGAACCTTAAAAAGTTTCAATTTTGGATCATTTTCTGATGATCTGAGGGCGACCCGGATGACATCTCGTGCCGGGCCGATAAGCCTGGCCCGAGAGAGGATGTGAATGATTGTAGCATAAGAGCTGAGGCTGTGTTTGCACAGAGACTTGTGTTGTGTGAAGGAGAAGAAGCGGAGGGCAAGATGGGGATTATTTTTAAGGCCGAGGGCAATTTGGGAAAACTGGGTGGGGGTTAAACCGGAGCGGCAGAGGGAGAGGAGGTGGTTCCATCGTGATTTGGAGCGGTGGTGAGTGAGGAGTGAAACGGCGGTGGAGATTAGGTTGTGGGATTGATCAGACGGTGGAGATGATGGTGAGGTGGAGAATTGGGACAGTAGCTGGGGTTTTGGCTTGGGCTTTGAAACCGAGAAGATGATGTGTTTAAGGATTTGGACCGCCATTTTACTTGGATTCTGTTTCTGTCCTTCGAAACACAAAAGTTTATTTATTTATTATTATTATTATTTTTTTTTTTTATAGAAAACACAAGTTTACGTAGTTTTTTTTCCAACTCTATGGGGAATTGGGATATAGTGCTCCGCTTATAATTTTTTAAATTTAATTACATGATATTTCTTGTCCAATTTTCACTATTTAAAACATTATAAAAAGTTTACTTATCAGCTCAAAAGAAAATATCGAGTAAATTATATAATGGGTGAAACTATTTGAATTTACTAAACTACTCAGTAAATTAATTTTTAAAAATAACTTTTTATGATTAGAATATCTTTAAATTAAATTATAGTTATGGACATTAACGTATATTAAAAAATTAAAATTTTTACTCTTTAAACTCATCTTTATATTCAACATAATTTATAGAATCCTAATAAAATTTTCATTAAACCCTAATCAATCAATATGTGTAATTCTTTTGTCAAGTCATATATTTTTGCTAAATGAGCACATGTGATTCGATTCAGAATAACAAAGTTCGTTGTTATTAATTTGATGGATATTAATTTTACGGAATAACAAAACAATATTAACAATAATTTAAATCATGAACGGGTATGAATTTTTTTTATTTACTTTTGATTTTTATTTTTTTCCCCTTTTCCATTTGAAATTGATATAGAGATACATTCAAAACCTTAAACTCCACATGCAGGTGAGACTTCGTCAATAGTAACAAACAGACAAATATTTGGTGTCCTTCGTCAAAGATTTTTCTTTTCACTCCAAGAAAGCAGTTTCTTGTCCTTGAGCTTTGCTTTTGGTGTCCTTTATAAATCTACTTCAAATTCCTTCAAACAACTATTTCATTAATGTATTCTAAAATGTTAAAAGTAATAAATTCGTTTCTTTTCCTTTTGCTTCTTTTTTTATTCTTTCAGAAGAAGCTTGTTGACTTATATTCAACCGATTTTTTTCACAAGAATTCTTTAAATTTAATTACATGTTATTTCTTGTCCAATTTTTACTATTTAAAACATTATAAAAAGTTTACTTGATCAGCTCAAAAGATAATATCGAGCGAATAATATAATAGGTGTGATTATTTGAACCTACCAAACTACTCAGTAAATTAACTTTTAAAAATATTTTTTTATGATTAAAATACTCCTAAATTAAATTACAGTTATTGACATTAGATTATAATAAAAAAGGAAAAAAAAACTAGAATTTTTACTCTTTAAACCCATCTTTATATTCAACATAGTTTAATAGAACTCTAATCAGATTTTTATTAAACCCTAATCAATCAAAATGTGTGATTCTTCTGTCAAGCCATATGTTTTTGTTAAATAGGCACGTGTAATTCGATTCAAAATAACAAAGTTGGTTGTTATTTATTTGATATATATTCATTTTATGGAGTAACAAAACAATATTAACAATAATTTGAATCATGAACACGTATGATTTTTTTTTATTTACATTTGATTTTTGTTTTTTTCCCCTTTCCAATCTAAATTGATAGAGAGATGCATTCAAAACCTGCAAAGTAAACTCCACATGTATGTGAGACTTCGTCAATAGTAACAGACAGGCAAATATTTGGTGTCCTTCGTCAAAGAATTTTCTTTTCACTCCAAGAAAGCAGTTTCTTGTCCTTGGAATTTTTCTTTTGGTGTTCTTATAAATCTACTTCAAATTCCTTCAAACAACTATTTCATGAATGTATTCTAAAATGTTAAAAGCAATAAATTTGTTTCTTTTCCTTTTGCTTCTTTTTTTCTTTTTCAAAAGAAGCTTGTTGACTTATATTCAACCAATTTTTTTAGAAAAATTTAATGGGTATATAAATGAATTTAATGAGTAAAATCACTATTATTATAAAAATTAGGTTTAATAAGGATATATTAGGTATTTAAGTGGGTATACTGAGTAAGATTTAAAATTTTAAAAATTGAGGGTGGGTTTATTTAGTAAATAAGTTAATTGTGTAATTTGGTGGGTTCAAAGACCCCCATCCTATGTAATAATACAACTTGGAATTTAGTAAATTATATAAATTGGTTGTGAGTTACAAAAACATAATGCATGTATTTAGTAAATTATATTACTAAATTACAAAAGATTTAAAATTTTAAAAATTGAGAGTGGGTTTATTTAGTAAATAAGTTAATTGTGTAATTTGGTAGGTTCAAAGACCCCATCCTATGTAATAATACAACTTGGAATTTAGTAAATTATATAAATTGGTTGTGAGTTACAAAAACATAATGCATGTATTTAGTAAATTATATTACTAAATTACTACTAAATAAATAACTTTACCATATATATATATATATATATAGCCATAATTTTGAAATTAAATAATATTATTACTTTAGGAAAATTATAATTTAATAGAAGTATAGTTATAATTATTTTGACTTATATAAAGTAAAAGGGTTATTTTAGACCTTGACATGTTTGTTAAGGACTTGGTAGTGGGTTGTCACCTCTTTAATTATTAAGGAATAAGGTTTAATGATATAATTCATTTTGTGTTTAAATTGTTTACCTCACAATTCATTTCTTTTAGATTTGTAACATTTTATGTAAATTACGTTATGTGCAAGGATCACACATCCAATTGATTCAGATTGAAGACTCATGATCAACAGCTTTCAAGTACAGCCAGATCAGCCAGAGAAAAGAGAGAAAGTTCTTCAAGACAAGGACCGTCGGAAAAAGAAAACAAATTATACCCAAGAGAGGGAAAAAAAAAGAAAATAAAATAAAGAGATGTTACTGAGAGAAGGAAAGAATGATATCCCATTATTGCAAGTACAAAAATTGGTGGCTACAGACGACTGGATGTGAGCAGTTGCCACAAAACTCATCAGTTGCAATATCTAATAAAATTGGAATATTCCAGATGTTTCTTTGTACCAAAAGAAAATGAAACTACATTGCCACTATTGCTCACAAGAATTGTTTGAGAATCTTGTAAAATTGTTAACTTGTCTCTTTGTTACTGTTGACTGGAAAAAGCAAAGCATATATTCTCCACTCAGTCCCTCACAAGTTTAACTACTGTGCAGTTATTGTAAAAAAATAATTACATAAATAGATAATAAATTAAAAAGTGACACCAATTATTTTGCAGACCTCCAATAAGTGAGATCATTATTATGCTTATACAGAATGTGATTTTGTTGTCAAGAAACACTTTTAGTCCCATTTCTAGTAGTATTAATTACTTATTAATTTCAATTAAAAGGAATCAATTCCCCCTACGTTATGTCACAAGGGCATGGATGGAAGCAAAGATGCCAAATATAGAATTCAAGAACTCAAGTTGAAGATACGATCATACAAATGGATAGTCTTAATTTGTGTGATAAGGATTGCATTTGCATGTACTTGAAAGGTCAAATATCACAAAAAAATTCCAACGTATATATATAATTAATAGGTATATGTTCGCTCAAGAAAATGATATGTTGATATACATCAGCAGAAGTTATTCTCTATCCATTACAAGAAGATTGGATATAATAAACAATTGTGTCAATTACGGCCATCGATTTTGTTCTTTATGTCCTAGGTAGTTTTGATTACTGCTTAATTAGTTAATTAAGTGAAATTGATGTCTAATCGCTGTAATTTTTAATTTAATCTACAATTATAAAGTATTTGATAAATATTTAGAGCCGTGTCATCATGGATGGCTTACCACAATACGAAGCAGAGCTTGCGTAAGACTTATTGTATATGTTACATTGTAAAGCCTGTAATTAGTTCAAGATATATATAAAGTTTCTGATGCTTTACGTGTGATTAGAGTTCAAATCCTGGCATAATAGCATAATTGTTTTTCAAATCCCCGACCAACTTTTTAGATGCCAAGTTCTTATTCTTTCAAGAAAGTCCTAAGATTTGGCGTTAAGTTTCATGATCCATTTGGATAAATTCTTCCTTAATGCTTTCATTATTCAAATTTCTTGCTTTTAAACATTCCTAAGTTGACACTAATTTTTTCCAATTTATGGCAACCTGCTCATTTGTATAATATTAATATAACAATAATCATATATATATAACGAATCTAGTAAAATAGAAATATCTTAGCACCAAAAGAGAACTGCTTCTTAGGATGGATTACATAATCATTTAGTCTCCATAATTGATATAAAGGATCATTTTAAAGTGAAAATTCGTATATATTCTTACGTGGGACATGGCCCAATATGCCTTGTGTCTTCTCTTTTGACGTGGGGGAATTCCTTTGTGTTTAACACTCACTTATCACCATTACCACCATTGCCAAGCATAATTCCTGTACTTAGCTTCATCTACAAGCCATAACAAAATTTAAACCCTTAACTCTTGTTACAAGAATATTAATAACTTCCAATCTCATTAACCAAAAGCCCAAAACACACCCCTTATAAATATGCTTCTAGGCTCATTTCCTAGAGACCACACAAATTAATTAACACAAAATTCGTCATGAAATACAATGAAATATCCCACTTTAGCCACCCTCAACACAAGCTGAAATTTGAGTACAGTGAATTTCCATTCAAGTGTGATGGCTGCAAAGAAGTGGGGATCGGGTCGCGCTACAAGTGTTCGATATGCGATTTTGACCTTCACATGCACTGTGCCATCCCGTCTCCTTCAATCTGCCACCCTTTCTACACCAAATGTTCATTTCAGTTCTTTTCCCGGCCGCCCGGCGACAAGCCGAGGTACTGCAACGCCTGTGAGAAGGATGTTACAGGCTTCGTTTATCATTGCAAGTCATGTGGGTATGATCTTCACCCATGTTGTGCTAAGTTGCCAATGGTGCTTGATGATGGGGAAGTGAAGCTCTATTTGTACAGGAAAGTGAGCTCATCGTGTCACAAATGTGGACGTAAAGGGAGGAGTTGGAGTTATAGGTCTACATGCAAGAATTACAACTTGCATGTTGCATGTGTTAAGGAGATGTTAGTGGAGAATTGGCATGAGCTTTATTCTGGGCGTGGGAGGAGTAGGAGATTGGAGACAAGAATCCCTACTTTGAAGAATACACTTCAAAGCCATCACAAAAAGAGCAAAGGGAAAGTGAAGAAGTGTTGTGAGATGGCTGCATTAGCGGTGCAATTTGTGATTTCAGCTGTGCTTGGGGATCCAACGGCTTTAATTGCCGGGGTTATTGGGTCTTTGATGTCTAGGGGTTGATGTAATTTTAGGCTAATGTGGGCTGGAGTTGTTGGGATTAATGTTGTTAATCCGGTTTAATTAAGTCTCTGAAGGGAATGTATGTTTTTAAGTTGGGTAGCAACTAGCAAGTGGAGAAGATTAAGGTCCATGTGATGTACCTTGTGTGTGAATAAATTCTATGCCAACGAATCCTAAGTTACTAAAAAATGCTTCCCTTTCTTTTAAATTTTGGCTACTTGGGCCTGGTGAACGCCGCTCGCAACCCTTCAATTGAGTCAAAATTAATTTAAAAATTTTCCAATTTCTTAAGCAGGTTACTATTTGTTTGTATGTATGGTGAGAATTATGACTTGAATTGAGTTGGTTTAATTATTATTATTATTATTATTATTATGCACATCATTTGAGCCGCAATTTTTTTTTTTTAAATTGGGTGGCTGTCAATTTTTATTTCTGAAGCAAAACTTTTGTCATCACCACAAGAGTATATTTGGCACACCACATTCCACCACATTACACTACATTAAAATGCTACACAATATTAACTTGATACAATAACTTATTTGGCTGAAAAGGAATATGTATAAGGGACTGTGTCGCATTAGCTTGTTTTTTTTTTTTTACTTTTAATTTAATTTAAAATAATAATAATAATAATTTTTAATATAATATAAAATTTTATTTTATTTTATTTTACATTATAATTATTAATATAGATTAATAAATTTATTATTCAATAATATTATATAATATTTTAATTTATAATATAATTTTTTATTTTTACATTATAGTGTATTAATAAATATATAATTTAATATAACTAATAATAAATATTTAAATTTGAATAAATTTGAATAATATTAATTTCAAATTTATATTAATATAAATAACAATTTAAAAAGTTATTACATATACTACAAAACTTTTACTTGGATTATTTAGCATAATTCATTTTGTTAGTGAATATATTATAACACTTGTATCATTTTATTATTTTATGATATCATAAAACTTTTATTCTATCATCCTAAGATGACTTTTGAACTAATCTTATAGGTTTTAACTATTTATTTTTGTTGTTATATTATTTAGAGATTATTTGATTAAATTATTTTCTTCGATCTTTATTTCACAGGTTATATATTTAGAAAATACTGAAAATAAATTTTATGCTTTCGAAAATTAACGGCTATAAGCTTCAATTTTTTATGACGAATTATGATATTTTTTAACATTTACCCAAAAAAATTATTAAATTTCTAAAATTTAAGATTTCTATATTTAGTATTTTCTTATATTAATAAATATTATTTTATAATTTTATAATTTAAATTAATCACAAAAATTAATAAAATACAATGCAACACCAAATATAATCTAATTAAAAATTAATATAATACAGTACAACACCAAAAATTGTATAACATTGTTATAATACAATTTAATAAAATATAGTATACTATAATACAATGTAAGAAACACACCCTAATATCTCTAGATTGTAATATAATATTTAAAAGAAGAAAATTTTAAAGAAGTGAACTAAACTTATTTTATTTTTTAAAATAGAAATATTTGAAGTAAGAGCGTTAAATGTAATTTTACAAATCCCTTTTCATGGATGTGGATGGCGCCCATGGTTCAACCCCATCCGAGTAATTTGGATAAAATTAACCATTGATGTTCAGTTTCAGCAATGAATATGGGCAGATTGGTGGTTATTTTAATGGGCCTCTATTTTTCTAAGTTTGGGCTTCTAGTCTTCCATTAAAAAGCAAAGACCAGTTTACATAACCCATTATATATATATATATATAGAGAGAGAGAGAGAGAGAGAGAGAGAGAGAGAAATGTTCAAGTTAGGAATTTTAAAGTGTGGAAAAATAAGGGAAATCTTTAAAATCGCATGGTTTTAAAGGCTTAAAACTGTAAGCTTTTAAAGCCGTGTGGTTTTAAAACTTTTCTGGACTTTCCCGCACTTTAAAATTCATGACAAAAAAACTACTATATATATATATATATAGGATCCTACTATCTTACAATTAATGTATGGTACACCCCTCACATGAACAGTAAATGGATCTTACTCATACACTGTTTATGAGTGAGGGATGTACCTTACATTAGTTGTAAGGTAGTGTTTGCCATATATATATATTATCCTCAATTATTTTGTTATAAATATAATTAATTTATATTTTGACTTAATGATAAAGAGTTGCTGAATTCTCGAGAGCTCAATGCCACATCCATTCTAAATTTGGATTTTTTAATTAAAGTTTATTTTAAAGTAATTTGAACAAACTTTTCAATACCATCTATTCAAAATATTTTTATTTGAGATTAAGATCTTCCAACTAATCATAAACATGCTTCCCAATAAACATAAACTACAAAATGACACTTACACCCCTAAAGTTTGGAGAAACGGTCATGTAGATTCCAAGTTTTTAATAAAAGATACTAGGATTTTATTTTGACTATAATACCCTTTGTAAATAGTAACTAAAAATTGATTTAATTTTTTAATATATACAAATATAATTTAAATAGTTTAATGTTTCTAATGGACTAATAATCTTTCAATTTTTTAGTATATAAAATAAATTTAGAAGGTAGACTATTATATTTATTTTAATAACATATTTGTATTTACTGTAATAATTTTAAATAAATCTTTGGGTTAGATTGATTTTACAATTAATAAATATATCTCATATATTAATAATATTAAAATTATTTTATATAGTATTGAAAATAATTTGAAATTTTAAATATTTATTTTAATATTACGTTTATATTTATTATAAAAATCAGTTTAATATAATATAAGATTGTAAAGTATAATTTTTTAAGTAATGAAATTATTTTAAAATGTATAGATTGTTATATTTATTTTAATATTATATTTTTATTTATTATAAAATATTAGAGTGACTGTTTTTTTGAGTTAATAGAATTAAAAGGTACATTAGAATAAAAAAAAGGTCTTGATGTTCTTTATCAAGAACTTGAGGTTCAGGGTCTACATGACCGTTTCCCCAAACTTTATGATGTGTGTGCCCTTACTATCTGAAATTAATTGTTAAGAACTTAATTTTCCTAGTGAAAAAATGGCTAAATTCTCCCAAGTAGCTGCTTCGTAAAAGACGAACTAGTTAGGGATATTTTTCTTAGTTATTTTTATAATTGCTTACCCATCAAAGGGTTATTTGTAATTAGCCTAAAGGGTTATTATTGATTGAATTAACCAAAGCCATGTAGTCAATGAGTCCAAAAATTGACGAGGAACACCAAGTACAAAGTTAACTTGATACTATAAGCAAAAAGAAATAATTTAAATATCAGTGTTCTAACAAATTAATCTCTGGTTTGATTAAACATGGGCAATGGCAGCTCAAGTACTAGTGTAGCTACAGCCAAAGTGATACTCCACCATGGTGAGCTCAGAGAATTCGCGAACCCGGTTAGGGTTTCAGATATACTACAAGAAAACCATAGTTGTTTTATCATAAACTCAAATGACTTGGACTTCAACAAAGTTGTTTCAGCCATGAATGAAATTGAGGATTATTTATTATAAAATATTAGTCACTTTTTTTTTTGAGTTAATAGAGTTAAAGGGTACATTAGAATCAAAAGGAAGTCTTGATGTTCCTTATCAAGAACTTGAGGTTCAGGGTCTACATGACCGTTTCCCCAAGCTTTATGATGTGTGTGCCCTTACTATCTGAAATTAATTGTTAAGAACTTAATTTTCCTAGTGAAAAAATGGCTAAATTCTCCCAAGTAGCTGCTTCGTAAAAGACGAACTAGTTAGGGATATTTTTCTTAGTTATTTTTATAATTGCTTACCCATCAAAGGGTTATTTGTAATTAGCCTAAAGGGTTATTATTGATTGAATTAACCAAAGCCATGTAGTCAATGAGTCCAAAAATTGACGAGGAACACCAAGTACAAAGTTAACTTGATACTATAAGCAAAAAGAAATAATTTAAATATCAGTGTTCTAACAAATTAATCTCTGGTTTGATTAAACATGGGCAATGGCAGCTCAAGTACTAGTGTAGCTACAGCCAAAGTGATACTCCACCATGGTGAGCTCAGAGAATTCGCGAACCCGGTTAGGGTTTCAGATATACTACAAGAAAACCATAGTTGTTTTATCATAAACTCAAATGACTTGGACTTCAACAAAGTTGTTTCAGCCATGAATGAAATTGAGGAGCTTCAAGTAGGTGAGCTTTACTTTGCTTTGCCATTGAGTTGGTTAAATAGTCCACTTAGGGCTGAAGATATGGCTAACTTGGCAATTAGGGCAAGCTTGGCATTGAACATGGGCAGTGGGGGTGGAGAGAAGTGCTGCTTTTGCATGCCGTGTAGGATTAAGATTAGAATAGTAAATGATCAAACAACATTTACAACTAGCAATAGGGATGATGATGATGTGTCTAGTGAATTGATGCTGAACAACGGTAGCAGTGGCGATGGTTACAGTAGTTGTGATGTCGGATTTGTGAAGAAGGGTAAACAGAAAATTGGTGGGAGGAGAGGAAGATTTGTTACTAAATTGAGTGTCATTTTGGAGGAGTGAGTATGAGGATTGGGGGAAGGCATTTATTTTGAATTTTTTTTTGCTTCTTTTTGTTTTGTTTTGTTTCTATCTTTCTGCGTTTGAGTAAATAAGAAAAGAATTCATCATATTATGTAATTTAGATTTAGTTCATATTTATTTCATTATTGTTTTAGAAAAGGATAGTTACACCTCTATAATTTGGGAAAATGGTCATGAAAATCCCAAAATTTTAATAAAGGACACCAAAACTCTCATTTGTTAACTTTTATTGTTAATTTGGATAGAAAATATTATATATATTGTTATACCCTTATAATGCACTTACTGTTAGTGGTGGGTTGCTGCTATGTGTAGTTTCAGTGGATTGCAACGAGGAGGACGAAACATTTGCAATCAATATTTCATACAAACATCAAACAACCATCTTAAGTAATAATCCACCAAAAACTAACATGACATCAATTAATTCCATACAATTTTAAATACAAAAGTAAACAATACTTCTAACCCACTCCATATACAATTCAGACCTCGTTCAAGATGGATAAGATTAGCCATACATATTGATCAAACAACAAACAAAATAAACGATTGGCTTTATGCACACAATATTTAAAATTATTTTGTATGCAAATAATTTTAATTTTAAAAGAAAGTGAAAATTATCTACCATGAAAAATCCACCCAAATTAAAGTCCAAGTAGATGTCGCCCAAGGAAAGAAAAAAAAAGGAGAAACTTTAACAAAGAAGAANAATTTTAATTTTAAAAGAAAGTGAAAATTATCTACCATGAAAAATCCACCCAAATTAAAGTCCAAGTAGATGTCGCCCAAGGAAAGAAAAAAAAAGGAGAAACTTTAACAAAGAAGAAAGAGGAAGAAAAATAGGTGCCCCCGAAGAAAAAAAAATAATAGCCAATTTTGGCTATATAAAGGAAGCCCTCCATTTTGGTTTCTACATTCAATTTGTGAGAGAGAAAAACCAGAGAGTTTTGTAGAGCTTAAATAATAAAAGCTCGTGTTTTTAGTGATTTGAGAGTTTGGATGTATTGATATTTTGGATAGTGAGCTAAAATACTACAGTACTTGTAACTCTTTTTCACTAGTATAATATTTTCTTTCTGTCTTTGCCCGTAGATGTAGGCTAAAAGCCGAACTACGTAATTTCTGGTTCCTCTTTTGTGCTTGTTCTTTATTTTCTTCCAATTTTATTTAGCTGCGGTCCTACTTCACCCACCAATTTCTTAACAGTGGTATCAAAGCTATTTGTTGTATTTTTGGAGTCGGGTACTGTTCACGTATACGGTACTATTCACGCATACGGTACTATTCATGAGAAATGGTGGGAGCGATCTAAGAATTTTGCGGTACAAAGCAGGGAATAGTGGTGTGAGTAAAGCAACTGCATGGTTTTGTACATGTCTAGGAAAGTTCTGTCATAAAGGCGATAAGATCTTAAGGAGTTTGAGTTTTAAATGGAACCATTGTGACCCCTCCACTCTTTCCTGGGAACTTTCATAGTGTGCATTCTCACACATACTCACAACTATTCAAGGTGTTACACTAGCTTGTGTGTGGTATTTATCAACAAAATGGCAGCAAAGTATGAAACTGAGAAATTTAACGGAAATAATTTTTCGTTGTGGAAAATGAAGATGAAAGTTGTATTGAGGAAAAATAATTGCTTCGCAGTAATTGGAGAAAGACCCATGGAGATAACTGATGACAAGTGGAACGAGATAGATGGCAACGCCATTTTTGATCTACACTTGGTACTTGTGGATGGAGTATTATCCAGTGTGGCAGAGAAAAATACAGCGAATGAAATATAAAATACTCTTACAAAATTGTACAAGGCCAAGTCATTACACAACAAAATCTTCTTGAAAATGAAACTCTATACTCTTTGAATGGCGGAATCTACAATGGTGACCGACCACATCAATACCTTGAAGACTCTATTTTCACAACTCACAACGTTGGGTCATAATATAGAGGAAAATGAACGTGCAGAGCTTCTACTTCAAAGTCTACCAGATTCGTATGATCAACTCATCATCAACTTGATGAACAGCAATCCAGCGGACAGTCTAGTTTTCGACGGTATTGCAGCCTCCGTATTAAATGAGGAGAGCAGGCAAAAAAATAAGGAAAACAGACAAGCAAGTTTGCAGCAAGCGGATGTGTTATCGGTGACGAGAGGGAGATCAACAGAACGTGGCCCTAGTGGGAGTCACAATCATGGCAGATCAAAATCCAGAAGTAAGAAGAATGTTAAATGCTACAAATGTGGTAAGAAATGACACGTTAAGAAAGAGTGTTGGAGTAACCAAAAGAGAAAAGATGGTAAAGAACATGAGTCACCAAATGGTCAGGGGTGTGTAACAAGTACCTCAGATGGCGAAATTCTCTACAGCGAGACAACAACTGTTTCAGAAGGCAGAAAATGACTATCTGATGTCTGCCTTATAGACTCAGGAGCTACCTAGCACATGACCTCTCGAAGAGAATGATTCCACACATATTAACCTATCTCAAGAGGATCTGTATATATAGGAGATGATCATACCTTGGATATCTTGAGTAATTGATTCATACTTACTCATTTTACTCAATATCTTGAAAAATTCGAATTTATGCATTTTGAGTATTTCAAATTACCACTTCCATAGTGTGCTCTCCTTATGGATTTTACCATAGTTTTCTATTATTTTATGCACTTACATTTTCATATGCATTGTTGCTTTCATTGTGGATCGATGATGATTATTGTTTGCTATTTGGATGTTTTATATTTGGATAATGTGGAACTAATGTGCTTATCTTAACTTTTTGATGATCAAGAAGGAGATATGAGATGTAAGGGAGAAATACATCTTCTTTAAGATTCTTAAGCATATGTTGATTTTGATGATCTATATATTGCTATTATGTACTTATGCTTTACTTAAGTTTTGATGATAAATAATGTGCTTTGATGATTCCATTGTATTTGATGAATTTTGATCTTATGGAATTTATGATTGATGAATGAATACATTTTTTTTGTGCCTTCTTGACGCATTGTTAAATATGCATTACTTGCTTTAAATGATATAAAAAAGGGAGAGAAATACACGATCATTGAGATCTTAGCGCATATGAGAGTGTAAGTTATATTAAAATGTCACATTAGATCTTTGATGCGTTTAGTTGTCTTGATTTCTAAATGTAATTAGTAATTATAGAGCTTGAATTGTTGACATTATGCTCTTATGACTTTTGCATTCCCTTTCTTAGCTTATTACTTGTTCTATTTTGGATAATATGCTTTTTGAACATTTTTATTGTACAAAGGGGGAGACAAAGTAATAAATCTTTTTAATGATGCAAATTGGGGGAAATAACATGCATTTTGAGCATTCTTTTAATGGTTGATATATGATTATGGAATCCTCGGATATAATTGTTACAAGTGTTGGGGGAATTCATAATGATTGATGATTATATGTGCATTGCTTGATGAATTGATGGAGTTATTGGTTTGTTATAATTGTTGAAGCTTATATCTTTTTAACGATGTTGTGTATTTGAGAATTTGTTCTTTTTTTTAAGGGGAGACTTTACCGAAATTTTTGCTCGTACAAAATGGGTAATATCTTCATCGAATTATT
>MKYO02025803.1:147193-164301 GCA_002013955.2 Citrus medica
ACAAGACTGACCCATGAACTATCAGAAATTGGGTAAATGATACATGTGTCTAATAGCTTAAGGACTTCAGTTCTAACAACTTCTTTCATATTAGAATTTAATCGACGTTGCATTTCCCTATTAGATTTTGCATTTTCATCAAGGTGAATGTAATGCAGGCAGTCTACTGGGTTTATACCTTTTATGTCCGTTATGGTCCATCCTAATGCTCATTTGTGCTCTTTTAAAACATCCAACAACTTACCTTTTTGTTCGTCGTTTAGGGATGATGAGATGATTACCGGCAGAAAACTTTCTTCTTCCAAAAATGCATATTCCAGAGTGTTGGGCAATGGTTTGAGCTCGAGTTTCGGTGGTGATTCTGATGATGGAATGAGTTTCTTTTCTGATGGTGCTAATTGTTCAACTCTTGACTTCCATTTATTAGTGTCCATGGATGATGCTGAATCAAGCAGAGCATTAACCTCATCAACGGATCTGTCAATATCAAAATCCAAATCAAAGTGAGTTAAACATATTTGTACAGGATCATCACTAAGGTTTGAAACAAAAGTGTCATCAACTAATACTTCAATTGAATCCACATCAACAATTCCATCATCTGCATTGTGAGGTTGTTTAGCAATGTTGAAAATGTTCAGCTCCATAGTCATGTTGCCGAATGACAACTGCATATTTCCAGTTCTGCATTGAATATGAGTATCCGCAGTTGTCAAGAAAGGTCGGCCTAGAATAATGGGGATGTGCTTCCTTGAATCATGTATTGGTTGAGTGTCAATTACAATGAAATCAACAGGAAAATAAAACTTGTCTACCTGGATAAGCACGTCCTCCACAATACCACGAGGTATTTTTGTGGACCGATCTGCAAGTTGTAACACCACTGGAGTTGGGTGTAATTTTCCCAGTCCAAGTTTCACGAAAACAGAGTAAGGCAACAAATTAACACTAGCTCCTAAATCCAACAAAGCATTCTCAATTGTGTGGTTCCCTATGCTACATGAGATAGTGGGGGAACCTGGGTCTTTGCATTTTAAAGGAATTTTATGTTGGAGTATAGAACTAACGTTTTCTGTTAAAAATGCCTTCTTTTGAACATGCATATTTCTCTTTTTAGTACAAAGGTCTTTAAGAAACTTGGCATAAGATGGAACTTGTTTAATAGCATCAAGCAAAGGGATGTTAACACTTACCTGTTTGAAGATTTCAAGAATCTCACCTGTGGATTTTCCCTTCTTTCCTTTCGCTAACCTCTGAGGAAATGGAGCTTTAGGAACATATTCTCTTGGGTTGGTTTCTTCTTTCTCCTCCGGTGATGAGTCCTCAGTATTCACAGGTACAATTTGATTTTCTTTTGTCACCGGCATCTCCACTTTATTGTCGACTTCCTTTCCTTTTCGCAAGGTCATGACTGCTTTGACCTCTCCATGCTGTTGTGGTGAACTGGTACTTGCTTCATGTACTCCTTTAGGATTAGGCACTGGTTGACTTGGAAACTTACCTTTCTCAACAGTCATTGCCAAGGTCTGAACTGAAGAAGCAAGTTGTCCCACCATCTTCTCGAGGCTTGAAACTGATTGAGCTTGTGAGTTGAAGCCTGCTCTCAACTCATTTCGTAGTCCATCAATGGTGCGGTTCTGTTGCTCAATCGTGGAGTGAGTAAGATTCTTGAGATTCTGGAATGAATCCTCCCACGGTCTAGGTTGTGAGTAGTTCTGGTTTTGATTATAGGGTCTAAATGGGGGCTGAGAGGCTTGAGGATTTTGAGGAATTGATTGCATTGGTGGAGCTGGAGCTGCTGGTCCATTCTGTTGGAATCCTTGAGACCATGAAAAATTGGGGTGGTCTCTCCATCCAGGGTTATATGTGTTGGAGTATGGGTTGTAATTTGATGGCTTTCTCATTACACCAATGGCATTGGCTTGATCTGAGTATGAGTCAGGGTCATGTGGCTCTGTTGATTTAGCAGTCGATAACGATGCTATTTGTCGAGCAAGACCTTCAACCATCTCCTTGACTTCTTTGATTCCTGAAGTTGACTCGCCAATGTGAACTTCATTCATTCCCTTAATTCTTCTAGTATTTCTGAGTGATCGACTCCGTTGTTAGGAATTATCCGCTTGTCGCTGGAAAAATTCCCAAATCTCTGTTGCACTTTTTGACATTAGCTCTCCTCCACTTGTTGCCATTAGTCATTCTTGCACATTCGACAATAATCCCTCCAAAAAGTATTGGTATTGGTGTCATTTCTCGTACCCATGATGTGGACACTTCAAGAGTAGCTCATTGAATCGTTCCCATGTTTCGAAAAACTGCTCGTCCTCTATTTGGGTAAACTTCGAGATTTCCTTACGAATAGCATTGGTTTTATGCACTGGGAAATATTTATTTAAAAATTTTGTAACCATTTGTTCCCATGATGTAATGCTATTAGCAGACAATATATTAAGCCATGAACGAGCTCTATCCTTTAAAGAAATTGAGAATAATATGAGTTTAACATCATCGTCTGAAAAACTCTCGTATTTAAATGTTTGACGAATAGCATGAAAATCATTCAGATGATTATATGGGTCCTCATTTTCTAGGCCATAGAATGTTGGGAGATAATTTAGCACACTANAAAATGGGAATAATATGAGTTTAACATCATCGTCTGAAAAACTCTTGTATTTAAATGTTTGACAAATAGCATGAAAATCATTCAGATGATTATATGGGTCCTAATTTTCTAGGTCATAGAATGTTGGGAGATAATTTAGCACACTAAGTTTTAGTTCAAAACTTCTAACAGCTACATTTGGGTATCTTATACATGATGTGCTCAAATTAGCTAAAGGACTGAAGTAGTCCTTAATTGGCCTCTCTTGTGGTGCTTGTAAATCCATTCTATTTTTAATGTGCCTGTGTGTGCGAAGTGTTTTCTCAAGTTCAATGTTTATAGGTTCAAGATTAGGTAATAATGACCTACGACCATGCATGCAAAACAAATAAAATAAAAATAAATATGGGAACAAAACAAATAGAAATAAAGAAGCAGGAGAAATTACGATACTAACCTTATAGTGCTATTACAACCTTACTATAAAAATACACAAAAAAATACGTGAAATAAATTAACAAAAAAAATTAGTAAGATAACCAAAAATCACAAAGAAAAAATAAAAAAATAACTTGAAAGTTAAATTACAGAATTTTAAAGAAGAGAAAAAGAAAAGAAATACTAACCTTTAAATGTAGACTTACTTTTTTTTCTTTTTTTTATTAAAAAAAATACAAGAAAACAATTAAATGGAATTATTCACAAAAATTAATTCTATGAATTAAAATTACTCACCTCCCCGACAACGGCGCTAAAAACTTGTTGTGCAAATTTTATTGAACTCGCAAGCGCACGAATCTATTGTAGTATAGATCAATGGTGACGAGTATCGATCCCACGAGGAGGTGGATTTTAATTGTGTATAGAATTAATTTTGTAAATGAGTGGTTGGATTTTGTGGTGAATGTGACTTAGATTATCCTAAAATTGGAATTGAAATGGCAAGAATAAATTCTAAAATTGGAATTAAAATGACGAGAATAAATTGAAGAGAAATCTATTAAAATGACGTACTTAGGTATCTGGATCCGTATCAACATGCATCATGAGCTAAATATTCCTTATTAATACCAATTAAATCATGAGGGGGGAATCCACATGATTTTATCAAATTAAGGAATCCACATAATACCAACTCAAGCTTGAAAGAAAATTAGCCACTCATAATTGAACTAGGGGCAAAATGGAAATTTATTAAAATACGTAGAAAATACAAGATGGATAAGGAATTACAGAAAATGAATCCCAAAAATGGATTCAGAGATATCATATTAGGGGGGAGGCCCCATTTTTATAGATACATCGAGTAAATCATGGTCATCGGATTAAAAACAGTTTGGACGCTCAGGATTGCGCCACGTCATCAGTCAACAATCCGCGTGAACAGTACACGGTTTGACCACATGGATGAACAGTAACAGGGTTTGATCCGGGTTGAACAGTAACGCGGTTTGGTTGAAAATAATCCTATGTGATACATGTACCGTACACGAGATTTTTGGTCCACTGATATGCTGCTACGTCACCATCAATAGTACATAAGAATTTTAGTCCAACAGGATCGTGACACCTCATCAGTCAATGTCACATCATCGATCAATGCCACATCTTCGATCCGTCTATGTGAACAGTGCCGTGAACAGTAACGTAGACATTACCCGTACATGTGAATAGTACCGTATATGTGAACAATATCATTTTTCCTTTTATACTCCTTTTAAGGTTTTCGACCGTCCTGAGTTCAAAAGTGATGTTTGTTTTGCCATCTGATCTCTCGTTTATTGTGAAATGACCACGATACCCCTAAAATACATAAAAAACTTAATTAAAATAAAACACACATAATTAAATTACAAGAAGCTTAAGTACATAAAAGTAAGGGTTGTTAATAAGACATGAAATGTAAAATGATGATTTTCTCCTTTATAAATATGCATTTTCTAACATTCAACAACAGGCCCCAATAAAGATCGAGTCCAAGAATTAAAGGCACAGTTGGCTAGGGAGTTTGAAATGAAGGACTTGGGACCATCAAACAAGATTTTAGGGATGCAAATTCACCGAGACAGAAATAACAGGAAGATTTGGCTTTCACAAAAGAATTACTTGAAGAAAATCTTGCGGCGCTTCAACATGCAAGAATGTAAGTCAATTTCTACCCCACTTCCTGTTAATTTCAAATTATCCTCAAGTATATGTCCTAACAATGAACCAGAGAGGAAGGAGATGTCTCGAGTACCGTATGCATCAGCAATGAGAAGTTTGATGTTCATTATGATATGTACAAGACCAGACATTGCACAAGCAGTGGGAGCAGTTAGTCGATACATGGCGAATCCTAGTTGAGAGCATTGGATAGCTGTGAAGAGGATTCTGAGATACATCAGAGGAACCTCAGATGTTGCATTATGTTATGGAGGATCAGAGTTTACTGTCAGGGGCTATGTGGATTCATATTTTGCAGGAGATCTTATTAAAAGAAAATCCACTACTGGCTATGTGTTTGCACTTGCGGGATTAGCCGTAAGCTGGGTTTCAAAACTGCAGACCGTTGTGGCTCTATCTACAACAGAAGCAGAATACATGGCAGCTACACAAGCTTGCAAGGAAGCCATTTGGATACAAAGGTTATTGGAGGAGCTCGAGCACAAACAATAGAAAATTTATGTGTTTTGTGACAGTCAGAGTGCCTTGCACATTGCAAGGAATCCAGTCTTTCATTCAAGGACAAAGCACATAGGAGTTCAGTATCACTTCGTTCGAGAAGTAGTGGAAGACGGAAGTGTGGATTTATAGAAAATCCATACGAAGGAGAACCTAGCAGATGTTTTTACCAAGCCGATAAATGCTGACAAGTTTATCTGGAGTAGATCCTCTTGTGGCTTAGCAGAAACATAGGCAACATGATTATGGCGAAGCAGAAATGATGATGTGGAGATTGATTGATTCTCAATCTAATCTCCAAGTGGGAGAATGTCAAAGTCTTGGGCGGTGCCAAATCATGAAAAATCCACCCAAATTAAAGTCTAAGTAGATGCCGCCCAAGGAAAGAAAAAAAAAGGAAACTTTGACAAAGAAGAAAGAGGAAGAAAAATAGGTGCCGCCCAAAGAAAACAAGAAAAAAAATTAAAATAATAGCCAATTTTGGCTATATAAAGGAAGCCCTCCATTTTGGTTTCTGCATTCAATTTCTGAGAGAGAAAAACCAGAGAGTTTTGTAGAGCTTAAATAATAAAAGCTCTTGTGTTTAGTGATTTGAGAGTTCAGGTGTATTGAGGTTTTGGGTAGTGAACTAAAATACTACAGTACTTGTAACTCCTTTTCACTAGTATAATATTTTCCTTCTGTCTTCGCCCGTGGACGTAGGCTAAAAGCCGAACCACGTAATTTCTGGTGTCCTCTTTTGTGCTTGTTCTTTATTTTCTTCTAATTTTATTTTAGCTGCGATCCTGTTTCACCCACCAATTTCCTAACAAACCCATTGACCATGAATTCTTAAGTCATGTGCTTACAAATAAGTGTATCATCATTTACATGGTCGAAATAAACCAAATAAGTAAAAACAAATAGAGAGAAAGTTATTTCTCACCTTACATCACTAGGCGAACAATTATGGGTTATTATTTTGAAAACTTCAAAAGTATATTGGTCATTGTGAAATCCTCCTCCAAAACCACAATTATTCATATTTTATACTAATTTTAGTTCAGCAACGAAAAAAAAATCTAATAAAATGGGTTAGGTTTTTTTTTTTTTTTGTACAAAGTGTGTTGGAGAAGATGAAGAATAGTGGAATACATTTTAATTGGCATAGTGTCACGGGATGTTGTACAAAGTGTGTTGGAGAAGATACGAAGAATAGTAGAATACTAGAATACATTTTAATTGGCGTAGTGTCATGGGATGAGTATGTTGCGCAACAACTAGTAAGACACTTAGACAACTTCTAGCACAAAGTTGCTACATAAGGCTATTGAACTTCTCAAACTAGTCAAGCAAGAATGCTTGCAAGAAAACTAAAGAGAAGGGATCAATATGGCCAAAGCGAATTTTATTACTCGAAAAGAGAATATAAGAGAACTTTACAAGGATGCTTGAGTTGTTAGGCGTGTGGTGTGGTGTTTGGTGTTGAGCAAAATGAGGGATGCCTCTCCTATTTATAGGGGGACTTGCCTAGGTTTAGAGAGTTCCGCGCAAGTTGCCTAAAAATCTACTAGGTTTTAGAATACATAAGTGTAGAATTATTTAGATAATACAAGTTGTAGAGATGAATTCTAGAATCGGGTAGGGCATGTTCACTTTGGCTAGTGAATTTGGGTTGTCCGCTTAGTAAGTGCATCATGGTTCGTTAATTGTATGAGGCGGCCTACTGTTGAGCGTACCCTCTTGCTAAATGCATCCTGCATTTGGGCAGACTTTTACTAAGCGAACCCATGCACAACAATTTAGCCTCTGTTTGTGGCAAATTTCAGTGGCCCGTTACAATAGGCATGTATAGATTTTTGGCTAATTAAGTTAAGAGATATAACATTGATTGGATGCTTTAGTGTCAGGTCCAGTCAGCCTTTTTAAAATTGCAAGTTAATACAAAGTAAAAGTACTTAAATATCTTTTTCCCATCCAAATTAACCATAAAATGTAACAGAAGATTTAAAGGTCTCTATGACTATTTCTCCAAACTATATAGGTATTGCTGTCCTTTTCCCTTATTTATTTTTTCTTAAATCTATGATCCAACCCTTCTCCCGGTTCATAATCTTAGGTCCTTTTTGAACTTGCAATTAAAACAATAAAACAATTCTTTTCATAATGTTTTGTCTAAAAAACATTTTACAAAATTTTTAAATATCTATAGATTGTAACTATTAAGAGAAAATCATTACGTAGATGGTGGGCATTAACTACTATTCTTTATTCCAATGTTGCAAATGTGATAACTAAGGTGCATTCAGTTTTTTTTTTTTTTCAAATTTCATTTTTTGTTTTCTGAATTCAGGAAACACCAAATATGCTGGACAAGCTTTGCTCCGTTTTCAACTGTTAAATTTCGTAAACAATACAATAATTTAAGTTATCAATCATATTATCATATTATGCATTATTTTTTTAAAATTTATGTAATATTTATTTTAGACAATAACTACTAAAAAATGAACAACGAAATGACTTTGACGCAACGATATATGTATCCAAACATATATAATTAATTTAGTACTTAGTCCACAAGTAATCAACTAAAGTTATCCGATGATCTATTCAAAAAAATAAATCAGAAGGATACCTCAAATAAAATAAAACAAAATTAAAGTGCAACAGCTTTGTCAAAAAGTGATGGAGAAATAATTAACCTTTTAGCACCGCGTGAATTGTGACATGTAACCATTATTAATAAAATTAAAATTCCCAGTTCCTTTCACTGATTGTTACCACTTGACGAATTTTTTCATTAAAGTATCATCCTCTTGTAAGTCACGACTTTGAAACTATTGATTGCCGCAGTCGTGGAATTTTTCGCTGAGNTATATATATATTTTTTTTTTTGAGTGGTAGATTCATCATAAATTCTTGTAAGTCTAGGTCAATGCTTTGTATCATTAACTGAAATCCATTTTTTTTTAAAAAAAATGCTTTCTTAAAATATATTATTTTTAAACTGCATATACTGCACACACAGAGACTCAAAAACTCTTGATTGTAATCATGGTGAAGACAAAAAAAAAAGAAAGAAAGAAAGAAATTTGATATACACTCTTCAATTAAGAAAATTAATACTCTTTCAAAGGCCTATCTTCTGAAAGTGGTTGAGAAGCATTATCCCACCCAATGGAGAAATTCGACGAGTAGTTTTATAATTAATTAAAGAAATTGTGGAATTTCCCGTGTCATTTTGAATGGTTTTTCACCAAAGTTATACGTTACCTTCATTTTAAATTGGTTCCTTTGAACAACAAATATACGATATTCGATTTGTACTAATAATTAATTAGTTTCTCCAGTACATATACAGACCAAAAATTTTAGCCTTAAGCGTTTAATAATCACCTTCTGCATCATCCAAACGATAAATATTAATTAAATAGTCGTGGTCTTATATGTATGTTTCTTGTGTGGAACGTAACTAGCCATTAGATTGGAAAAAATCAATTCTGGAAATGAAGACGAATCACGAGCATCCCCAAAGAAACGGCAGCACATAAATACTTGCTTAAAATGTTTAATTAAAAGCACGTTGTGGAAGGAATAATGTATTTTTGTTTTTTCCAATATGACCAATTGAAGGAATAGAAACCAATAACTAATTAATTTTGTTAATTAAATAAACCCTAAGACAAAGAAACTTGTATATATATATATATATATCTTCTTCCTCCCTCGAGTATCTCCTCACTCTTCACAAGCTTGTGGAATAATTAAATTAAGAAAAAATATATATATGGGTATTTGTAACTCATGTGAATCAACTAATGTAGCCACGGCAAAGGTGATACTCCACGATGGCAGGCTTCAAGAATTTGCATACCCAGTTAGGGTCTCACAAGTACTAGAGAAAAACCCGATGAGTTTTGTATGCAACATGGATGATATGGATTTCGATAGCTTTCTTTCGGGTATTAATGGCGATGAAATGCTTCAACCGGGCCGACTATACTTTGCCTTGCCGGTGAGTTGGTTGAAGAGTCCTCTTCGAGGTGAGAAGATGGTTTCTTTGGCAGTGAAAGCAAGTTTGGCTTTGAATAAGATGAGAGGTGGCCGGGGAAAGTGTTGTGGTTGTGTGGTGAAAAAAGATGATTTTTGGTTGGATTTTAGTACTAGGGTTTTGGATTTGAGCAGTCCGAAGATAGTAGTTGGCGGTGGTGGCGACGGTAGTGGAGGATCAACGCTGAATCGAAAGGGGCGTGGTGGAAGAGGTAGGTTTACTACAAAGTTAAACGTTATTTTTGAGGAATAAAATGATGATCATGAGTGATAAAATTAATGATAGAGATACAAATTGATGTGTCGTAAAAGAATTGATATCATAATTTTCACGTGTCCATTTTATTAATTACAGTAAATTTTTATATTTTTATCAACCAATATATAGGGTATCAACACATTGCTTATTTTAAAACTTGTATCCCTATGATGCATGTATTCTTAACTATTTTTTTGTTGTTTTATTTTTAAAATTTTTTAGTATTTTATTATTATTGTTGAAATTCAAGAATTAAATATGGAATTGATTTTATGACTTTTTTTTAAGGATTGAAATTGTAGAATAAAAAGAGGCCTTATATAGAAAATTCGCTACGGGCTCCAAATACTCTAAAGCTGGTCTTGATTAGGTCATATATATATATATATATATAGGGGAACTGTTCCAATTCGGGACTCCCAGATTGGAACAGTGTCCAGGCTGGTGGCTGCACAAGGTGAGGCCCACATGCAGCCGACCAAAAAAAAAAAGAAAGCCACCTACGAAATCCAACAGCCCTTAATGGATTCCAGGTCTGTGATGCAATTGTTGCGTATATGTATATAGTCATTTTCTAGTGCGAGTGCCCTCATTTTTTTTTTCTTGCGGACATGTTAACTTCAGCGGTTTAATAGAGTTAATTTTTAATATTATTAAATCACATGGTTTTACATTGTATTAACTCTCATAAGTTGTACTTTACATTGTATTAACTCTTATAAGTCGTAATGCTTAACATCATGTCTATATTAAAAAAAAAATAGGGTGCCTACACTTGAGAATTATTCTATAGAGAGAGAGAGAGAGAGAGAGAGAGATAAACTAAAGAGAAGGGATCAATATGGCCAAAGCGAATTTTATTACTCGAAAAGAGAATATAAGAGAACTTTACAAGGATGCTTGAGTTGTTAGGCGTGTGGTGTGGTGTTTGGTGTTGAGCAAAATGAGGGATGCCTCTCCTATTTATAGGGGGACTTGCCTAGGTTTAGAGAGTTCCGCGCAAGTTGCCTAAAAATCTACTAGGTTTTAGAATACATAAGTGTAGAATTATTTAGATAATACAAGTTGTAGAGATGAATTCTAGAATCGGGTAGGGCATGTTCACTTTGGCTAGTGAATTTGGGTTGTCCGCTTAGTAAGTGCATCATGGTTCGTTAATTGTATGAGGCGGCCTACTGTTGAGCGTACCCTCTTGCTAAATGCATCCTGCATTTGGGCAGACTTTTACTAAGCGAACCCATGCACAACAATTTAGCCTCTGTTTGTGGCAAATTTCAGTGGCCCGTTACAATAGGCATGTATAGATTTTTGGCTAATTAAGTTAAGAGATATAACATTGATTGGATGCTTTAGTGTCAGGTCCAGTCAGCCTTTTTAAAATTGCAAGTTAATACAAAGTAAAAGTACTTAAATATCTTTTTCCCATCCAAATTAACCATAAAATGTAACAGAAGATTTAAAGGTCTCTATGACTATTTCTCCAAACTATATAGGTATTGCTGTCCTTTTCCCTTATTTATTTTTTCTTAAATCTATGATCCAACCCTTCTCCCGGTTCATAATCTTAGGTCCTTTTTGAACTTGCAATTAAAACAATAAAACAATTCTTTTCATAATGTTTTGTCTAAAAAACATTTTACAAAATTTTTAAATATCTATAGATTGTAACTATTAAGAGAAAATCATTACGTAGATGGTGGGCATTAACTACTATTCTTTATTCCAATGTTGCAAATGTGATAACTAAGGTGCATTCAGTTTTTTTTTTTTTTTCAAATTTCATTTTTTGTTTTCTGAATTCAGGAAACACCAAATATGCTGGACAAGCTTTGCTCCGTTTTCAACTGTTAAATTTCGTAAACAATACAATAATTTAAGTTATCAATCATATTATCATATTATGCATTATTTTTTTAAAATTTATGTAATATTTATTTTAGACAATAACTACTAAAAAATGAACAACGAAATGACTTTGACGCAACGATATATGTATCCAAACATATATAATTAATTTAGTACTTAGTCCACAAGTAATCAACTAAAGTTATCCGATGATCTATTCAAAAAAATAAATCAGAAGGATACCTCAAATAAAATAAAACAAAATTAAAGTGCAACAGCTTTGTCAAAAAGTGATGGAGAAATAATTAACCTTTTAGCACCGCGTGAATTGTGACATGTAACCATTATTAATAAAATTAAAATTCCCAGTTCCTTTCACTGATTGTTACCACTTGACGAATTTTTTCATTAAAGTATCATCCTCTTGTAAGTCACGACTTTGAAACTATTGATTGCCGCAGTCGTGGAATTTTTCGCTGAGTGCAGAAAAAATTTATATATATATATATATATATTGAGTGGTAGATTCATCATAAATTCTTGTAAGTCTAGGTCAATGCTTTGTATCATTAACTGAAATCCAATTTTTTTAAAAGAAAATGCTTTCTTAAAATATATTATTTTTAAACTGCATATACTCCACACACAGAGACTCAAAAACTCTTGATTGTAATCATGGTTAAGATAAAAAAAAAGAAAGAAAGAAAGAAAGAAAGAAAGAAAGAAATTTGATATACACTCTTCAATTAAGAAAATTAATACTCTTTCAAAGGCCTATCTTCTGAAAGTGGTTGAGAAGCATTATCCCACCCAATGGAGAAATTCGACGAGTAGTTTTATAATTAATTAAAGAAATTGTGGAATTTCCCGTGTCATTTTGAATGGTTTTTCACCAAAGTTATACGTTACCTTCATTTTAAATTGGTTCCTTTGAACAACAAATATACGATATTCGATTTGTACTAATAATTAATTAGTTTCTCCAGTACATATACAGACCAAAAATTTTAGCCTTAAGCGTTTAATAATCACCTTCTGCATCATCCAAACGATAAATATTAATTAAATAGTCGTGGTCTTATATGTATGTTTCTTGTGTGGAACGTAACTAGCCATTAGATTGGAAAAAATCAATTCTGGAAATGAAGACGAATCACGAGCATCCCCAAAGAAACGGCAGCACATAAATACTTGCTTAAAATGTTTAATTAAAAGCACGTTGTGGAAGGAATAATGTATTTTTGTTTTTTCCAATATGACCAATTGAAGGAATATAAACCAATAACTAATTAATTTTATTAATTAAATAAACCCTAAGACAAAGAAACTTGTATATATATATATATATATATATATCTTCTTCCTCCCTCGAGTATCTCCTCACTCTTCACAAGCTTGTGGAATAATTAAATTAAGAAAAAAAATATATATGGGTATTTGTAACTCATGTGAATCAACTAATGTAGCCACGGCAAAGGTGATACTCCACGATGGCAGGCTTCAAGAATTTGCATACCCAGTTAGGGTCTCACAAGTACTAGAGAAAAACCCGATGAGTTTTGTATGCAACATGGATGATATGGATTTCGATAGCTTTCTTTCGGGTATTAATGGCGATGAAATGCTTCAACCGGGCCGACTATACTTTGCCTTGCCGGTGAGTTGGTTGAAGAGTCCTCTTCGAGGTGAGAAGATGGTTTCTTTGGCAGTGAAAGCAAGTTTGGCTTTGAATAAGATGAGAGGTGGCCGGGGAAAGTGTTGTGGTTGTGTGGTGAAAAAAGATGATTTTTGGTTGGATTTTAGTACTAGGGTTTTGGATTTGAGCAGTCCGAAGATAGTAGTTGGCGGTGGTGGCGACGGTAGTGGAGGATCAACGCTGAATCGAAAGGGGCGTGGTGGAAGAGGTAGGTTTACTACAAAGTTAAACGTTATTTTTGAGGAATAAAATGATGATCATGAGTGATAAAATTAATGATAGAGATACAAATTGATGTGTCGTAAAAGAATTGATATCATAATTTTCACGTGTCCATTTTATTAATTACAGTAAATTTTTATATTTTTATCAACCAATATATAGGGTATCAACACATTGCTTATTTTAAAACTTGTATCCCTATGATGCATGTATTCTTAACTATTTTTTTGTTGTTTTATTTTTAAAATTTTTTAGTATTTTATTATTATTGTTGAAATTCAAGAATTAAATATGGAATTGATTTTATGACTTTTTTTTAAGGATTGAAATTGTAGAATAAAAAGAGGCCTTATATAGAAAATTCGCTACGGGCTCCAAATACTCTAAAGCTGGTCTTGATTAGGTCATATATATATATATATATAGGGGAACTGTTCCAATTCGGGACTCCCAGATTGGAACAGTGTCCAGGCTGGTGGCTGCACAAGGTGAGGCCCACATGCAGCCGACCAAAAAAAAAAAGAAAGCCACCTACGAAATCCAACAGCCCTTAATGGATTCCAGGTCTGTGATGCAATTGTTGCGTATATGTATATAGTCATTTTCTAGTGCGAGTGCCCTCATTTTTTTTTTCTTGCGGACATGTTAACTTCAGCGGTTTAATAGAGTTAATTTTTAATATTATTAAATCACATGGTTTTACATTGTATTAACTCTCATAAGTTGTACTTTACATTGTATTAACTCTTATAAGTCGTAATGCTTAACATCATGTCTATATTAAAAAAAAAAATAGGGTGCCTACACTTGAGAATTATTCTATAGAGAGAGAGAGAGAGAGAGAGATCTATAGTGACACTCCATATAAGAATAACCTCTACACGCTCATAAAAAATAATGGTCCCAATTTGCGCTAGTTAAAAATAAAAATAAACTTCATATTATAATAAGTTAAAATTCATCCACATCCCCATCTTAAAGACTTTGCTTCACATATTAATAATTATCTATGTATTATAAAATTTGTATGTTATGTTACATTAAATGATTAAGATGAAATAAAGTATTTTTATAAAGCTAGTTGGGACAAAGATTCATTCTTAAGATTTGTTATCAAATCATCGTATAATATTTATAGAATTTACGTTAATAGAAAAACATTAAAGAGAATGCAATTGTTTAAACTTTTAATATGATTTTGTGTATTCTCAATACCATATAAATACATTTATTAGTTTTTTTTTGAAACTATGTGTATCTCTTTTGTCAATGCCTATACATGAGATTTGACATGCTTCATTAATTAATTATCAATGTAGTGCATATTTTACTTTTATATCATTTACAAATTAAAGATTACTAAGTTAAAATAATAAATTTTTATAACTATATCTCTATTAAATTATAATGAACGCCTATTAATAAAATTAATTTATTCCTAACATTATATTTATAAAATTCTTTTTACTGTATACATCGCGGCACGCGGTGTCATTCATTCTCTTTTATAAAGGAAAGAGCATTTGTAATTTCCTTTATACAATGGACAAAAAAAAGGGGACGAAGCTGGAAAAGGAAAAAAAAAAGTGAAAAGTTGATTGCCGTGTAAATCGTGGAATATTAAAGCTTCACGCCAAGACGAGAAGCGACTGACTGAACAGTGATTGACTAATAGGAATTCAAATTCAATAAAGTGCATTGGCAAAACCATTGAGATTTTTGCTATCTCTAAATAATAAGATTTAGATGGATGCATTAATATAAATTTAATATAATAATCGTATTCTAATTTAATAGAATGAGTAGTTATAGCTATTATATTCTAAATGATTAGTAGAAATGATTTATTATTATTTAATAAATTTGAATTGAATTTTTTTTACGTTATATACTTCCTTAAGGAAAATGTAAGTTTAAAATGAAATTAAAAGAAAAATACAATCTCATTATATGGAATCTGAATTAGAATGAGACATTCAATAAGATGTCAAACATTGTTTTTTAAGAGTGGGGCGGAATGTATATATACATGCATATGTGTGTGTGTTCTAATTCGAGAATCTGGCATATGTGTGTGTGTTCTAATTCGAGAGTCCCAGATTAGAATAGTATCCGGGACAAATGCTAGTGGCCTCTGGATTTAAATCTAAATACCACCAATGGCTGTTCATGACGGGCTCTGCCATGTCTAGCCCGCAAAAAGAAAAAAAAAGGAAGCCACCAGGTTTCTCGAGCAGTGATGCAATCTGGAACCCTCGGATTAGATCACTATATATATATATATATGCGGATGCAAAAATATGAATTTTGCATAGATCCATTATTACACCATAAATTATGTCGTGAATATACACTAAATTTACATTTATGTATTCACACATGAGAATTATTAGATATTTAAGTATTTGGTATATTGGAAGCAATTATACAACCAACTAATATATTGTATAACACGTGTAATTAAATTTAACATATTTATTATTTATATAATTGTTTTTTTTAAATATGCACATGATAGAAAATCATTTAATTATTTAATGACTAACGTGATACCTTTAATATATTTTATTATATGCTCTTGGGGAGGGTTGTTTGCATTGAACCTTAATTATCTTTATCAATAATGGATTATGCTTTTTGTTTCCCCTTTTTGTTCCCCAACAAGAACAAATGAATATACCCTTAAATGGAAAATCCTACGGCTAGGGGTAAAGTCTTAGTCCAAGTTTTGACTGGTATTTTCCATCAAAGTTAAATTGGCTTTGGCCGATTGGCCCATCGACCACTTGCATGCGTTAAACACAGTGAAAGTGATTTTGTCACCAATGATATGATAAAGTTTAAAAAGAAGAAAAGGAATGAAAGCTCCGGTAGCACTAGCAATAATTGATCAAAACACAGGTCTTGTTAAGAGTCTTCCCACCAAAGAAAAATAAATGTGAAAGATACGATCATTCACAAGAAGCTGCAATTTTTTAATTACTTTTTTTTTATGACATGAAATTATTGTTTAAATTACAACTCATGTTATATAAAAGTATAATTGATATGTACAATCATATATATATATACTGAGATCTATTGATATCACTGTTGATATGGTACCGCTTAGATTTTATAACTCTCTTAAATATGTGAGGGACGTTAACTCCCAACTTAAGAAAAAAATTATTTTCACTCAAATTCTGAAACTCCAAAAAAGAACATTTAATTTTTTTAATTACTTAAGTTCCCTGTATTCACCTCCATGCTTCCCAGCGAGGCCGCAACAAAACATTAATATAAGGCCACGGCTACGCAACGCGTGTGAGAAATTTCCATCCTTTTGCCCTATGAATTCTTTTTGCCTCCATTTTCTATAATTACTTGAAATAATATTAATTAAATGCGTAGAGATTCGTTAAGTTTCTGTAATTTTAACAGTATTGTAATCTTAACATTATACATGTGTCGCTCTGTTGGATATTAATTTTTTCTCCCGTTTCATTGCCACGGAGTTGGGAGTTATGAGTCCATGAGCATGACATGCTTTATATAAATTAATTCTCCATTTCATTTAGGGTGTGTTTACTTTTTATAGTGGGAGTGAGGAGTGTGAATTTTTTTCATTTCAGTATTTATTTCAACAAATTAGTTTCGTATTGAGAATCCCACTCCATAGGCTCCACTTATTTTTTAAGTAGGAAGTAAGAGTGGGACTCTCATGGGCCATGAGAAGTGGGATCCACTCCCACCTCTCCATTTTCTACCATTTTTAATTTAATTTAATTTAACTTAATTTAATATTT
>MKYO02025803.1:164703-220614 GCA_002013955.2 Citrus medica
ACCATCTTTATTTGAAAATATAATATTATTATATTTATTTTAAAATATTAGTATTATATTTATTTAATATTAATAATTAATACTAATAAATAGTTTATTCTAAGAAAATATTAATTTCATACTATGTTAATAGTAAAAATATTTCATTTATATTGCCCTTATCAATAATTTTTAATTTATATAATTAAAATTAAAATTAAAATTAATAAAAAAATTTATGATGTTCATAATTAAGAATATTAATAATTATTATAAATTTACAAATATAATAAAATAAAAGTTTATTCATTAAATATATTTTTTATTAACTTTGTAATTAAAAACTACAATTCTTTAAATAATGATAAAATTATAATTTGAAACTATTTACTCCCAATCCAAGATAAAATAAACACATAAATTGAATTCGGATATTCATTCCATGTTTCAATTTCAGTGTAAGTAAACAACGTACTCCCACTCTCACTCCACACTCTCAATCTTAGGATTCTCATTCCAATCCAAAAAGTAAACGCTACCTCAGATTAGGCATGTCCGTTGAAAAATACAGTGAGAATGTATGTTTTATTCCTGATAAATATCATATTTATTATTTATAATCTTATTAAATATTTAATTATCTATTTTATCTCTCCCTTTAATAAATAACATATAAAGTTCACATTTTTTGTTAAATCATATAGTATTCGAAGACCACATTGAGTCCCGACTAATATAGAGTCGAGGCGGGTAGAACCACTAGAGCGGCTTTTTGTTCATTTATTATTCCACCTTCTTTAAAGGATTTTATGACATTTCTAAGCAGTTTGATGTCAAAATTAAAGTGAAGATGAAAAAGACTAGCCTTATGTAATTATCTAAAGAGCATTAACATTTTTCATTTTTTTGCCAACCTCAATGACTTGTGTCAAATTTTAATTTATAATTTTAATAAAATATCTCATCTTGAATTATTGTTTTGTCTTAATTTTTATAATTATTTTCATTATCACTTAATGAGAGAGATGAAATAAGTAAAAATTTAGTATGGATATAAGTGATAAATATGATATCTATAAAAAAATCAAACAGGCATTCTCCCAAAAATAAATATAAGATCTTAATGAAGTAGTGATTACAAATTGAATAGCGTGTGTGAACAAACGAAAATAAGCCACACAAACAGATATTTTAGATTCCATATTCTTCAAATGTTAGAATTTCTGGTTGATCCTGTTGGGTAACTAACATGCCCCACTGATGACTCTGTAATCACCACCTAGAACAAATTTGTGATCCACATTGATCTCAATTAGATCTTAATGAATTAAAATATATATTATTATATAATTCTTGTGCATGCATATATCATGTATTTATATCTTTAGTTTACTTAGCCGGCCGCTGGCCACCCATATGCTGCTATGTGTTGAAAATTCTTGTACAAAAATAACAAAAACTAAAATAGAAAGTGCTAAAAAAAATATTATTCTGCTAGGGATTTAATTTAGAAATTACTGTTGGAAAGTCAATCTCATTCATTTCAAAAAGTTTTTTTTTTTACTATTGCTCAAATTACAACTTATATTACATGAGAATATAACTGATATGTACAAATCAGACTATAACTAGGACCAACATACATCAAATCTAATGGAGCGCTGCCCAGATTTTAACCCTCTCAAATATTCGAGGGATGTCTACTTCTTGCACTGGGACAAGGAAGCAGACTGCCTTCACTCAATTTTTATTTGAAAAAGGAAACACCCCCACATATATTGTGAGGGTTCGAACTGCTGCTCTCCAACTTGGAGACTGACTTCACTAAATCCTTAGACAGAATTTTTTGCTTTTGCTTTTTTCTGCTTATATATATGTCACCATTCTCTCTAGTTTCTTCTACAACAAAGCCATAACCCACAATTCTAATCAAATTCTTTCAGTCTCTTTCTCTCAAAACTACAAATACACAACACATTAGTACAAAAATAAAAGAATGGGCAATTGTGCAGCTCCTCAATACAAAAACAATGGTGCCAATTATCTAAATTGGCCAGCCACAGCAAAAATTATTCACTTAGATGGAAGGATGCAAGAATTCAAGCAACCCACCAAAGCCAAAAGAATTCTTTTTGAGAATCCAAATTGCTTTATTTGTAGCTCAGAATCAATGTTCATCGGCTCCCAAGTGCCCCCTTTGCCGGAAAATGAAGAACTTCAAGTGGGTCAAATTTACTTTCTCATGCCGCTATCAAAGTTGCAAGCAACATTAACGCTTCAGGAGTTAGGTTCACTAGCTATAAAGGCAAGTTCAGCAATTTCTCATGCGACCGGCAAGAATGGTTTAAAGTATCCGTAACGGCTGCTGTGAAGTTCCGATAGAATTTCAGGCTCCGGCGAGGCAGAATGATCGGAGAATTGAGTATTGACTTTTAGGTTTGGCAAAACGGTTGAAATGGACCACAGAGAAACGTGTGCTGTCCATATATGTTGTTATTAATTATACTTTATAAAGTATCTTTTGAAATTGTAGGTAAGAAAATAGCGAAAAAGGCCAACTTAAGCTTAATTAAATTCTAAGACTTAGCTAGCCTTGTGTTCGCACTATGTATACACAACAGGGTTGTCAAAGCTTTTGGAAATAAGGATGATAATAGATCGTGATGCTTTTCTTCTTTTTTTTCCCTTCATTTTTTTTTATATTTGCACTTCATGATGACATATAAATATTCAAAATGGGCAATATTCTTATTATATGTATATTTATTAAATTTCAAAATCCAAATGATATGCATCTTTAGCATGATCCAAACTCCAGTGATTAGCTATATAATTCACTCAATATGTAGCCTTCTTATTACAGTATTATTAAATATTAACACAAATAATTATTTTTATTTTATGATGTCAAGGATTCAATTACATTAAATAACAGAATAAAATAGGAATATAAAAGAACTAAGAAATTTCCTGCGTTAGAGCTTCTCGTGCTGATAGCAAGCTGTGAATCAGGATGAATAATTCTTAAAGAAACTAAAACAACTATAGATATTGCATACACACCAATCATATTTTGCCAACTGTAGCAATAATTTTCACTCACAGGTATGACCGTATGCTCATCTCAAAAAAGGAAAAAAAATGAAATGAGAAACGTCGCGTCAAATTAAGTCTATGTAAATAGATTTCCCCCCAAAAAAAAAGTATGCGAATAGTTTATTATCACTATTATCCTTTTTTTTTTTGACCTGGATGCTTCCCAGAAACAAAACATTAATTAAAAAAAAAAACTTATTTGCGACGGACAAACGATATTATCTATTTTACTGTGTGTCCATTAATAATATTCGGACATGTATGTTTTTTTTTCTCTTATAAACCACTCATCAATTATTAGACAATGGGCAGTTCGTTAGAAATATATTATGTAAGTTGTTGGAATTTTATTGATATTTTAAAATATTAATTTTTCACATTTGAGAAAAGTGAGAGTAATTATTTTTATGTTATTTTAATTTTTAATATTTATTTATTTTCTTTGAAAAATGTGAAAGATGTGTCACATGAATTTGAATAAATAGTGTACTAAAGAGTTACATCTTACGTGCTGCATTACTCATAAATGAATTCTCGATTTGCTTCAAATGAGGTATGCAGCTGGCAGTTAATTAAAAAAAATAGCAACTATAATGTCTTACAACTGGATCCACTTGTGACATTTGTGAAGTATAAGATTCAGAATGAGCAACGTAGCAAGTAGGAATGGCAATTTTTAGACGGAATTGAGATATATTTTTATTTTATAAAAAAATTTAAAAATAAAAGTGTGATATTTTTTTATTTCAATTATAAATACGGACGGGAGTGAGATTGACAAATTCTATCTCATTATCGATTAAGAATAAATTTTTTTTCAATTGAAATAGAATCATGTAAGATCCCATCTCTTTTAAGATGAAATTAAGATATATTTTTATAAAAAATATATATATATATATATATAAAGACGGAACTGAGATATTTTTTCATCGCATTTATATATACAGAATGAGACTGAAATTGATAAAATTCATTCGATTCCGTCCCATTACCGACTCCAGTCGCAAGTGAACAAACAGGAGCAGCCATGCATACAACAGAAATGATTAGGTTTCAATATCTTTCAAATGTCTGTCAATTCTGGTTGATCCTGTTAGCATTAATGACTCTCTGTCTCTGATGACCTCAATTAGCTACCCAGATGGAACAAATTTTTGATCCACGTGATGGGCAAGATATTTGTTATGATTATGACCATTATTGATCAATAAATTAATCAAATTGTCATAATTTATATTAAACGGTATGTAGGGGAATATAATCAAGGAAGTAAAAAGATTTGCATTCGTGATACTTTTATATGAAATCTTTTGCATATCTTTAATTAGTTTGCTTAGCCGCTGCATTATTGTTGCATATGTACGTTGAAAATCTTGTTTACACACGTAAATTTATGATCTACAAAGTGCTTTGAAAAAAAAAAAAAAAAGCTATACTACATGAGCTTACATTGGAAACCACTGTTGGGAGGTCAATCTTTCCATCTTCTAATAAAATAATCCGTTGATTGCTTTTTTTCTCCTTTTATATATCACAATCCTCTTCAACATACACACAATTCATCATTCTGATCAAGTTCTCTCAATAGCTCAAGATTACAAATACAAAAACACATTGATGCACAAAAATGGGCAATTGTACAGCTCCACAGTACAAAAACAATGGCGCCGATATTGATTATCTAAATTATTGGCCAGCCACAGCAAATATAATTCACTTAGATGAAAGGCTACAAGAATTCAAGCAACCGATCAAAGCCATAGACATTCTTTCTCAGAATCCGAATTGCTTCCTTTGTAGCTCAGAATCAATGTTCATCGGCTCTCAAGTGCCACGGCTGCCGGAAGATGAAGAACTTCAAGTGGGTCAAATTTACTTTCTCATGCCACTATCAAAATCTCAAGCAACACTAACTCTTCAGGAATTATGTTCACTAGCTATAAAGGCAAGTTCAGCAATTTCTTATGTGAACAATATAAATTGGTGTTGAGTATCCGGTGGCCAAATGTCACCGCTATGAAGTTCCGATGGGAATTCAAGCTCCGATGAGGCAGAGTGATCGGACAATTGAGTAAATATTTTTAACTTTTGCACAAGGGAAAAAAAAAAAAGAACTGGACACAAGAAAAATATGTGTGGTGACCATAGCTGGAAGCTTTTGGATTTTTTTTTAATTATGTTTGATTTTAGTGTGTAACGCGTATTGTTTTAATTAGTATATACTACTATATATACTTATATATGGTATCTTTTTGAAAATATTTTGGCTCTTGATATATAAAAAGAGGCCAGGCTTAGCTAGCTCGATGTAAACACAAAAGAGTAGTCAAATTAAGCTTTGGAATTAGCTAGAGACAAAATTAAGAAATCATAATTAACCGAGTGGATATTATTATTTTTAGTTCTTGTACTTCCTGTATTTTATTATATATAAAGATTCCGCATAATATTGGCAATATTCTAATAATATTTATCTATTAAATTAATTCCACGCTCCAAATGATATATTACATATGTACCTTTATATTAAATTAGTATAAGAACATTATGTGATTCATCGATCATGTACGAGATTTTTCATCATGAAGATGTTAAATCTGTGACCTGATAAAAAAATCTAATTGATTGAGTTTGAATATATATTTTGACGCGAATTAAAATCTCTTTTCGGTTATGGGAACTTGGAATAAAATCTTTGCATTAATGGTCTCGTTATTATAATAAATTTAATTACTTAAGAATATAGAATTTTATGGTTGTCAATTTAATTTTCTTAACAGTCAGGTAAAATTTTAGAGTAATGATATAACGATAAACTCTTATACAAATTTATTTTGTATAAAGGCATAAATAATTCTTAAAAAATTTTATTTAATTGATCATTTGAGTTTGAATTCTATAAAAATCGAAATTAAAAAAAATTAATATAGACTATTTCAGTGTCTCTATTTTTTTGATAAAGAATAATAAAATAATTAATAAAAGTTCCATTAGGGCATCAGCCTTGGATTCTTCTTCTCCAGAGTTGGAAGCTACAAGAATTCAAGCTGCCAATCAAAGCTGGCCACGCCCTCGCCTGGAATTAATCACTGGAATCACAAGGCTTCTTAGCTCATAATCCATGCGTAATATTGTATATAAAACCCTCACTTGCCCTCCTTCATAGATAATTGTTAGAATACTAGTTTGGCCATACTAGATGGCATGAAATAAAAGTTGTTGACAGGCGTACTTGGTCATACTAGATATTACGAATTCATATAAGTTTACAAGTACAAAAAAGGTTTATATAAGTTTCTTTTTCCTTTAGCTTTGTCTCGTTCGACCTACTCGTTAGGTAGCAGTTGATCTTCTTATAGAGTTTGGTCTGCCTCATTCTCTCTATCTCGTGTTCCAATTATTCTCGATCTGCACCTCTACTCTGGACACCTCGATGTCCACTTTGGTACTCTCTAAATCAAGGCATTTTCCCAACAACAAATCGAGTGCAAACTCTAGCCCAGGTAAAATATTTTCATCATGCTTAACTTGGCTTTCCTTCTTCAACTAATCAACCATCTTTCCCTCATCTACAATCATTTTGTCTTTTTCCTCGATCACTACATATCACGACGAGCAACCTCCTCATCCAACTCTTTTGCCTTCTGTTTCGAGCTCTCCTTCTCAGCCTCATCAGTTTTAGCCCTCTCTTTATATATATATATATAGCAAATGACTTTGCTCCTTGTTTAATTACCTGGTCATTGTGATTCTTGAACCGACACCTTAGGTAATTGGCCTAACAACATATATGGATTTCACCTTTTCTTTTCTTGGTATTTTAAATAAAATGAAAAGACATTAGAACATTATAGGTCTGTTAGCGAAATATTAACTTTTCGTTAAGTTGTATATATTTAAATTATATTTTCATTTCTTAGATAAATTAAAATAAGTAAATTAAATTTTCCTCTATAAATCAACTTCGGACTCACTGAAATATATTATAACTAAATAATCTTTTATTTGGGAGAAAATTAAACACTTTGGAATCGTGTCAAGTTTTTTATTTACAAAAAGTAAAAGGAACGAAAAGTAAAAAAAATGCAAAATAAAAATAAAAAGTAAAATTTATTTTTTTCCGGTAACGGCGCCAAAAACTTGACACAACTCAAAAGTATTTAATTTACTCTCAAGTATAAGAGTGTCTTGTTATAATATAAATCGGTGAGTCTGAGATCAATCTACAAAAAAAAAATTTGTTTATTTTAATTTATCTAAGAAATGGAATTAGAATTTAAATATATGCAAGTCAATTTAAGTGAAACTATGAAATTAAATTAGTTAAGGTTATGGATCCACTTTTAGTAGTAAATACAATTTAATAAATTCTTTGTATTTTTATTTTATGCCCAAAAGATTAATTGTATAAATTACAATTCTTTTTCCATTAATTTTATCATGGATTAAGTACTTAGTGTGCCAAAATTTAACTTATTTACAATAAGTCAAAATACCATTTTACCAAACTTTATTCTAAGATGTTAAGAATTTATTGTACCAAAATCCTATGTTTGCCTACAATAAAATTTTAAAATATAAAATATAGATAAAATTAGATAGAAAATAATTTAATTTATATAATTAAAAATAGATTTTGATTAAATAATTTATTTTACTAAGAGTTTCACTTTACCCTTACAATTAGTATTTACCTAAACATAATTGAAATAAGGTAATTATTAAAATTAAATTATAGATAATTAAAAAAATGGTACTTGAAAGGTGAAAATAAAACTAATTTTATTTATTGAAAATATATTACAAAATATTAAAACATAATTAAGATAGAGAGAAGGGAAGAATTTGGGGAAAAAGAAGTGAAAAAAGGTGTAGAGAGGTATGTTCTCACCCTCTCTATTTATACTAATTCATAATCAATCCACACCACACACATAAATAAAGTCAATTATATTATGACCATACATTTGTCCTACTAACAAAATATAAACCTAATTTAATGTCGGTTTTTTAGTGTATTGCCATTAAGTGTCTACTAGCTGCGAACCTCATCGTGTCAAATTTCCTTTTTATTCTCGGTAATTTGTGAATGCTCGCTCTTAAATCTTAATTCAGTGTTTATGAATGTTTGTCAATGTTTTACACCTTAATTTGTGTATATTATCGCAATAAACAAGCACATGCTATATATGGCAGTTAAATCGCCTTCGAATAGTTTTCTATGCCTAAAATGTGTTGATGAGATTTGATCAAACCAAATGGTACAGTATTGATTTCTCATAGTACATGTATATCGATTAATAATGACTGACTTATGATTTTTCTCCATTAATTTTAAGATTCAACTCGCATTTAGTCCGGATCGTTAATATGTTCTGGTTTTAATATCAAAGCATGAGGGTACTTGCATAACCAATTGACATCACGATGGCCTTGTTTCAGTCATGACAACCATATGCTTCAATTTTAGACTCTTGAATCTTGTAGTGTCTGGGATTTTCTTTCAACCAAGGAATCCAAATTAAGTACAAGATTTTGATTAAATAATTTATTTTACTAAGAGTTTCACTTTACCCTTACAATTAGTATTTACCTAAACATAATTGAAATAAGGTAATTATTAAAATTAAATTATAGATAATTAAAAAAATGGTACTTGAAAGGTGAAAATAAAACTAATTTTATTTATTGAAAATATATTACAAAATATTAAAACATAATTAAGATAGAGAGAAGGGAAGAATTTGGGGAAAAAGAAGTGAAAAAAGGTGTAGAGAGGTATGTTCTCACCCTCTCTATTTATACTAATTCATAATCAATCCACACCACACACATAAATAAAGTCAATTATATTATGACCATACATTTGTCCTACTAACAAAATATAAACCTAATTTAATGTCGGTTTTTTAGTGTATTGCCATTAAGTGTCTACTAGCTGCGAACCTCATCGTGTCAAATTTCCTTTTTATTCTCGGTAATTTGTGAATGCTCGCTCTTAAATCTTAATTCAGTGTTTATGAATGTTTGTCAATGTTTTACACCTTAATTTGTGTATATTATCGCAATAAACAAGCACATGCTATATATGGCAGTTAAATCGCCTTCGAATAGTTTTCTATGCCTAAAATGTGTTGATGAGATTTGATCAAACCAAATGGTACAGTATTGATTTCTCATAGTACATGTATATCGATTAATAATGACTGACTTATGATTTTTCTCCATTAATTTTAAGATTCAACTCGCATTTAGTCCGGATCGTTAATATGTTCTGGTTTTAATATCAAAGCATGAGGGTACTTGCATAACCAATTGACATCACGATGGCCTTGTTTCAGTCATGACAACCATATGCTTCAATTTTAGACTCTTGAATCTTGTAGTGTCTGGGATTTTCTTTCAACCAAGGAATCCAAATTAAGTACGTAAACTACTGGGGGTTTACAAATTTATATATCGATCCATATACAGAGTAACAGTTAGGAGAAATTGGAAACTGATTTTAGAAATGGTAAGAGTTTCCTTTGATCCTAACACAAGTTGGCTGACATAACCAACTATCGATACAAGTGAGTCGATACTTGGGCAATCATGGTGATTCCGTCAACATGAAGTCAGCATCGTGATCCTTCCACAGTATATTTGGTGATTTTAAAGATCTGCATGGTGGTGGGGAGTCGAGATCACTGAACCGATCATATTTCCAAGGAGATGGATCTTCAAGCTGCTCCTCTGGCAGCTCTTGCAATTCCAAGTATCTTGGAGGACTCACAGGCTGAAACAGAAGGAAACAAGCATTTATTTAAACAATCCCAAAGCTACGGAAAGTTACCATAACAAAGAAGCAGCGAAAATGAAATGAAGACTTGTGAAGAGGGAAAAAGATTCAAACTGACCATCAGTTCACTCAACTGCAGAGGCTCTGCCTGCTTCAGAAAACCTAGAATAAAAGAACAAACGAAGAAAAACTCAGTGGCAAGGCCACACATATGGCACCACAAAAGGCTTTGAAATACTAATCAAACTTGTTTATACCATTATCTAGTCCCACTGTCCTCAAAATTTCATCAATGTCCACAGCTTTAGTCTCGGCTTTGATGCATTCTTGATGATTGTGTAGAAACCCTTCCCCTGCAATATCACTGACATCTTCCTCAGTCGCAATATTTAGTTTTGCATTTAGATTCTTCTTTGGTGCCTCATGCAGATGGGGCTTCTCCCAATTCGAAATATCAGAAAGTGCTTTTCTGCCACTGGTCTGCAGCTTCTCAAGTGCTTTGGAGAAACTTTTCTTTTCACTTCCATCAATTCTGATTTTAGATTTAGAAGCACCAATCACTCTGTCAGCAAAATTGTTGGAATTCTGCTTTTTCAGTGACTGATTCAGACTGAGATTCACAGAATTTGATAAATCGGCGAGAGGCTTCCTTCCACCAAGCCCTCCTTTCTTAGAAGCTTTAGAGACAGTGCTCTTGCCCCCAGCAGCAGCTCCTATAGTGATTATCAAAGTAAGACCACAAAAACCTTGAAAATCAAAGAAAAATCAATCAAACACTAAACAGCAAGCATCAGTGGAGTACCATTGGAGCGAATATTCAAATTCTGATCATGGATGATCGGACCACCATGTTGTGAAGCCATCGACTATGTGTCTTCGGAAACTCAGATTAATACTCAGCAAGGATAGAAACTATTACCCAGTATAATAGCAGAATTTAAGAACTAATATAGCTCATTCAAATTCTTCACACAAAAGGAAATTGCACCCAGCAAAGCAAATCAGACGAGGTGACTTCACAAAATGCTAAGTAGTCAGGGAACTCACTGCAATCTTAACCACCCATGCAATCAATTCTCAGTTTTTCACTCTATTTGAGAAAGTAACAAAGGCAACCATATAAAAAATCCAAGATGGAAAGACAATGTAATATGTACTTCATATATTATACACCTGAAGTATGAGATATATCTTACCATTTTAGCATAAGGCTTTTGTCCCCTAAACTATGAATGGCTTAATAAGTGTACTCAATCAATGCAAATTGTTTCTCCAATCTTCCCAATACAACAACACAATTTCTTATTTTACAGAATTTCATTTCAAACAACATTACATTGCTGCATTATCAAGACACTAAAAAGAAATATATATATATATATATTCTTTTTCCTAATCAGCAGTATCTGGAATGAAAATTTCAAAACGACCGACAAATTTCTTTAGTTATTTGAAAAACCTAGTTGATTTTCTGAGAAAACCCAGAAAGAAAAAACGAAAGGGGACTCGAAATCAGACTAAAATGTTAATATAAAAGGAATTTCTTGAACCCTAGATCAACAAAATCTCCAAAATTTACAGTTAATTTCTAAATTATCCCAAATTTTCCTCAGAAATTGAAAGCAAAAATAACTGAAAAGAAATCTTAAAAAAGTAAGGTTGAAGAGGAAAAGCACTCACAAGAAGGAAGGATATTGATAGAAAGATCGTGATTTTGAAATTCTTGATTTTCTCGGTGTTTCCAGTAAATTTTTCTTGCGTTTTTGATATGCAAAATCACTCTATTCAGTTTTTACAACAACGTTCACAGTTCTGTTCACCATAAAGCAAATGGGGTTTCCAACTTCCAACGGTAACTTACTCTTTCTTTTTTCGCACAAATTCGCTATAACGACATTTTCAAATTCAGCCGTCTGATCCCTTCCAATTTTCATCCTTATTACTCTATTAACCGTTCGATGAGTTCGTACATCAATGCAAACATTAGGAACAAACTTTTGTTATTAAGATTCAAGAGTTGAACACAAGCGATTTATACAAAAAGGCACAAGAAACACACGTGGGTACCAATGCAAAGATTAACAAATAAACAATGCTCTTTTTGAAATTCTGTAATATTACAGGGGAAGAGAAATTTGTTCAGGAAACTCTAAGAGGAGGGCTTCATCTCCGACTTAATGGCTGCAACCAATTGATCGTAAGCTTCTGACCAGGCACTCTTCATTTCTGGTGACCACATCTCTGGTACTGCTTCCTTTATGGTTTCCAGTAGTGCAAATTTTGTGACCTCAAAATGCTCATTAACAACGCCATATTTGAAGTGGACAGCTCCTAATTTCTTTAGAGTTGATTCTCTTACTGTCACTTTGCCTGCTTTCCTCAGTTGCACTGCTGATTCACACGTCTGTAACACAACCAACACAACCAGAAAAGAAGAAAAAATTTAAGGCAAAGCATTGAAAAAGGTAAGTGTTGAATGTTGATGAGCTTATAGCTGCTAGATTATGTTATCAAGAGCGGAATTATGTTAGGGTCTTTGTAACAGTAGTCCCCATGTTAAGAAAAAGAAGAGATAATATAAGAGTCCTAATTGAAATTTAGCTCTATTATTTAGATAAGGCTCTTAATTATAATTTCCCCGTAATGATCCTCTTCAGATAGAAATCCTGGCTTCGCCATTGGATTGGATGTTATGAAAACAACAATATTAGCATTAAATGCTACAAAATTAATTTGGATTAGGTGATGGTAAACGGGCAGTAAGGATTAGTAGCATATAGGCTTAATTCATTACCATAACAAAAACAGACATGGCGTGGGACTTGAGCTTCTGGTTCTGCTCTAGAGGCACATTTGAGTCTCTCAAGAATGAGAAAAGCTTTTGGGCTGATGGTGCAATCTCAAAGATCCTACATATATACAAGAAAAACCCAGAAACTTTCAGTTGTTAGTACAATGATTATAACAAGAAAGATTTTGGATAAAAAAGGAAAAAGATTAGCTTACCTCAAGAAGAATTTAAGACCCAATTCTCCAGCATTCTTCTTCATTACATTCCATGACTTGACAACTAAAGCTTCTTGCTCTTCAGTAAAGGCTCGACCTTCGTTAATGTTGGCCATTGATTTCTATTTGGACACCTGAGGATTGAATGTGACACACAAAATGTTGTTGAATGTTGATCTGTGGCGATACTGCATACAATTTATACATTAAAAATGAACTCTTCATGGCATTGAACAGCCATTTTTTATGGTCTAATATTCAAAAACAGGGGGCTATAACATCCGTTCTTTGACAAAGCGAACATGGTTTTGGCAACTTGAGGTTGGCATGATGTATGCATTGATAAGCATGACTGCTTGACCATTATTGCATCAGATTTTCATTGCAGATAACTTGACCTTTGACCAACAACATAATTTGACCTCTGACCATTATTTTATGTTTCATTCATCTAGAACTTTCTATCAATATAATTGTGCCACCATTTGTCATCGTTGCTGATGTTGATTTTATAAGAAATGAGAAGTGATTACTCCTGATTGGAAATTTCTATCCAAGTTTCAAAGTTCTAGAAAATTTGGGTCATTTTTTATTTGTACATTGTCTGTTGGACGTTAGCCTGCAGAACTGTTTGCTTGCGCGTTCAAAGTGGATCTTTGCAAGAAATTAACTCAACAATACTTTTGCCCTTTTAATTTATGTGACCAATATTTTGAGGATAGTTCCAAATTACTTGTGATACAAACTAATGAATGAGTTTTGCCATATCTTTGAATGGGCCTTCGACATGCATTTTACAGAGTTGAATTAACAAGATCATACTCAAAATTAATGAATTTTCTTTTTCCCAATCCCAAAGAATAAAGTGGAAAAACCAAGATTAGTACTGCAGCATAAGAAGAGAGATAATTACTGATAAGAAAATTCATAAATGATCATTAGTGTTGTTACTTGAATAAGAAAAGAAAGCAAAGTTTACAGATGAAAATGAGAGCCACGTGAATCGTCAAGAGAACTTCACTCAATTTATTGATCGAAAACATTACACTTTAAAGTTTAAATAACACACCAAAACCAAATAACAACCCACTAGAATCATGGTCCAAAGATTGTGCCACGATCTCAGCAAGAACAATTAAATAAATAACCAACACCAGAAAAATAGGAAAAGTTTGAAACATTCAACAGAAGCAACTTCTATGTCTCCACATCAGCAGTCCTAAACACATCTTCTAACACTCCTCCTTGCTTTAGGAGCTGCAAACACCAAGTTTTGTTCTCAAAAACTCAAACTTGCTAACTAGCAGTGGCTTGGTGAAGACATCTGCAACCTGATCTTCTGTTTTGCAATAGACAAGACTAACAACTCCATTTTTCTGCACTTCTCTTAAGAAGAATAATTTAATATTAAAGTGCTTAGTTTTCCCGTGAAACACAGGATTTTGAGAAATTGCAATAGCAGCTTGGTTGTCAACTAGAATCTCTGTACTTTCCTCCTACTCCAGGTTAATATCAATTAAAATCTTCCTCAGCCACAAAGCTTGATTGACAGTAGCCGTTGCAGCAACAAATTCTTCTTCAGCAGTGGATTGAGCTACAATTTCTTGTTTTTCGAGCTCCAAGAGAAAACACAAGAACCAAGTGTGAAATAGTAGCCCGAAGTGCTTTTCATATCATCAATGGAACCTCCCCAAATGCTATCTGAGTAACCAAACAATTTGAACTCTTTGCTCCTTGTAAATTTAATGCCAAAATTACATGTGCCCTTCACATATCTAAGCACCCTCTTTGCAGCTTTGAGATGCCATTCGCTAGCACAATGCATAAACCGAGACAAAATGCTTACAACATTCAAAATGTCAGGTCTAGTTGCTGAGATACATCAAGCAACCAATTAAGCTTTTGAAATATGCCTGATCAACCTTCTCTGTTCCATCTTTTTTACAAAGCTTCTCCTTTGTGTTCATTGGAGTGCTCATTTCTTTGCATTCTTCAAGTTTAAACTTTTTCAGAATTTCCCTGGCATATTTCTTCTGACAGATGAAGACTTCATTTTCATTTTGTTTAATTTCAATTCCAAGAAAGAACGTCATTAATCCGAGATCTGTTATCTAAAAAATCTCCATCATTTCTTGCTTAAACTCCTCCACAACACACTTTTTATTTCCTGTCACGAGCAGGTCATCCACATATAATGAGATGATAAGAATGTCAGCACCATTGTGCTTGACAGATATGTTGATTCAGATAAGCTTCTAAAAAATCCTAAGTTCCGCAAGTATTCATCAATCCTGTTGTACCAAGCTCTTGGAGCTTGCTTCAAGCCGTAAAGAGCTTTTTTAAGAAGATACACTTTGTCTTCTTCTCCTTCCTTTACATAACCTTCCGGTTGCTCTACGCAAATCTCCTCCTGTAGGAAACCATTCAAGAACGCTGACTTGACATCTAACTGGTACACCCTCCAATTTTTTTGTGCTGCAACAGCTAGTAATAGCCTGATGATGTCGAGTCTAGCGACTGGTGCGAAGGTATCCGAGTAATCCACGCCAGGTACTTGAGCAAATCCTTTGACCACGAGCCTAGCTTTATATTTGTTGATTGAGCCATCAACATTAAGCTTGGTTTTGTACACCCACTTGACTCCAATTACCTTTCTGTTTTGGGGTCGATCAACCAGCTCCCATGTTTTATTCTTTTCAATCATGAACAGCTAATCATTCATTGCCGTAACCCAATTATGATCCGTCTTGGCTTCTTCATAATTTGTAGGTTCACACACAGCAACATTGCATCTTTGGTAAACATCTGAAAGTGGTCTTGTGCCCCTGATAGGTCTGTTATCCACCGTTTCAGTTTCCCAATCTTCAATGTTTTGATCTACTGTGTCCATAACAGGAAACTTGAGTTTTGGCTTTTTTGAGGTTGAATCCATCTTCTTTGCATCATCCCAATTTCACTCTTCATCTTCCATAAAGTGCATATCCCTGCTTATAATAATTTTTCCAGTTTGTGGCTGGAAAACTTTATAAGCTTTTGCAACGGAGCTGTAGCCAATAAAGATACATGGAAGTGCTCTTTTATCTAGTTTGTCTCTACTAATCTGTGGAACATGAGTGAAGCACAAACATCCAAATATTTTAAGGAATTTTAGAGATGGTTTATAGCCATACCAAGCCTCAAAGGGTGTTTTATCCCTCACTGTTCTTGTGGGAAGCCTGTTTTGCAAAAAAACAGCAGTGCTTGCAGCTTCAGCCTAAATTTGCTTCGGCAAGTTCTTCTCATGTAGCATACATCGTGTTATCTCCAATATAAATCTGTTCCTTCTCTCACTCACTCCATTTTGTTGTGGAGTGTATGGAGTGGTTAATTGATGTTGGATTCCAGCCTCCTCGCAAAAGCGATTGAATGCTCCAGAGGTATACTCCTTGCCATTGTCTGATCTAAGAGTCTGAATTCTACAGCCACTCTCGTTTTCAACTCTGACTTTAAAGTTCCAGAAAACTTGAGCCACCTCTGACTTGTACTTCAAAAAAAAGATCCAACACATACGGGTGAAATCGTCAATGAATACAACATAATAAAGACTACCATTTAAAGAAGGCGTTCTTTGCGGGCCTGCAATATCAGTATGAACTAATTGCAGCTTCTTTGTTGCTCTCCATGTTGCCTTGGGAAATGGTCTCTTGCTTTGCTTTCCAAACTGACATGCTTTGCAATTTGGAATATAGTCATCAAGTTCTGGAAGATCATTTGCCATCCCCTTGGATTTCATCTGCAGCAACCCCTGATGATGATAATGCTCGAGCCTCTTGTGCCATAACTCAATGATATTTTCTTTGATCGGGAAAGCATTTTGCTCCTCCTTCAATGGATTTAGAACAAAGCTTTTCCCTTTCATTTTTACTCTGAAAATATCTTTTCCATCTGCATCTTTAATCAAGCAAACTTTGTCTTCGAACACAACTTTATTACCCTTTTCAATTAGTTGTGCAACACTTAACAAGTTTTGATCAATTTCAGGGACATACAACACATCATAAATGAACTTTGTACCTGATAAGGTTGTGATTGCAATTGTTCCTTTTCCTTTCACAGCTATGTACATGCCATTTCCAACTCGAACCTTTGATGAGTTTGCGTTGCTTAGTTCCCTGAATAGATCATTGTTATGTGTCATGTGGTTAGTACAACCACTATCAATTAGCCAACTCTCACTTGATTCGATGCTAGAGAAATATGTAGCGACGAACAAGTGATCCTCTTCCTCTTGACCAGCCGTCTTTGCCTCTTCATCATGTTGATTTTCATTTTTACAGATAACTGCTTCATGCCCCATCTGATTACATTTAATGCACTTAGCATCAGGTCTTCTCCAACATTTAAACGGAGGATGACCCTTCTTTCTGCAATGTTTGCAATGTGGATAATATTTCTTCTGATTTTCATTCTTTTCTTTTGTATTCGCAGATGCTGTACTTGCTCCATTTCCTTCAAAGTCCTTCTTCTTTATTCTGTTTTTGGCCATGTTCTGATGTTTGGCTGCTAAAGCTCCTTCGGTTATTGTATCCCCCTTCATCAGTCTTCTTTGTTCTGGTGCTTGTAATGCGTTAAGCAATTCTGCCAAGGAAATCTTTGACAAATCCTTGGTATTTTCAAAGGTAGTGATAGTTGCTTCATATCTTTCAGGTACTGTAACAAGAATTTTTTGTACAATTCTTGAGTCAGTAAATTCATATCCAAGAAGCCTCACCTTGTTTGCAATACTAAGAAGTCTGTCGGAGTAATCTTTGATCGTCTCGGAGTCCTTCATTCTTTGAAGTTCAAACTCCCTGATCAAGTTCAGGACTTGCATACCTTTAATTCTTTCATCTCCTTCATATTCGCTCTTGAGATAATCCTATATCGCTTTTGTTGACTTCAAAGACATGATGCGAGTGAATATGGTGGATGAGACTGCAGCAAACAAACAGGCCTTTGCCCTTGATTTCTTTGTCTTCTTTTCTTTATGCGCTTTTATCTGTGCCATGGTGGGATTGTTTGGAAGTGCAGGAATTTCATAGTCTTCTTCCACTGCTTCCCAAAGATCCAAAGCTTCCAAGTATGTCTCCATACGAACTGCCCAAAGTTGGTAGTTGTTTCCGTCAAACACCGTCGGAGCAATTGCGGAGAAACTGGCTTCGGCTTCCATGACTTGACAAATTCAAACACAGATCCCTTAAGAAGAAAGCTCTGATACCAGATGTTGTTACTTGAATAAGAAAAGAAAGCAAAGTTTACAGATGGAAATGAGAGCCACGTGAATCGTCAAGAGAACTTCACTCAATTTATTGACCGAAAACATTACACTTTAAAGCTTAAATAACACACCAAAACCAAATAACAACCCACTAGAATCATGATCCAAAGATTGTGCCACGATCTCAGTAAGAACAACTAAATAAATAACCAACACCAGAAAAATAGGAAAAGTTTGAAACATTCAACAGAAGCAACTTCTATGACTCCACATCAGCAGTCCTAAACACATCTTCTAACAATTAGATTGCTCTGTTTGGAGAGAACTGGATCTTAGATCAGATCAACACAATATTCGATAATTGATTATTACATGACATTTTTACAATATTATTTTTTCCATGAAACAGCATCACTTTCACATTCAATTAGCAAATTATGAAGGAGGCTTCATTTCAGTTTTGATGGCGGCAGCAAGTTGATCATAAGCCTCCGCCCAAGCATTCTTCATCTCTGGTGACCACATTTCAGGTACTGCTTCCTTTATGGTCTCCAGCAATGCATACTTTGTCACCTATTAACGCATACAAAATATGTCACGCACTCTTAAATCGGCATACATACTCTCTTCTAAAATCACAGCCTATCAAGTAATGAAGTAAACATACGAAAGAAGAACCATACGAGGCTTAATGATCGAATTACCTCAAAATGTTCATCAACAACTCCGTATTTGAAATGGGTAGCTCCCATGTCTTTTAGATTGGACTCTCTCACTGTAACTTTGCCAGCCTTTCTAAGTTGCACTGCTGATTCACACGTCTGCAAATTATAAAAGAATCTATCAATATTCAGTAATCTTTTCTACAGAGAAACCCCATCACATTTTGTTTTAGTATTCAATTTTCTAACTATTTGACAAGGACAATCAAGAAAAGATCAAAACTGACCATAACAAAGACAGTCGTGGCATGGGGCTTTAGTTTCGGATTCTGCTCCACAGGAATATCTGAATCTTTGAGAAAAGTGAACAGCTTCTTCGCTGATGGTGCAATCTCAAAGATCCTGAAAAATGTTTTTAGTCCCCTATTAGAAGGTTGATCCATTCTTAAGAACATCACTTATGATTACTAAAATATAGTAGGAAGGAAGGTGTTGTGATGACCTCAAGAAGAACTTCAGAGCAAGTTCCCCAGAATTTTTTTTCATCGCATTCCAAGATTTGACCACTAGAGCCTCTTGCTCTTTTGTAAAAGCACTCACGTTGAAGCTTCCGCTGTTCCTCCTCACACCTTTGTGAATTTATAATGACAATTAAGGGGAAAATATTGGCTAAAAAAAGATCAAAAGAATAAACATAGAAGAAAGAAAAACATACTTCCGATTGATTTTGGAGCTGTGCAAAAAAGACCCTTCAATGATCCATCCCTCATCTTCCATGAGAGATTCACGTATTGTTGATGCGTGACTCTTGACATTGAGGTTGCACAAATCTTACTCAAATCCCTTGTATCACACTTGTAGATGACAGAATCTGAAGTAAGAAAGTTCGTAATTAGCAAAAGATCAAACATAATTTAGAAGAAATAGAAACAATGAAACTTGCCATTTGAGAGTAGCATGGTTGTAGCTTTTGAATCAACCACTATGAATGGCCACAAGATGCAGAGCAGAAAATTGACACAGACTATATAATAATGATCACAGGGTTCCTTTAAAATGGCATTGAACAGCCATTTTTTATGGTCTAATATTCAAAAACAGGGAGCTATAAGATCTGTTCTTTGACAAAGCGAACATGGTTTTGGCTACTTGAGGTTGGCATGATGTATGCATTGATAAGCATGACTGCTTGACCATTATTGCATCAGATTTTCATTGCACATAACTTGACCTTTGACCAACAACATAATTTGACCTCTGACCATGATTTTATGTTTCATTCATCTAGAACTTTCTATCAATATAATTGTGCCACCATTAGTCATCGTTGCTGATGTTGATTTTATAAGAAATGAGAAGTGATTACTCCTGATTGGAAATTTCTATCCAAGTTTCAAAGTTCCAGAAAATTTGGGTCATTTTTTATTTGTACATTGTCTTTAGCCTCATGCCTACATATGAAAACGAAGGGACATTAAATTAATTAACCTTTCAAGCTTTGACAGAGCCAACCATTGCTTATATTATAAATGAGTGTGTTTCACTGTGCATGCATATCTATATTATTTATTATCTGAAAATTGAAAACAATGGGCTTTGCCGGCAGAAAACAAATAATGCCGTGTTGGACAAGTCCATTGCACTGACGATCATTCAAAACTATGATGAACAAATTGCAATAATGTATTAATGTACTTCAACTGAATTTTTGATTACCTAATTTGCGAATTAAAGATCTTTAAATTATCCTCTTTATTTTTAAAAAATTCTCGAATTATTCTCATATTTGATCAAAAGCTAAAGAAAAATAAGGGTAAGTTAATAATTTTTTTTTCCTTAACAAAAATAAAGGATAAATTTAGATTTTTTTAAAATAAAGATGATTTGAAGATAATCAGGAGAGGAGAGATAATCCAAAATTAACCCTCGGTAACACCAAGAATGAACACCAACCGCCACTGATTAACATCATTTTCTTGTACAAACTATTGACATGTAGCTTTGGACTCAACAATTCATTGATCCTTAAGATGTCAAGTCTTATCCAAATCAGTGAAGCTCTAAGGAGTATTAAGGAATCAACATGACAGATATTTCTCATAAAGCTCAAGAAGATCATAGGCCGTTGGAGAGAGAAAAACTACACTAGACAATGTCGGAAAGAAATGAGATATACACATTTGGAGGATGGAATTACAAATTAACCACTCCCATAATTGATATCCGGCTTTACGGCAACTGAGTCAAATGGGATTTCAACCCTCTCCTTCACAATGCATCGTGCTTCGCCACCCTCAACAACCAGAACTTTCCCAGGTGGACATTGAACATTAAAAACTGATCTCTTCTCATCAATAACTGGTTGCCTAAAAATGCCCAAGAACTTCAATGGGGCACTTTTCTTCCCAAGATTTTGTGCAACTCCTGACAGGTTTAATACGTAAACCACACCAACAAGTGGAAGCAACGTCTTGGCCAATGAACTAATAAAGTGTCCAAACCCTTTTCTTGATGTCGTTGATCCAGTTTGCACTTGGTTTCTCTCAGATTCATATATATTCTTATTCCCTTCTTTAGTTAGTTCACCAGTGATCACACCATTTTGTACTGACTTGCGTGGGTAATGAAATTGCGAAAGATAGCCATTTTCTAAGGTCAGAGACTGAGGGAGGCGATTAGGATATGGAGGAAGGAGGAGATCATTGTCATGCTGAACTGTTTCCCCAGCGAAAGCAGATGCTTCATGTATGACCTCCAAGTCCTCCCCTCCGTACTCCTTGAGCTTCTCAAGTAACATCTTGCGGCTGAACTCAATCTCAGCAAGTGCAACTTCCCTGTCATAACGTTGCTGCAGCTGTAGATTCTGAGCAACAAAATGGAAACAAGATTTTCAAACCACTCTATTATCAACACAATGTGACCCAAATTATATCATCTATAAACAATCATTATGTTGAATATGCACTCTCTCCAACACTTGATAGCACCTTTTAAAACTACAGAGAGAAGTGAGTGTTAATGAAAATCTTGCACAAGTAGACCTAGCATTTGAAAGCCCACCAATTAAGTGGAATAGGTATCAGCAGGGAAATGCTAGTCAAACTATTCAAAATCTTTCACAAATGTGCTGGGCAACAGAAACTACGAAAACAAGCTCATAACAAGTAATATGATGGATAATATTGGCTGTAGAAGTTCACTGACTGAGCAAGTGGAAATCTAAAAACCTATGCTTCTTAAAAGACATGCTGAAATCATACATCATCACAAAAACTCTTTCCGACGAATATTCACACATTTTTCTTAGGTCAGCGACTGACAGCAGATACAAACAATAGGGCCACAAGTCAGTTTGTCCCGAGGTCAGTCTTGGATAGTTGTCCTCCTTTCAGGTGTGTAGTATTAGTTTTCCCAAAGCATTATGTAGTTCAACAAACATCAACTATGGGGAGGACAACATAAAATTCCAACTTAGTATGATGTAAAAAATTTTCACCATGATCAATTAAAGTTACTATGACTGTCTAAGTAAAAAAGAAAAGACATTTTACATTGATGCGTAACAAATATAGAAAACCAAAGGTTATCCAGTTATCCAGTTATCCAGTTATCCACCATGTAAGAAGCAACAATTACAAGTAATTTTGTTTGCCAAGAACAAAGTTCATACTTTTTGCAAAATATGTACAGTGCACAGCCACAGCACAGGGATGTTAAAATCGACAAATTTAGCATTTATACCACATTGAAGGCCAACAACACAAGGATATCAAGCATGGTCAAGCATCTAAAAAAAATACTCTATTGGAAGATAGAAATTAGAGTCAGAAAGTTGTATATAAGATGTTAAATTCTGAAATCTAGGTTAGTCATATGTTGTACAATTCAAAATACAAGATTTGAGAAGTCATATCTAGAAAACCTAAAAAAACTAAAAAGTAAAAGACCTTATTGTACAAATTCAAATATATTAAATGAAAAATCATTACATTTTCAGGGCAAAGAAATACTAATGATACTGCATGCAACAAAAAAACCAGTGAGAATGTCTCAAGCAAGCCAACAGAAGCAAAGGACACATTCTGCAACAACCCAATTACAGTTGATTGCAAAATTCTAAATATTTCAATATTATTTACAAGATTTACATGGGCATAAGCAAGAGACATCATGCACCTAACAAATCACAAAGATTCACATTCCAAATTTTCAGCAATAACATCAAATACCAAAATACGAAAACATATAGTCACAAATTTCTTTATCTATTGACATAAAACACTAACTTAAAAACCAATTCTTGACACAAACAAATCAAGAAAATTGATTTACAATACTGTTGACATAAAACACTAATTTAAAGACATGGGTGTTTTTCATTTTTCACAAACCTGCAAGTTACTAAGCTGTGCCTCCAACGATTCAAGAGCTTGATGAATACTCAAAAGCCTCTCTGATTCTTCACAATAATCTTCTTCCTCTTCTTCTCCATTAGCGACAACACCCTCTTCTTTTTCTTGCTTATCAGGAGATAAACTTGCTTTGTGGATACATTTATTGATCTTTAATCTCAGCTCTGCGGCTCTAGCCAAAACCAAGCCTATACCGTCTTCATCCATTTTCTTTTTGTGGGTTTTCGGTTAATTTGAGGCTTCAAAATCTAAAATTGTGTCGAGTTATTTTGGTTGGCGAGGGTTTTGTAAACAGAAGAGCCAAAAACCGGGTGGGGTTTTGGTTGGCGAGCGTTTTAAGTGATTGTGGTGCTTCCTCAGCAGATATTTTTGGACTTTGCCTTTTGTATTTTTTTTGGCAATAATGTCAAAATGTTCAACCAAAATAGATAATGGCTAACAGCGTGTATGGAAAAAAAAGAAAAAAGAAAAAAAGAAGAAAGTTTAGTAAGATCGTATGGGGGACAATTTTATCATATATATGTGAGTTGTTTGACACTTTGACCCAACTCTCAAAGGATTTTTTACTGTGTAAACAAGGTAAATTGATGTGGGTTGCGAGTTAAATCAGTTGGTTTTTACCTTACCTTATTTCTGTTGATGTTTTGGTTTTTTTTTTTTTTAGTTTAAATATCATTGCGCTTTTAGCAATATGCATTATGATTTTTAAGAGTATTCAATAAGAAAAAAATCTAAAGCAAAAATTAATTTTGTACTTGACAAGTTGACATTGGCTATTTCAGACTTTAGGTGAGAATTTTTCGTAGGTGTAGAATGTTGACTTCTAAAACTGTACGAATATTTCATTGCATAGGACAGAATATACATTCCAATTGATATAAATGAGGCTTCTCAACTCAAGGGTTGGCCCTTAGCCAATTGCCTAACTTACCTAGCGGTTGAGCTAAATCAAAGGACACTATGAACCCATTTAAAATGAGGATCAGATTGCAAAATCTTGTGGCATAAACATAATCTTGATTCTTGAATAAAGTTGAAAGCTCTTGAGGCCGTTCAATTGACCAACTCTTCTTTATCTCATGCATTGACACATAAATTGTTGTGCGCGGAATGCGAAAACAAGCACACTAAATAATTATAGAAAAGTAAATGACATAAAAATTACGTGGTTCGGTAATTAAACCTAAATCCACGGAGGTAAAAAAGAATAATTGTTTATTTAATAATTAATAGAGTATAATATTTGAGTAACGAATCTCACTTCCCAGAAACCTAAATATACCCAGTACTCTCACACTCTGCAGGAAATATAAATTTCCCAGACATACTTCTCTCACTTCTCTCAAAAGCTTATAAACTTATAAGCTTAACAATTTTGAGATGATTTAGAATGAAGAAATGACTTCAATTTATAGGCTTTAAGCTTGCACTATTCTACCTAATCCCTCTGCAATTTGTCAATCTTCATCTCTGTCAATTTGAAAAATTTTGCTAACTTTTCCATTTTTCTTCATTTGGTGCAAGATTGTCAAATGCCAAATATTTTACAGCTTGGAGTTTTGGTGCCGACTTTGAAAAACAAAAGTAATGCATGTGGCTCACTTTTCTTTTTAAACCAATTTGAAAAAACTCTTTGACTTTTCAATAATTCTCCACCTCGGCGAAGATTTGTTCAAATCTGAGCCGACTCCCAACTAATCATCATCCCCAAAGTGGTTGCATCTCTGTGCCTGCCTACGTACCCAAAATTTGGGATCAAGCCAACTGTAGTTCAAAATTCCTGAAGGACATAACTTAACACAATCGAATGATTTGAATTAGTTTTAAGCAATGTTGAAACTTAACTCTAGAAACTACCTTCGTCAACATATCTGATGGATTATCTTTTGTATCGATCTTCTTCAACAACACATCATCACGCTCGATAATCTCCCTCACATAATGATATTTCACATCTATGTGCTTCGTCCTAGCGTGATACATTTGATTCTTTGCAAGAAATATCGCACTTTGATTATCACAAAAGACCGTAATGTTCTCCTGCATTACTCCCAAATCACCTAACAAGCCTTTCAACCAAATAGCTTCTTTTATAGCTTCAGTTGCTGCCATATACTCTGCTTCCGTAGTGGACAGAGCAATTGTCGATTCTAGAATCGACCTCCAGCTAACCAAACCTCCTCCCAATGTGAATACGTAGCCCGTTGTTGATCTTCGTTTATCTAGGTCTCTAACGAAATCAGAATTACAATACCCAACACATTGTTGACCACAATCCTTCTTGAACAATAACCCAACATCAACTGTCCCTTATAGATATCGAAGAATCCACTTTACCGCAAGCCAGTGATTTTTACCCGATTTGTGCATGTATCTACTAACCATGCTCACTGCTTGAGATATATCGGGCCTTGTACATACCATAACATACATAAGACTACCCACAACACTAGCATATGGAACACGAGCCATGGAATCGCGTTCCTCTTGAGATCTAGGACATGAAGAAGAGTTTAATTTGAAATGAGGAGCTAGAGGTGTACATACCGGTTTAGTTTCGTCATCCATACCAAATCTTTCTAACACTTTCTTCAAATAAGACTTTTGAGTCAACCATACACTCTCATTCTTCTTATCTCTACGAATCTTCATCCTAAGTATTCTCTGTGTATCACCCAAGTCTTTCATCTCGAACTCAAAAGCCAGCTGCTTCTTTAATCTTTCGATCTCATCTCTATTCTTCGAAGCTATAAGCATATCATCAACATAGAGTAACAAATAGATGAAAACTCCATCTAGTAGTCTTCTAAAGTAAACACAATGATCATGTTCACTTCTAGTAATTTTCTGCCCTTGTATAAATTGATCAAATCTTTTGTATCACTGCCTTGCCGATTGCTTCAGTCCGTACAAAGATTTAATCAACCTACACACATTATTCTCCTTTCCAGCAACTTTGAAACCACAAGGCTGAATCATATAGATTTCCTCCTCTAAATCTCTATGTAAGAACGCCGTCTTAACATTCAATTGAGCCAACTCTAACTCATATTCTGCTACTAAGGCAAGTAAGATACGAATGGAAGTATGTTTTACAACTGGAGAGAAACTTCATTGTAGTCAATACCTTCATTATGAGCAAAACCTTTTGCAACGAGCCTTGCCTTGTATCGAGAAGTTGATTGATTTAGAGATCCTTGCTTCTTGGTGTAGACTTATTTATTGTCAATAGCCATTTTTCCTTTTAGTAACTCCACAAGTTCCCAAGTCTGGTTTTGATGGAGAGATTTCATCTCTTCTTCCATGGCTAACTTCCATTGATCACTTTCACTGCCGTGTAATGCTTCACTGAAAGTGTCGGAGATGTCATCATCAATAACTGGAAGTGCATAGACTACCACCATATCTTTAGTAAGTCATCCGGGTTTCTTTATCTCTCTTCTTGGCCCCCTTGTTGCTATAAAATCATCATTATCTACATCATCAATTGTTTCTTCATTTTGTGGGACATCGGAAGAAACAACCTCTTCTTCAACTCTATGTGTCATCTCCATAGCTGAACCATTCTTTGATGTAGAACTAACTGGTACATATGGAGTTGCATCAAACTCCACTCACTGCAATACCTCTTTGGTCTTGTTCTCCACTTGCTGAGAACTTGAAGCTTTTATCATTGAATCTTCATCAAATATGACATCTCTGCTACACACAAACTTTTTGTCTTCGAGATCCCAAAGCTTGAAGCCCTTTACTCCACCTTTGAATCCCACAAAGATAGCTTTTCTAGCACGAGGATCCAGTTTACCATATTTGACATGATAATAAGCTGGACACCCGAATATATGAAGGGAATCATAGTCTTGTGCATGCTTTCCAGATCACATTTCTATAAGAGTTTTACCTCCAATTGCAGCAGAAGGCAACCGGTTTACCAAGTGACGTGCGTAGCTCACAATTTCAGTCCAAAACTTTTTATCTAAACCAACATTAGATAACATACACCGTACCTTCTCCAGTAAAGTACGATTCATATGCTCAGCCACACCGTCCTGTTGCAGAGTATGTCTCACCGTGAAATGTCTTTTAATACCCTCGTTCTGGCATACTTGCAAGAATGGATCAGAAGTAAATTCACTCACATTATCATATCGTAATACTTTGATCTTTCTGCTAGTTTGAGTCTCCACCAATTTCTTCAATTTCACGAAAATCTCTAGAACCTCATCCTTTGCTCACATGGTGTACACCCACACACGTCTAGAGAAATCATCAACAAATGCAACAAAATAATAACTTCCACCAATTGATGCAGTCTTGGTTGGTCCTCATACATCACTATGAACATATTCAAGGATCTCACGAGTATCGTGATTAGCTGTACCAAACTTGACCATTGTTTTCTTGCCTACTACACAATGCTCACATAAATTTAATTTACATGTTTTGGTACCTTTTAAGAATCCGTACCTTATCAGAGTTTGCAAAGACTTCTCGCCAGCATGTCCCAGTCGTACATGCCATAGCTTGGTGGTGTCACTGTGCGCTTCAACAATATTTGTTTCATCAGTTGTACCTCCCTTTAAATAGTACAGATTGTGACACCGAACTCCTTGCAGAATTACCATAGCCTCANACTTCATCAGTTGTACCTCCCTTTAAATAGTACAGATTGTGACACCGAACTCCTTGCAGAATTACCATAGCCTCATGTGTAAACTTCATTGTGCCATCTTCAATGGTAACCTTATAGCCTTTAGCTTCCAAAGCACCCACAAAATTAGATTTTTCTTTAAAGCTGAAACAAATCTAACCTATTTGCGTTCTCTGACCATTTCATCAAACATTTTGAGCCGAATTGTTCATATCCCCATTGTGCGACAAAGTTGATCATTCCCCATCACAACTACTCCGAAAATCCGTAAACCACTCCTTAATAGGACGCAAATGATAGGTTGCTTCAATATCAAGTATCAACTCGCTCGAACTAGCCACGTATGCTGCAGGAGTAATACTTAGTAAATAATCAGAGTCCTCATCTTTCCGTGCCATGTTTGCTGCTGCTGGTTTCTTCTCATCTCTCTTTTGAGCCTTGGGACAATCTTTCTTGCAATGACCCTTTTCATGATAAAAGACACACTCGTCTCGAGCTATATTTCTGCTTCTCGATTTGGATCGAGAATTCTTTTCACCACGCTTCTTCTGTTTCTCTATCGCCAAATCTCTACTCACCAAAGCTTCAGACGATGCTCGTTCATAATTTTTATCATGATTCCGAATCTCCAAGTTAGTCAATGCTGTGCAAACATCTTTGAAGACAATCACACTCTTCCCATATATCAAGGTAGTCACAAAATGACTATATTCCTCTCGTAGTGAGTGTAATAGAATCATAGTCTTGACTTTATCCTTAATATCTTCATCAAGATTCTTCAAATCAGCAAGTAACTTTTCAAATCTTGAGACATGATCGTGCGTTGACACCCCAGGCTTCATTCGAAAGCCATATACTTGGCTCATTGCATGAAGGTAATTTTCAGGACTTTTTAACAAGTACTTCTCCTTCAATCTACGCCACAAAGTTATCGAACACTCCTCATCATCACCAAGTATTTCACCTCCTTGGTCAAACAAGATCTGATCTGACCTGACCACAAGCTTTTTCATTTATACGATCCCAAATTTCTTCATCATATAAGTGTCTTTTAATTTTCAGAACAACATCGAGATCGATTTGAATAAGGGCATCCATAACTTCACACCTCCACATGCCGAAGTTGATTTTCCCATCAAACTTTTCAACATCGATCTTCTGGCCTCCTATAACAGGTGCTGAATAGCGATTTGACAAATCTCGCCTCTCACCTGAAGTGTCTCCTGAAATAGTCTCGGTAGATCTCTCCCCAATTCTGAAAGTTTTACCTTCTACCATTTTCTCAACAAACTATTTTCACTTGAAAAACAATCTCTATAATGTTAATTTCGCATGAATAAATGCACCAGAAAAGTTCCCAGGAGACTGGACGGGAACTCGGTCCCAATTAAAAACCAAAATCCTTAGACTCTTATCGCCTTTGTTGACAGAACTTTCCTAGACATGCAAAAATACACACTACTTACAATAGACTGTCTCCCAAGTATAAATGATCGTCTTCATTGTATTCGTGAATAGTATCGTATGTGAACAATATCGTATACATGAATAGTACCGTATATGTAAACAGTACCGTATCCCCCCAAGTACGAACCGTCGGCTCTGATACCACTTGTTGTGCGCGGAATGCGGAATCAAGCGTACCAAATAATTATAGGAAAATAAAAGACATAAGAATTACGTTGTTCGGTAATTAAACCTACATCCACAGAGGTAAGAAAGAATAATTGTTTATTTTAACAATTAATAGAGTACAATATTTGAGTAACAAATCTCACTTCCCAGAAACCCAAATATACCCAGTACTCTCACACTCTGCAGGAAAGATAAATTCCCCAGACACACTTCTCTCACTTCTCTCAAAAGCTTAGAAACTTATAAGACAATTTTGGGATGATTTAGAATGAAGAAATGGCTTCAATTTATAGGCTTCAAGCTTGCACTATTCCACCTAATCCCTCTATAATTTGTCAATCTTTATCTCTGTCAATTTGACAAATTTTGGTATCAGTTTATAACAATCCCAAAATTGTTAAGCTTATAAGTTTCTAAGGTTTTGAGAGAAGTGTGTCTAGGAAATTTATATTTCCTGCAGAGTGTGAGAGTACTGGGTATATTTGGGTTTCTGGGAAGTGAGATTCGTTACTCAAATATTGTACTCTATTAATTGTTAAATAAACAATTATTCTTTCTTGCCTCTGTGAATGTAGGTTTAATTATCGAACCACGTAATTCTTGTGTCCTTTATTTTTCTATAATTATTTGGTGTGCTTGATTCCGCATTCCGCACGCAACAAGAGATACTCTGATACCTCTTGTTGTGCACGGAATGCGGAATCAAGCGCACCAAATAATTATAGAAAAATAAAGGACACAAGAATTACGTGGTTCGGTAATTAAACCTACATCCACGGAGGCAAGAAAGAATAATTGTTTATTTAACAATTAATAGAGTACAATATTTGAGTAACGAATCTCACTTCCCAGAAACCCAAATATACCCAGTACTCTCACACTCTGCAGAAAATATAAATTCCCCAGACACATTTCTCTCACTTCTCTCAAAAGCTTATAAACTTATAAGCTTAACAATTTTGGGATGATTTAGAATGAAGAAATGGCTTCAATTTATAGGCTTCAAGCTTGCACTATTCCACCTAATCCCTCTATAATTTGTCAATCTTTATCTCTGTCAATTTGACAAATTTTGGTATCAGTTTATAACAATCCCAAAATTGTTAAGCTTATAAGTTTCTAAGGTTTTGAGAGAAGTGTGTCTAGGAAATTTATATTTCCTGCAGAGTGTGAGAGTACTGGGTATATTTGGGTTTCTGAGAAGTGAGATTCGTTACTCAAATATTGTACTCTATTAATTGTTAAATAAACAACTATTCTTTCTTGCCTCTGTGAATGTAGGTTTAATTATCGAACCACGTAATTCTTGTGTCCTTTATTTTTCTATAATTATTTGGTGTGCTTGATTCCGCATTCCGCACGCAACAAGAGATACTCTGATACCTCTTGTTGTGCACGGAATGCGGAATCAAGCGCACCAAATAATTATAGAAAAATAAAGGACACAAGAATTACGTGGTTCGGTAATTAAACCTACATCCACGGAGGTAAGAAAAAATAATTGTTTATTTAATAATTAATAGAATACAATATTTGAGTAATGAATCTCACTTTCTAGAAACTTAAATATACCCAGTACTCTCATATTCTGCAGGAAATATAAATTCCCCAGACACACATCTCTCACTTTTCTCAAAAGCTTAGAAACTTATAAGCTTATAAGTTTTGGGATTTAATTTAGAATGAAGAAATGACTTCAATTTATAAACTTCAAGCTTGCACTATTCCACCTAATTCCTCAGCAATTTGTCAATCTTCATCTTTGTCAATTTGACAAAATTTTCTAACTTTTCTATTTTTCTTCATTTGGTGCAGGATTGTCAAATGCCAAATATTTTATAACTTGCAGTTTTGGTGCGGACTTTGAAAAACAAAAACAATGCATGTGGCTCACTTTTCTTTTTCAACCAATTTGAAAAAACTCTTTGACTTTTCAACATAAATAACCGATAGACAACTAGAAATGACAGCTGAATCACAACCACGCCTTTGTGAAGAGACTGTTGATCAAACAAGCTCAAGCCTGTAAAATCTCAATAGTAAGTTTAGCTATGATTCATCCGTCATTCTAAGCTATCATATACTTGCACTGCATGGCAATTGAACTACATAGATGAACACTAAAATAGTTAAAAAAAATTCAAATTTTCACACAAATTTAATCCTCAACCCCTAGATGAGGATCATGGGGCAGTGGTTATGCTAGTTCTTTTGAAAGCAGAAATCGGAACGCAAAGTTATGGGGGATCCATTCAATGCTTTTCCCTGATCTTTTGTTCTGACATTGCTGAATGTTCTTCTTTAGAGAATCAGGCAAAATATGCTCAATCATCTCCAACAAACCAGCTTGACACATATCTGAATCTTTTGCAAAAGAGTCCACTATCTTTGGTAACATAATTTTCTGTTCCTTGTTTATGCTGAAGTTTGACTGAATGTACTCTTCTTTTGCAGTTTCCAGGTCCTGGAACACTCTTTTGGGTGTGTATATACGGACCTAAAGAGAGAGTAAACGAAATGACTCATGATAAATATTCAATTTTATGCATAAGAAAATGGTAACACGATGCATCTTTCTTGCATTATAGTCATACTAATGAATTGCATTCATACATGCATCACAATAAGATGTTTGGATCTAAAAAGAGTGGCATACCANCTCATGAATTGCATTCATACATGCATCACAATAAGATGTTTGGATCTAAAAAGAGTGGCATACCACAGCATCAGAGCAACATCCTGAGCACAATGCAAAGTGCAAACGAGGTTCTGGGTGCTCAATTGTGTATGCTTTTCTTGCATCTCCAACCTTAAACTTTGCCTTTGAAGAAAATAGAAAACGCAGCCACTACAAAAAGAACTAAGCTCTGTCGGAAGCATGTAAACAAGAAAAACTCTCTCCTCATAATCATAAAGATTTGAAGATGTCTAATTTACCTGTCCTGGACGAGGCATTCGGCATCCTAGAATATAACTTTGGATCATGTCAACGTTTATTGTTTGGCCCCCGATACTATATGCAGCCTAAATAAACCACAAATTTATTCATAAATATCAAAAGAAATTTTACTTGCTGAAGTTAATTAACCAGAGACACTGACCTTGAGTAACAATGATTGTCTTTTTAGATTATTTTTTGGAATTCCATAAACCAAGTATGCCTGTACGACAAAAACCAATGAATGAGTTGCATTTGCTCATTTTATTGCAGATGATATATAATGATAAACTCTATTCTTAGGTTTGGAAACACACATGCATCACTAGAGCATTGTGCACATTGATCCAGAAAGCTAGCTTCTGTTCATGCTTCATTCTTCTAGGATCAACTTCTTCCAATCGATTAATAAGAGACCTGCAATGGAGTAGTTTTTATATGTTTGTTATCTTTGTTGGCCAACAAACATAATAGGCTTAACGATTTGGTTATGTGAGAAGGCTCACCTATAATATTGTAGCTTTGGTTCAATATCCTTCAACTTCTTATCATCTCTGCAAATCTTTTCCACCTTTGCCAATGTGCAGTATGGTCCACTGAATTCCTTAGACACCCCAATGCTGAAAGGGTTGTCGAAGTGTGAATTGAAGGTTGAAAAATTCCCACATTGTGGACTCCAAATATCTGCTTGAACTCGCGAAGATACTATATCTAATGATGATGAGTATGAAATTGGTGAGAATGGACAATCATGAATCATCAAAGGCGGGTCTGCAAGTTCACAATATATATCTGAAATGCACTTGATAATTTCTTCTGAAAGCCAGTTTGGTGTCTCCGGAACATGATCAGAAACCGATGTCCCTAGATGCTCTGCCAAGCTTACTCCGCCAGAAGTATCAGCTGGAGCTTGCTGAAGAGAAAACATCGGAACCCACATATTAGAGAAGCTGTTTAGTGCTATCTAAAGACAGAAACAGCTACAAAGGAACATTAATTACCCTTTGGGTAATTTAGTTCATATTAAGGGTCAGAGTACCTCTAACATTGATAAAGGCAGGGAATGGTATGAATCTACAGCTTTGTCTAATGATTTTAATGGAGATGATGCTCTAATCGAACATGCAGAATGGTGAGACAATGAAGAGTGGCTCCGACGAATGCCGGCATCTAAAAGTTCTTGTGGTTGCCAATTGTCATTGCATTTCTTTGGAGGATCATTAGATGAATATCTACAAGAGGCTGAATTACTTATTTGAATGCCAGAATTCACTTTCTCTGAAGTAATATGATATTGAGAAGCTTCTGAAAACTTCCCTTCCTGTGCTTCTGAAGCTGAATTCATCCTTTCATCAAAAGTTTTTCGATATAAAGAAAGAATATATTGTTCCAAATACTTAACTTCCAGTTCTAACACTGCTATTTCCTTGATCAGTTCCTTGGCATCCTGAAAACAAGAAAAGAGAAAATAAAATAATTTGTAGAAGCAAATGAATGGCAATAAAGATGTGCCATAGAAAAGTAATTGGCTAAAATGAAAGCCAAACGAGGAGCTGATTCTCAAGCTCAGTTGGTATCTGCTATGATTTTCATTGAGGATCAATTAGACCAGGAATCAGTTTTCCAATATAAAATGCATTAGTTTACATTTTTAGTGATTTAAACACAATATCAAATGCAGTTAGATTACCCAGCAAATTGATTTTTCACATAAGTGTAACAGTAAAATTTAAATTCTTTCTTCAGAAAATATCTAATTAATAAGGAAATACAAGCAGGAATTCTTCTTTTAGATACATACACAGGATTTACCTTCGGGATTGACTTATCTGTCATTGTGTCAAGGGAAAAGGGCCTATAACTTAAGGCAGTCTCAAATGCATGGCGTACCACAATTTGGTCCTCTAAGCTGTCTTGAAGCTGTAGAATCTGCAAAAGAGAGAAGAAAAATGATGAAGTAACTAATAAACTATGTAGGTATAGACTAACATCTCATTTTAAACCGATTGAATTTTGGAGTATTTGTTATTTGTAGTAAAGTGGATATCAAATAACCAGGACTTCTGGAAACTCCCAGTTTAACAGAGACTCAAAGCACTACTCAAAGAACCAGAAAATAAAAGTTCTGTTCCAGCCCATTTTTAAAAAACTTCATGAGATTCAGACTTCATTATATACCTCTTGCATTAATGAATTTTGAACCTCGGCATTAGAGGTTTTCTTCTTTTTCACTTCATCAGAGTCCTTAAGCTCTCCCAAATCCTTCTGTGAACAAAAGTTGACAATTAGTAAGAACTTTCTGGACCAAATAAGTGTGGAAATTATTCGGATCTGATTGGAAGAGCTTACCTTCCTCTTAAAATTTTCTTGGAAAAGAAAAGAAAAAAAAGTTGATAACGGAAACAAAAGAAAACAAGTAAATATCCAAGGCCAGTATGAAAGAAGTATCCAATTTCGGTGTGGTACTGGGGAACACAATCTACAAAAGAATTAACAGTTCACATTTATCTTGAAGAGGATTTTTTAGTCATAGAAAATGCCTGGTGCTACATTCAAGAATTCGGCAGTAAGAAAACATTAGAAGCACCAAACTTTTACCGGCTTAAAGCCATGAGATGCTTCTTGGATGTTGTCCATTTTGTCTTCCCCTGCTTTTCTGTCAACTGGATCACTGTCAATAGAAAAGAGCAAATATGATATAAATGAAACACAACAAACTTCATTATACGTTAATCTTTTGAGTTCATTTACTGCTGTTATACATACTGCAAACACATTCCAGAAGAATCTGTTAGCCCTTGTCACTGATTCATTAAAACGCAATAGAAGAGAACATTAGTAACAACTAAAAAAGAAGAGGTTATTTTGAAGCTTTTCCTTGTTAAGAGCATTGAAACCAGTTTAGGACTAATCAGTATAGTTGGATAGATGCATGGGAATGAAGCAACAGAATCAAAGAGGCAAATCATCTAACACTTAATAGGACTACCTTCTACAAAAGCATTAAAGAAAATATATTTGCAATGCAGTACTCATACACCCCAGAAGCATAATTTCATTAAAGTTTATGATAATGACAAATCACAACATTACTACAGCATTTGTGAATTATTATTCTTCAAGAATTAATATGATTATCAAAGTGTTTTTTTTTTTAATGAAAAGAAATGATAATAAAGAACAAAATGCTACCTATTAGAACGCTTGTGTCTTGAAACTCTTGCTACCTTGAGCATGAGTGGCTTAAAAATAGAGCCACCCCGCCAATATTTTTCACTCATGGTAGCTAAGTACCAAACTTAGGCTTAGTCACCACAGAGTTGAAAATTTTACACTGAAACAAGCATTAAATGCAATATCAGATATTGACAACTTCTTAACAAAAGAAAAAACACAACATAAAAGAAACATCCAAAGTTCATTAATTGCTAGCGAATAATCTCTGCTCATAATGTGCATAAAAACACACTGCTAGAGTGAGACTACTCACAAATATTGGTTTTGGTTTTTGAAAAGCTGAACCAATTCTGCTGGCTCATAAACCAAATGCGTTCTTAGCAAAATCTAATATACATTCAAAAAACTTGTAAGTTTTGTTTTTCAATATGGCAGCATATATGTGTATGTGCACGTAACAACATATATATACATACATAGGTATAGTGGTTAAAAGGGTGTCAATTTTGTTGACCAGTCACTTGTCCAAGAAAGCAATGTCACCTTTGAAGCTTTTGCAATGGTGGGCTTTTAGCATTTGCATTAAAAGAAGTAAACCTCAGTTGGTGGCTTTTGATAGAAGATCGATGCTTAAAAGTGAAAAAATCAGGCATTAATTTTAAAAGAAAGAAAAGTGACAAGAGACAGAGAGGTGACTATGGTTTATATATAGCCTAGTTCATGGGATAATTTGCATGTACACACATAATTCACTCTGTTCATTTCATTTGGTTCTTATGCTTTGTTACTATCAATGAATAAATATAACAAATAAAATAACAACTGCAGTTGGGTCCCATCTGGGTTTTATATTGTAAATTTTTTATTATCAATTTTTTTAAGGGTTACCACCTACCGAGACTCATTTTAAAGATGCTTCGGTTCCATGTAAAATTGCAAACTGTCAATCATATACCATTTTGTAAGATAATCGTTTTTTTTTAATTTCATGGGCTTAGTAGTGATCATTTAGGATGTGAGATTTATGTGAACCAGCTCTTCATCATAAAGACATAAAAAGATAATGAGATGAAGAGGGAAAACCAACAAATAATTACATTGTAATCCGCAAAATCCATACCCGCATCAATTGCCACATCTAAACCAAAGTGTAATGCGCTAGTTACCTCTATTTACTTGAGCTTCATCAATCATCAAATTTCATCCTAGCTATATATACACCTTTGTCTCCTTCATTATGAAATTATAAAACAACATCTTTTACAATTATTTCAAAAGGATCTGTGGAATTTGGATTTGTTCGTTTGTTTGCATAGATTCCAAATTAATTGGACCGTTAATTTGTATTTGATATTCAAATATATGCACTCTCCACAATGAACCTTGCAAGAAAGTAAATTATTGGGTTTAGTATAGCCTTAAATATATTCTTCTTTGTAATTTGTGTTCTACTTTTAGCTAGCTTTATGCATGCTTTCACCTTAACGTCCAAAAAATGAAATGGAGTTTCTTCAACAATAATGCAACTTCAAATGATTACATCTTTAGTTTGTTTTGGCCTTTATATGTTTTTTTCTCCCCCTTGTAAAGACCTTCTATCGGATATATCAAGATGCTAGCTAGCTGCAAGCAACACTGAGAATTTTTTTTAAAAAAATGAAAGAATAAAACTAGTGATCGAGCAGTGATGTTGGATCAATCACCAAAAGGAGGCAAGCAAAGGCACTTGAAAAAGAAAGGCAATTTGGCAAACCTCAAAAGGGCTGAAAGTTGAAGGTCAAAGACAAACATACAATACAATGCACGTTTGATAGGAAATGATTGGTCTTTAATTTTTGGTGGGCATTTTCCTTTTATCTAATCCCCTAATAAAGAATCAGATAATCGCACTGTATAAGGTCCCTTTTGTCTGACTCAAATTAAAACTTTGCTCATCACATAAAGTTTCTTGCCTTTTTTTTTTTTTCTTTTTTTCAATTTTCGGACTGGTGCTATAGATAGAAAGAGACTAGAAGTTTACCGAGTCATGCATCTTACGATGGACTGCCTCCAGCTACTGAAGCCTTTCCTTCATTTTTGTTGCAAATTTCAAATTTTTGCGTTGCATACTCTTGAGTTTCTGTTATCTTTTAAAATTTTTGTTTAGTCGCACCCCCTTTATCATATATATAAAAATAGAATTGAAGTATCGACTAAAGTTCTAATGTTACGTGACAATTTCATTCATCATAAATGAATTGCACCACCCACATTACTATATCAGAAGTGTGCTTATACTTCAAACATCAATTGGAAAAAGCAACAAATGCGCAATAGGATTTTAGGGTTAGCACACTACCATTTGTTTTCAACATTGATGAACAAAGATTTCAATTTAAAGTAAAACAAGTTTTGGGTCACATGATTCACCAAAGCTCTAGAGCCTGTTTAGTTTTCACTTCAGTGATAGCATGCACGAGATTTTGTCATCCGTGACGGTATGCTATCCTGATTTTTAGAGATAAGTTAAAAAAATAAAAAAAATACATATTTTAATATATTACATGATAAAATATGTTATATTAAAGTTTGTATTTTTTTGTCTTCTATCTTGTCCCTGAATTTAATATAGTTAGAGATTTCTTATTTTAACTTACACACACATAGATGTATTTATGTATGTATGTATATTAATTTTAAGCATAATTTTCTGATCAGTAGATGTAAGCTTACGAAAGATTAAGATTAAAGTTGATATGTTTTTTTTTTAAAATTTTAAAAATTGTATCACCATAGAGTAGTTAGTTATTTCCCTAATTTTTTTTTATCTTACTTCACGTTTCCAAGTTATTTTTGTTTAAATTTGATGAGATTTAATGTAATACTCTAGGCGAATCCCACATCGGCAAAGCACGGGAGAGATATTGGGTTCATAGGAGGGTGATCCACACCTTAACTAGAAAGACCTGATTTGGGGTGTGTGAGCACCCCAGAAACAAAATTGTGCGGGCATTGTTAATGCCCAAAGCGGACAATATTTTGCTAGGTCTGGGCTAGGTCATGACAAACGATATCAGAGTGGCACTGCGTGTTCTCTTGAGCGATGGTGGAGCAAATCTCAATGAGAAAGTTGAGTCCCTAAGGGGGTGCATGTAACACCCTAGGTGGATCCCATATCAGCAAAGCATCGATGGTGGAGGTGTCCTCTTGAGCGATGGTGGAGCAAATCTCAGCGAGAACGCTGAGTCCCCAAGGGGATGCATATAACACCCTAGGCGGATCCCACATCAGCAAAGCACAGAGAGATGCTGAGTTTATAAATGATAATCCACACCTTAATTGGCAAGACTTGTGCGGGCTTTGTTAAGTCTCAAAGCAGACAATATCTTGACAAGTCTGGGTTGGGTCATGACATATGGTATCAGGACGACTCCATTGTTCATCTTGAGCGATGGTGACCTTAATTGGCAAGACTTGTACGGGCCTTGTTAAGGCTCAAAGCGGACAATATCTTGCTAAGTTTGGGTTAAGTCATGACAGATAGTATCAGAGCGGCTCCATGTGTCCTCTTGAGCGATGGTGGGGCAAACCTCAACTATTATGCTGAGTCCCTAGGAGGGGGGGTATAGGTCTGGGTTGGGTCATGACATATGGTATCAGGACGGCTCCATTGTTCATCTTGAGCGATGGTGACCTTAATTGGCAAGACTTGTACGGGCCTTATTAAGGCCCAAAGCGGACAATATCTTGCTAAGTTTGGGTTAAGTCATGACAGATAGTATCAGAGCGGCTCCATGTGTCCTCTTGAGCAATGGTGGGGCAAACCTCAACTATTATGCTGAGTCCCTAGGAGGGGGGGTGTGTGTAACACTCTAGGCGAATCTCACAATGACAAAGCACGAGAGAGATGCTGGGTTTATAAGGGGTGATCCACACCTTATTTGGCAATACACGTTTTGAGGTGTATGAGTGCACTAGGAACAAAACTGTGTAGCTGACAATATTTTATTAGGTTTGGATTGGGTCATGACATTTAATTTAATATATACATAAATTATAGATATATAAAAACTAGTAAAAGAAATTGAAAAAAAAAACTTGAAGATAGTTTGAGCTTATCTGAAGATAATTCACATAGTTTAGGAATTGAAATTTTAAATTTTATTGCTACGAGAAGCCTGTATGTACACGTGCTTCCACTCAAGTTTATAGATACTTTATAAAGATTAAATTTAATGTATCTTGAGAAGTTTCTAATTTGGTTTGAGGCTCATAGTCAACTTGGAAGCCATACATGCACGCACCGTTAGTTTAGTCCCTATGTATATGTTGAGATTAATTAATTAATTAATAATTAACGTGATCTTGACTAACTAATCAAGAAAACAAAGATATATACGTTTAGATTTCATCAATCGATGTTGATAAAATTAATGAACATTGTTGAACGAAAACCCATTAGCTTTGCTCTCGAGCAAGTCAATTTACTAGCAACAAATTTCAAGAGGAAGCTGACAGACATGCTTGTGGATGTGTATAATAATAATAAACACTCCCAAGTCCAAAGTAATACATTTGAATTAATCATCATGTTGTAATTTAACTAAAAACAAGCAAAAAGATTCCGCCGACTTCGAAGCCATTTGAGTTAAAAACTGTAAGACAATATATAGAGTTATATCTTAGAAGGGGCTCGAGTGATGTACATTTTAGGTTAATATTAGCTAGCCATTAGTTAAGATTTTGCTAATAATAATGAGATATTAATTATACTGTTAGTTTTACACATGTTAAGACTTTTCTTAAATATTATTGTTGGGTCTTTACCTAACATCTTAAACTTTTAGGTCAAGTAATTTCTCTAATAATAATAATAATGATTAGTGGAAAAATGTGCTTTTAAAGTTTGGGATGTACTTATAACTATTCTACTTTTGCTCGAATTTTATGCGTATGAGCTTAAATGTTTGGTATGGCTTCAATCCCTTTGGAAATGTTTAGTTTTTTATATATCGATGAAGATGAGATGATTAACAAATAAATAAATAAATAAATAAAAACAACTAGGCTCTGTTCTTGAACACAAGTCAATGGCACGACATCATTAATTTTTCAAAGGAAACTGACAGACATGCTTATGGGTGTTTAAAAAATAGCTGGGGCTTCGTTTATAATGTTGATTATTCATCAAAAACAAACAAAAGTTGTGCAAACTTCAAAGACATTTGATTTAGTGTAATAAAAATTGTCATTAATATAATAAGCATGCTTGTGTCTCTCTATGTGTAAAGACTATCTCATATAGTATTTCTCCAGAAGAAGAAGAGGGTATTGATAGGTCAAACTAGATAATAAAAGTCTTCCAAATATTATTTCTCCATGAATTGACAAAATGGTCATAGTTAGGAAATTTTTAATTTTTAAAAAAGGTCATATAAATTCATTTTGGGGCTTGTATGACCCTTTGCATAACAAAAAATGAGAGATGCAATTTATGTCCCAAAAACATTTTGTGCGATATTGTGGAAATAAAGAGATCTCTCTGATTATTTTATCGAATCAAAATGATATTATTGCCCTTTTTTTTCATTTTATAAATTTAAAATCACACAAAAACTCTCTACCTTGTGGGTTAAAGCTTTTATTATAATTGAACATAATCTCACAACAAACGGTAATTGAATTATTAAGATCATTTTCAGAAAAAGGCCCACAGAGTCTTCTAATTAAACACATCTATTTAAGGATTTTTTGTAAATGATTTTCAAAATACGCGGACTAAAAAAAATTATCAAAATCAATTGTCTTGTTTTCCTAAACTAACTAACGAGACTTAACAAGCCCATGTTAGTGAGAAAGGGTTTTTAAAACTAATATGTATTGGTTTCATAACATTTTATTAAAAACCTAATCACAAAACCCAAAGTGAGGGAAGCTTCTCTCAATGAGGTAGAATCCGAATCTCTACATTGAGATTAATGAAAACAGAAACCTGATATATTGGTAAAAAAAAAACTTGAAGATAGTTTGAGCTTATCTGAAGATAATTCACATAGTTTAGGAATTGAAATTTTAAATTTTATTGCTACGAGAAGCCTGTATGTACACGTGCTTCCACTCAAGTTTATAGATACTTTATAAAGATTAAATTTAATGTATCTTGAGAAGTTTCTAATTTGGTTTGAGGCTCATAGTCAACTTGGAAGCCATACATGCACGCACCGTTAGTTTAGTCCCTATGTATATGTTGAGATTAATTAATTAATTAATAATTAACGTGATCTTGACTAACTAATCAAGAAAACAAAGATATATACGTTTAGATTTCATCAATCGATGTTGATAAAATTAATGAACATTGTTGAACGAAAACCCATTAGCTTTGCTCTCGAGCAAGTCAATTTACTAGCAACAAATTTCAAGAGGAAGCTGACAGACATGCTTGTGGATGTGTATAATAATAATAAACACTCCCAAGTCCAAAGTAATACATTTGAATTAATCATCATGTTGTAATTTAACTAAAAACAAGCAAAAAGATTCCGCCGACTTCGAAGCCATTTGAGTTAAAAACTGTAAGACAATATATAGAGTTATATCTTAGAAGGGGCTCGAGTGATGTACATTTTAGGTTAATATTAGCTAGCCATTAGTTAAGATTTTGCTAATAATAATGAGATATTAATTATACTGTTAGTTTTACACATGTTAAGACTTTTCTTAAATATTATTGTTGGGTCTTTACCTAACATCTTAAACTTTTAGGTCAAGTAATTTCTCTAATAATAATAATAATGATTAGTGGAAAAATGTGCTTTTAAAGTTTGGGATGTACTTATAACTATTCTACTTTTGCTCGAATTTTATGCGTATGAGCTTAAATGTTTGGTATGGCTTCAATCCCTTTGGAAATGTTTAGTTTTTTATATATCGATGAAGATGAGATGATTAACAAATAAATAAATAAATAAATAAAAACAACTAGGCTCTGTTCTTGAACACAAGTCAATGGCACGACATCATTAATTTTTCAAAGGAAACTGACAGACATGCTTATGGGTGTTTAAAAAATAGCTGGGGCTTCGTTTATAATGTTGATTATTCATCAAAAACAAACAAAAGTTGTGCAAACTTCAAAGACATTTGATTTAGTGTAATAAAAATTGTCATTAATATAATAAGCATGCTTGTGTCTCTCTATGTGTAAAGACTATCTCATATAGTATTTCTCCAGAAGAAGAAGAGGGTATTGATAGGTCAAACTAGATAATAAAAGTCTTCCAAATATTATTTCTCCATGAATTGACAAAATGGTCATAGTTAGGAAATTTTTAATTTTTAAAAAAGGTCATATAAATTCATTTTGGGGCTTGTATGACCCTTTGCATAACAAAAAATGAGAGATGCAATTTATGTCCCAAAAACATTTTGTGCGATATTGTGGAAATAAAGAGATCTCTCTGATTATTTTATCGAATCAAAATGATATTATTGCCCTTTTTTTTCATTTTATAAATTTAAAATCACACAAAAACTCTCTACCTTGTGGGTTAAAGCTTTTATTATAATTGAACATAATCTCACAACAAACGGTAATTGAATTATTAAGATCATTTTCAGAAAAAGGCCCACAGAGTCTTCTAATTAAACACATCTATTTAAGGATTTTTTGTAAATGATTTTCAAAATACGCGGACTAAAAAAAATTATCAAAATCAATTGTCTTGTTTTCCTAAACTAACTAACGAGACTTAACAAGCCCATGTTAGTGAGAAAGGGTTTTTAAAACTAATATGTATTGGTTTCATAACATTTTATTAAAAACCTAATCACAAAACCCAAAGTGAGGGAAGCTTCTCTCAATGAGGTAGAATCCGAATCTCTACATTGAGATTAATGAAAACAGAAACCTGATATATTGGTTTCACTCTCTAGAAGAAAGTGCAGAAAGCAGAAACCCAAGAAGAAACACATGAACAAGTGAACTTTCCAAAGCCAAATTCAACTGCTTAAGTAATCAATTGCCCAATGATGTGATCAAAAGGCATCTTCTAATTTTCTTGTTCTTGAGACTCGAGCTACTTCCCATCGGACAACTTAAAACCAAACATAGAAAAAAGCTTTTCTACTCTCTTATTTTTAAATGCAACTGGACTACCATCAAAGCTGTGAATTATGTACATTGCAAAGCAGAAAGTCTTGGGTTACTGAAACACACAAGAATGCCGTTGGAAAGGTTTTATTACATGCAAACTTTTGACTAGCATGAATTACCAGGGCAATTAAACTGTTACTGCACATAGAATCCACAAGGGCAATTAAGACAATTGTCTTGGGTTCCAGAGGAGAGCTGATTCAGAGAGGTGAAGGAAGAAAGCTGGAAACCCTTGCTGCACTGCAGCTAATGGCACTAGATGAAAGAAGATAGGAGGAATGGGAAATGAAAATAAGCTAACCAACTAAATTGAGAACCAACGAGAAGCAAAAATCAACAAAAATCAAGATAAAGTTAAAAGCATTGGCGTTTTCCTATGATATAATATGACCTAAGAAGATGTAGTATATGGGTGTTGCTCAAATCTTAGGTCCAAAATTTACATATCTTTATTGCCCACTAAAGTCCAATATGAGAGACTCTGTACAATATATAAATTTTCAGAGATAGCTGGGAAACAAGGAACCAGCAATTCCATGTTTCTCTTTTCCAGCATATCTCAGCAAATGGAAGAACATAAAACCGGGACAAAAAGATACCATGTCAAAGTTAGGCACCCAGCTGCCTAACCCCCATACAATAAATTCTATCAGAGACAAAAGGTCTTCAGTTAAGAGCTGTACACCTATGTTTTCATGAAAACCTGCGACGTCGAAGATCAATTCCGGTCAATGACTTCAGCTGGCAAGTTTAAGTCAAAACGCCCACTAAGACAATCCTCCTTTCTAACACGCTTCTGAGAAGAGCATCCACTGTCATCAGAACTCCTAGAGCCTGATGGTCGATCATGTTCCAAAGTCCCTCCTACAGCATTGCAGGGAGTTAGTACATCTTTTATCAGATATGCTACTCCTAAATTATCATCCAGATTAAATCCAATAATAAGACATCATATCCAGAAACTAAAAAATGGAAACTCGCAAATTCTATGCTGCAAATTGAAAATTAAAACCAAACATGATCTAACCCTTTCAAACCAATGTAACTACAGCGTTTAGACAAAATCTTAAAGTAGCAAAATTCAAATTATTGATGCAATTTTGACTTATAAACCAGTGATCCTGTATGCACATTAGTTGGACGTTAATACAATGGTCACGCAAGTTCAATTCTAGAAAAGTACTCCCTTATCATATTGAGAAATTGTAATTATTCAAAAAAGAAAAAAGAAAAGAAAAGAAAGATTTGCCCCGTTATAAATACAAATCAGGATAAATAACCAAAACCTCATGATCGACCACATCACTGGTAAAGCAACTGATGTTCACAACAAACCTCAAATGCATGATGTAATTCAAGGGGAAAAAAAAGATATATGCAGAGAGCAAAACAGCTTCTGCAGCTCATGCTCCTGACACAAGGCGTACTAACCAAGATCAGACTTTTACAAAAAAGCCACAGACCTAACAGATTTCAAAAATTTAGGAAGCTAGGTATTCAAGCAGTGGCATACCCAAAAGGAAAGTACAGGTAAAACTGAACATGCTAAGAGAAAATGAAGAAATCAAACTCATCAGAAACTATGGACAGCATAGTACAAAGGATTTTGTCTGGATGCCTCTGGACTTCTGGTCCAACTTGTACTTTTGTACCATTGTTAATATACTTCTAAGTTTCCTATCCAAAATAAAAAACGCACAAATCTAGTCAGTCAAGAGAGTAAGCTAACATGCAACTAGTATGCAAAGATTAAAACTAAAATCGAAAGAAAGTATACTAGTAATCCTAAAATTTATACCAAAGTGAGCCTACAAGAACACAAGATACTGATGCATAATAAGTTCTTACTTCTTCCCCTAACAGAGTAAAAAGAAGATTCTTCCTGAGCCCAGGTAGCCAGGTGAAGGCTATTTTGTTAGTTTCCCACAAACTAACTAAATCCTCATAATGTGTATATAACAAAAAATAGCATTAATCTGTAACTTCAAAACTTTTCTCACGCTTGTTCTAGAAGTCAAACTCACAAACTTGAAAACATTCCTTTTGGTTTTGGATGTGACAGAAAAAGACATATTCAACAAGCTTTAAAAAAATAAAAAATAAGTATGATACTAGACAAAAAACCTTGACAGAAATTGTCTACACAAAAAATCTAATAACTAGCTGGAAACAAATGGAAATAAGCAGTTTTCTTTTGACAATGAATTATAATAGTTTACAAGAAAAAAAATAAAACATCTCTCAGCATCTGAAAGTAAACATTCTTTCAAACTTCCAGTAAAGAAAGAAGGCAAAAAGGCATAAACATTACTAAAATGGCAATGATAAATATAACAAGTACCAAGTTGATGGGACGCAAGACTGGTTCCTGTAATGAGTAACACCATCATAAGAAGCATCATCCAAGACAAAACACAAAACAATGTCCAAGACAATGCACATCACTCATACATTCCCATAGATGCAAAGTATATGATTTCCAAACACCTCAATTCAAGAGGAAAGAAATCATCACTTAGCTACTACTCTTAATGAAAATAAAGGCAAGATATGCCAAATGACATTAGTTCTCTATTGTAATACCGATATACAATGGGCAGAAAAAAGAAAAAGAGAAGGAAAAGGAAAAGGTCAATCCACATTACCACTAGTGTCTGCATCAGACCGCTGACGCTTATCAGTAGTAGTATTGACGCTTGTCCAACAAGTAGAAAGTTCTGATGCCCTCTCAATGCCCTTCGACTGATAACGAGCTATGTTGTGGGTACCAAGTTGCAAGCAACCCAACAAATCATTCTCAATGCACTCATACCTGCCAGTGTTTTTATCAAAACAAGTATAAATTTTAAAATCCAATAAACATGTGAATTTTTGAGGAGGCCACACTCACATTTTCTTACAGAGGGTATCAGTGATTACGGAAAGATTGATAACTTGCATCCTTATCTCCATAACTTTGTCATCGGGATATTGATCAAAGGGCTCCTCCAGAAACTTGGAAAGTTTCTCAACATTTGCCTCAAGCTGCTGCTGTTGGTCCTCAAACAAATGCTGTTTTATTTCCCTTTCTTCATCTGTCATCTCATCCTTGAAGAGCTCCTCTCCAAACATATAAAATGCAAATGGGTAGGAATAGGAAAGGACTCGCCTTGATCTGAAAAGTCTATACAATCCATTAGTTACCCAACTAAAATCTCTGAGCCTTGATTCCCTTTCCTCTGATATTGACACCTTTTCTAGGACAGTTTCCTTAAGTTTGCTTTCGAGCTTAAAGGAATCCGTATGAGCTTTGTAACGGTTATGATAATGCATATACCGATAAAGCTCTCGCTTAGCCCGTTCAGTCTTTTTGGCTTTGTCTTCCTTGTAGCGACCACAACTGTGACCAGCAATTCTTGACCAAGTATGGTCTCTTCCAGTAGCTCCACCACATAGCCAACTGTTTCACAAGGAAAAAGAGGAGAAGCTCTTTATGTCAACTATAACCATCGAGGGACATTAACCAATTGAAATGCTTGCTTAGTGCACTACGTTAACCAATTGAAACGCTTGCTTAGTGCACTACGTTAACCAACTGAAACGCTTGCTTAGTGCACTACGTTAACCAGTTGAAACGCTTGCTTACACCAAGACATAAACAAATAGCAAACAATCTGCAGCAATAGTTCAGTGTACATTTATGCAGTATGGGAATCCAGAAACAGTGGTGTATGACAAGGCATACACCAGCAGAGAGAAGAAAATAATCTTACCAAAATGCTTGCCCGCAAATACAGCTCACAAGGTTACAGCCACCATTCTTCTCCACAGGTTTGTGACATTTCGGACAAGGCTTTGTATGAACAGTGATCCAATTAACTGTTTCAGATTCATCCCGGCATTTCTTGGCCCAAAGATCCCACATCGAACATGAACAAGGTGAGTGAGCTTCTGATAAGCAACTAAAACAAAATTGTGCACCACAAGCACATTCTACCTCACAAACTTCAACTTCCTCAACACGTATTGCATTCCCACAATGTGGTGTACTTGGGCACCACTTAACCATTTTATTATCCTCGATAAAAGACTCAAGAAGAAAACGTTCAAATTTCTCTGCCAGATTGGGATGCTTTTTGCTGACCAGATTTCTGACAACAGCTTCATCACAGATAGCATTGCATTTGTGTGCCATGCATCTAATGCGTTTGCTCTGACCCTCATTTATTTTTACAATAAAATGCTCAGTCCAACCTGAAAACAAAATCAATGCAGAAGATTAAGTTCACATAACAAAACAAGGGATTACCATGTCACAATTGGCTTGGTCACCTTTACCAAACTAAACTACCTACTACCCAAATATTGATAGTTCAGGATCAGACTCAAGCTACATCATTCCAAAAACTAATTTAAGAACTGGCATTCAGAAATGCAAGAAGAAATTGCCAGCAAATAGCAAGGTCAAGCAAAAACACCATAGATAAAAGAACATTAGAAAATAAAATCACTTATCACATTGCCTTCTGGACCCGTAACGATTTAAGGATTGACGTCAACCTATCAATTTTATAGGTGACAATAAAAAATAAACCCCAACAACTCACAAAATCATAAGGAGAATATCAAAGTACTAAAGAAGAAAGCCTGGAGAAGAAGCAGGGTGCTTACAGTCATTGCAAAAGCAATGGCCACAATCCATTTTGGTTGCCTTATCACCAGCAACCTCTTCCATGCATATGTCGCACATTACCGTAGACGACAAGGGCAGCATTGGGTCAGCATCATCAATTACTGTTACACCCGCTTCATTAAACAAGCTTTCTTTTCCGTTCTCTACAAGTACTGCCAACAACTTTTCAACATCCCAACGGTAATGAATAAGTAAAGTGCGCGCGTGATGCTCCCTCAGCGATAACAATTCCATCACCCTCCGCAAATCCTCCTTCTACACAAATTAAACCCCAGCTTAAAGCATTAACTCCAGAAGAACCCAAAAAAGATAAATAAATAAACAAAATGACTAAAAAATTTAAAAAAAATCCTTCTTTTTCTATTACCTGTGCAGCCAAAAGAGATTCTCTAGTTATAACCTGCAAAAAGAACACAATATAATTAACAAAAGCATACCAAATTTTCTTTTAAGATGCCTTTTAAACAGCCAAGGAAATAACAGAAAGCCCTGAAATTCACCAAAAATACAAACTCCACATGAAAATTCAATCTTTAAACTGAATCAATCGATAAAATGACCCAAATAAAGCGGAATTGTAATTCGAAATTAAGAAATACGAACTGTACGAAAAACCCTAATTTTGAGAAAAGAGAATGTACCTTGGTGGAGGAACCCTTCGGTGGGACCCACTGGAGATCAGCCTCGTCGTTCTCGAGTCCGTCGAGGGAGTCCCGATCCGAGTAATAATAATCCTCGTCTCCGCTGAAGCTATCCTCCATCGATCAATCACAATTATCGAAACCAAACCAAACCAAACAAATAAGAATATTAATAATATTTTCAATAGGAATACTTTGAACGTTATAGATACTTGAATAATATATGTGTGTGTCTATATCTATAGCTTGACAAATTCTGATGAATCAATCGAAGAAGAGAAAAATTTCCGGCGACTTTGTAGCCGGCGATGATAGTGAGTCACTGCTGCTTACAGAAGAAGCAACTGAGAGGGGAGAGAGAGAGAGAGAGAGAGAGAGAGAGAGAGAGAGAGAGTAATTTTCTATTTCTTTTTTTTTTAAATTATGCTGATTGTTTTGAATTGAGACTGAGAGTAATGATTCACTGAACGAAAAGGAAAGCAACGGAGTCGTTTTAAGGACTGCGCTGGGGGACTGGGAACGATGTCGTTTTCAGGGTTCGTCAACGAATTACGGAGTCTAGGTAGGTGGTGTGTGTGGCTTGCCGCTTGTGAGAGAATGCTTGCAAATGCTGAGAAGGCTTCCTAGTCAGACGATGATGATGACTTGTTCAAGTTCAAACTCAAAGCTAACTAATTTTGTTGATAAAGTTTTGTTCGTATATAACAAAATTGAAAAGATAAAATATTACAATTTGTGAGACCAAAAATAAAAATAAAAATGGTTGTTTTGTGGACGCACAATTTTTTTTTAATTTAATTTTATAATTCTACTAATGTTTTTTTAATATCGTATTACAACCTTAATCATACCGCTTTTATTTGTCGAGATCAACATTAATTAGCAATAGTAGCAGTAAATCCACATTAATTACTGTAGCGCTATCAGGACCGTCCTTAATTCCTTAAACAGCATAATAATAATGATCGCAGTTCAAAAATTGGCTTTAAAAAAAACATTAAAATAATAGGTACTATTACTTAATTACAAAAACTACTTGAAAACCATACGTTGCGGAAGAAACACGAGAATAATATTTACACATACAAAAATATATATTATTTTATATGACGTGAATATGAAATGATAGTGTACAAAGAGGATTAATGAATGATTGGTCATCTAGAATATTAGTAGATAAAAAAAAATAGTTAATAGAGTTATTTACATGAGAATAGTGTTACACATATTGAAGAGACAATTTATTTGCCATTTATATCATATAAAGATTAAAATAATATATTAAACTTTGTAGTGGATGGTTGTTTAATATTAGCACAAATTTGTTTATTAAACATTAAACAGTGTTATAAATTATATGTAAAAAAAACATTAAAATAATAGGTACTATTACTTAATTACAAAAACTACTTGAAAACCATACGTTGCGGAAGAAACACGAGAATAATATTTACACATACAAAAATATATATTATTTTATATGACGTGAATATGAAATGATAGTGTACAAAGAGGATTAATGAATGATTGGTCATCTAGAATATTAGTAGATAAAAAAAAATAGTTAATAGAGTTATTTACATGAGAATAGTGTTACACATATTGAAGAGACAATTTATTTGCCATTTATATCATATAAAGATTAAAATAATATATTAAACTTTGTAGTGGATGGTTGTTTAATATTAGCACAAATTTGTTTATTAAGCATTAAACAGTGTTATAAATTATATGTAATATCAATTGTTTATATAGTTTTAAGAAAATATGGAGAATATTGTTACACGAATAGCATGTGATTTAGTCAATGTTATAATTGTGATTAAGGTTATAACTAAAAGATAGTATGCCTTAAAGAATACTATGTGATTTTTTAAAAGTGTTTTGACACGTAAATATTGACTATTTTTGTATTATTTGGTATGTAAAATATTCTAGCGCATAGAAAGAATCAGTTTATTCATGATAAAAGAAATAAGTATATACTGAACAAGATTTATCAATAACAAATTATAATAGATATTAGTAAATTATTAATTTATGCAGTAAGTGTATGGGTCCTACTCCATGAAATATAAAGATTATTTCATAAATTTGTGCTACTGTTAGTTTTATTGTAATTTAATTGACAAAACAACAAATCTAAAACCAAATATGGATACGTGAATTTGCGTATTTTTTCCTTCCAAATAATTTATTTATATAAGTTAAACACCAAAGCTGGAATAGCTCAGTTGGTTAGAGCGTGTGGCTGTTAACCACAAGGTCGGAGGTTCAAGCCCTCCTTCTAGCGCGAGTCGACGATTTTTTATTTTTTATTATATAATTTTTTTATAATTTCATTTCCCTACGATTATATTGCTATTAAAACATTAAATGCAGGTTATAACGCATCAACAGATCATATCCATCTCCGATATTTTGTGAGGGGAGGGGATCAATTTCTCTATATCCATCTCCAATATTTTGTGTATTTTTCCTTCCCCTCCTCGTTTCCGTCAGAATTACTTGAGACAATCTTCATCTCCTCCCCGAATAATAATAGGAGATCCCCGAGGGTCTCCGGTTCCCAAATAATTAATAGTCTAATACATTTTTTAATTTTAATTTTAAATTAATCATATTAAAATAAAAAATTCAGATAAAAATAAAGTTCAAAATATATCTTACATTAATATTGATTCATTTCAAAGTCACATTCAAAATATAAATTATTAAAATAATTATATTTGTCAATGACTCAATCTTCATAATCCTACAATAAAAAGAAAAAAAATTATTTTTATGACTGTTGTAAATTATAATTAGACAACTCTCTCCTGTATCATTGTAGTTTGGATTAAAAATTTAAAACTTTAATTAGTTAATTAAATTTAAAAGTTTAATAATATAAATATTTTATATTTATTATTTTTAACGATATTTATAATTTTTTTTATTTATTTATTAGTAATTTTAAAAATCAAATTAAAAATTAAAATGAAAAAATGAGTAGAGAATAGAGATTTCACCCCATCCCCATTCCCTCCCCGAAAAAAAAATTAGGTATAAAATTATCCTCATACCCTCCCCGAATGGGGAAAATTCCCAAAAGTACCCGTCTCCGTGGGGGTTTTTGCCATCCCTAAACACATCAGCTCAAGATGATCAGATAATTTCATTCCTTTTGCAATTTTACTGCTATTAAAAGTATTAAATGAATATTATCGTAACAATTCCACCACGGATGCCAATGAATCAAGATTACAAGCAAGAAGGTAAACAGCACAAAAAAATTGTTACAAGCACTTTTTGTCAATCCATTTCATCAATGTTGGTTCTAAAAATATAATCTTCACCCTCCAATTCTTCGTGAAACATAGAAATTGTAGGCACTAATGGTTTGTCATGACTCTGGCTCAATTCTTCATCAGCCGATGACCTCTTCCCCTGGCAAATGTATAGAAAGTTTTTATAAAGAGCTTCAGAGTCATATATGCCACCCAAACAATTAAAACTCTGAAGTCCATACTCAATACTAACCTTTCTCAGTATATAGAAAAAATAGTGAAATCCATCACCAAATGTGATCCACTCAACAGACCAGGTGAACTGAGGAGCATTGAAGAAAGGACGCCTGAAGTGTGGCTGGAGCAGATACGAATTACAAGTAAGAACTACACCATTTATGTTATGAGAAAAAAATCATATGGTTGTTTATGTCACCTGGCCAAAAGAAACTGAGATGAAAAGCCCATCTGGTTTCAAAACCCTGTGAACACCTTCGAGCATCGCCATTACTTTGGTCACTGTTTCAGGCTGGGGATTCCATGGATCGCCACTGTTCACAAACAATACCTCCTTCACAACCAAAAAGTTAAATGTACAAATATTTTCACTTGACTAAAAATGAAAACAAAGCACACGATCATGATAGCATACATAATTTTTAATTAGAAATAACAAAATTAAAATTCAGCAAGTAAAAGGAAAATCAATATGGGTTGTCTATTTACCATGGTTGCTTTCTCAATAACCACATCAAAACAATCGTTGCTAAAAGGCAGGTCTAGCATGTCAGCTTCCAACACCTTTACTTCTGATTATGGAAATAGAGAAATGAAGAAAACAATTAACACTAGAAGAGTGAAATATACCATTTTTAATGCAATTGAACTCTTTCAGTTCCCATTCCCACAAGTACTCAGTGTCAAAAATCACGAGAAATTAATTTTGTCTCCATAATAAATCCCTAACCTAAAGGGAATTTTTTTCAAGAATTCTCCTTTCTTTTGACAAATATATAGAAATGAAGAATAGCTATTCAGATTTGCCAGTGATAGTGAGACAAATTTGGTTCACTCCTCTCTGTCAACAATTATGAAGCAAAACAAATTGTTATTGAGCCAAACTCTCTCTCTCTCTCTCTCTATATATATATATATAACACTGCACGACAATCACAAAAAAATAAATAAAATCATGTTTTGCTAAGTTCAATCTGCAAAATTATTAATCAAGCCATTATCAAGTCATTCTTTAAATCAATTCTTCAGCCAATTGTTTCATATAATGAACAAATAAACTATTTAATGTAATCACCTGAGAAAAAGGAAAAAAAATCATATAAGCAGATAAGCAAACTAAAAATACAGAAATAAAATTGCAAATCCACAAACAAACCTTTATAACCCTTCAATAGTAAACGTTCCTGCATCTTCTCAACTGCAACAGCTGACAAATCAATGCATGTTATTGCAGTAATTCCATCATTGTACAGTCCCTCACTCAACCGAGAGTTTCCGCATCCCAGCTCCAAGACCTTTACCACGCAATTTTCTCATCACTAATGTTCTATCAAACCTTGCTAACAGACATTAAAAAGAACACTGAATCCAACTACTCCAGGACTTACAGAGGTCATATACTTCGACGTAGATCACAACGACGCCAGCAAGATTGAAACCAAACAAAGTTGAATTTACAAACAAAAGTTTTCAAATGAAAAACCCCAATTTAAATGAAAACATTAGAAATCTAGTTAGCTAGCCATCACCAATTCACAAAACCATTGCAAGGCGCCAAACTGGCAAAGGCCCAAATGTGCTTTTGTTTGTTGTTTGACAGAAATGGAGAAGAAAAATACTTCTTTAAGCTTATACAGTGCTTTTGAAAAAGGACAACAGACTTTGGAGTGGTACTAACAAAACAAGCAAACATTCTTTAAGAACTTATACTGCATTTGCTGGAAAGTACCTTTAAAATCAAGGGCTTTTATTTTTATTTTTTCCTTTTTCATTCCCAAACAAAAAGTTCATTTGAAAAACATTATACCACAAAAAATTAACCAAACAAACAACAAGCATATACAAATGCGTATATGGGAGAGAGATTACAGAGGAACTGGGTTTAATGTGAGCTTGAACGAGGTGGCGAAAATGAGAGTAATCTTTTAACCACTCGTAATGTTCTTCATCACTGAAGCGTTCATCCCTGCAACCAAAACATTGAAAACAAAATAAATCACGATAATAATAAAATTTAAAATGGGAAAATAAACATTAAACAGATAGTAAAATTTACCAGTAATGGGGATCAAGATAAGCCGAAGTAGTTGGAGGACCAATGGTTTTCTTCTCTGATGCTTTCGGGTTTTGATCCGCATCCATTTACCGGTTTCTGGGTCGACCCGTTATTGGTAGATACCAATGCAAAGTGCAAACCCTAGCTAAACCCTTCTTAAATTCTGAGGAGGCTTTCTAAAAATGGCCAAATTGACGACTGGTTGACTATTGACCAACACTTTAACCTTCTTGTTTAATATTTATTTCGATTAAAGCAATTTGACCAAAATAATCTCAATAATTTGACCAAAACGCCATGTTTTCTTGTTAGAATGTGTCCACCGTCCAACAAATATAAAATTCATTATACAGATGACAAATCGTAAATGTCTCTGACATATGAATGATATGTCGTTTACAAATATGAAGCAGAGATGACTTATTGTACGCTTTTTACGCCAAAGTAAAATTCGTATGACACATCATTTATTAATTCATTACATAGATGATATCTCATGTATTTAATTTATGGAATTTGAATGATAATGTTATTTTTAAATTTTAAGTAGATAGAAATGTTGTAAAATTTTTACCACTCCCAAGTAAAAATTGTACAACATATTGTTATTTCGGAAAAATTTTATAGCCCTTTGCGATGCGGTGTTTATATGAATATATAAATATCACGTTTTATCAATTGATTGAATTATTTAAATAAAAAATAACTTCAGTTTGATTATTTCACATAAATTGGCACAAGCTTTTAGGTGTTGAACTAGAGCTAATAACATATTCTAGAAAATGAAAATTGAGAAATTTTGGCCAAAAAAAAGAAAAAATACATTACTCCAGTTCTCCAATTTGAGATTTTAACTTCAACACCCATGCCCCAACAATCTTGGGGGCATGAGTTCAAGTCGTTGGGACTTACCTCCATATATAATGGGAGTTAATTGGCTCTCCACATTGTCGTATGATTAATTTTTCTCTAATATTAATAGTGAGGGCAAATCTCCCTTCAATTTAGTAAAGATTGATATTCATGCTGTGCTATAATAAAATAATTCAGAACAAATCTTGACAGATTTTTAGTTGTAAATAAAAAAAAATTAAAACATAATTAGTTAATTTAATTTAGTATCACATAAAAAAATTTGACCAAAAAATAAATTAATGAATGGTTTCTATTGAAATTTAACTTAATTTAAGTACTTTTTAATATCCCATAACAATAATCCCATGTAATTAAATCTATCAATGTTTTTAACAATCCAAAATACTTCATTGTTTGAAAAATAATGTAAACACTAGACCATAAACCCCCCCCCCCCCCCCCCCCCCA
>MKYO02025803.1:220630-245240 GCA_002013955.2 Citrus medica
CCAAAAAAAAAAAAAAACCTTATCCTTTGCACAAAGTCCATGGTTTTATACTTTTTTTTGAGACCATCCAACTTGGATAGTTTTTCACTCGGTATCCAGCATTCCATAATAATCATAGTAACTTCAAAAGTCAAAACTACCCATAGTCAAAACATAAAATAATCATTTGTTCTCATTCATTGTATGTAGGCTAGTGAAATTGCTAAACTTCATATCAATTTAAACAAGCTGGTAAAATTTCATCAAAATAGTGCAGTAATGACAAAATATGAATCTGCCGTGTATATATAACAAGAAATTCCATTTGAAACTACTCCAGCAATTTCAATAGCTATGGATAGTTTTAACTACAGGAAAACGTGCCGTGCAACTCCCCGGATGCAGGTCCTGATAGGTCATGATTAATTTGATGATTCTCTGACAATGACGTTATTTCAATTACTTTCATGCATCGAGCAGAGTGTAAATTGACAGTGCAGATTCATGGAGGAAGGGAAAGAAGCATCCAGAATTAATACCTTGTCCAACGATGGACAGTTTACCTCTAATATTTCTTTGGCGATGGAATTGGTGATGTTGGAGGCTTCAAGTCCTCATACCTGGTGGTAAAAAGGAAATCGATACTCAATACAAATTGTTTACAATAACATAATAGCATTTGACCTAACAAAATGAAGCTACAGATAGTTTATGGTGAGTTAGAGATTAATGATGACATCACATTCAAATTAAGCAGTAAGCAAAGAAAACTACAGTTGAATAAGTTGAAAATATCAGTAACCATTACAGACTTACATATGGTAGGGGGAATGGTGATGAATCGAATTCATGATAGGATTCTTTTCCACAAGACTGGTATCTGGAGTCTTGGCTACGTTGTTGCCTCCAGTTAACTGGGATGCAACTTCTTCAGTTGTTGAGGAACTTGAAAGTACTTCTTTGGGAACACTTGGTGTGGGGCTTGGAGAGCTAGGCGGTTTTAAATCTTCATAACTATTTAAATTAAGTCAGATTGTAAAGAAGCTAAGCCATGGTAGTTGTAATTGATCTCAGAAGAACAGTGTATTGACTTACGCAAAATATGGAGAAAGAGGCCTTGCTTTTGACAATTCTTCCGGTGCTGATACCGTTTCAGTGATGCCAGTTTTTACCCCTGATGTACTTGTTTGAGCATCAGAAATACCGGACATTGGCAGTCCATCTACAATGGTTGAATCTTTCTTCCCAGAGGGGGCAGTTGGAGTGGGAGATGCAGGTGGCTTTAAATCCTCGTAACTGTCAACATTAAATCAGCTTTTAAAAAGCTAAATCCTACCTATGGCTTTGAAAAAACCTCTGGAACTGGCATCACTGAAACATCCTCTGGAACTTATTAAGGAAAAATATGAAGAAATATGATTTATTATATAAGCTTATGCGATATAAGGTGAGAGGCTCTGTTTTCTTCTGACTTTGGTGCTTCCTTTTTGGTGGTTGTGCTCGAGGGCTCCGACAAAGGTGTGGATTTTGAAGCCACTGGCTTGGCATCTATATCACTTGTTTTGGAGGCACCAGGAGTGGTGCTTGGGGTTGGAGAAGGAGATGAAGATGGTTTCAAATCTTCATAGCTTTGGAAATATGGAAAATTCATAAGGAATTTGGGCTTATATATAAATTCTATCCAGCTAATAAGATTTTAACATTGTATAGAGAGGCTTACCTCGTGTATGGAGAAAGTGGGTCTGTTACCTTCGCTTTTGTTTGGACAGGTTCCTCTGTAATGGGAGCACTAGATTCCTCGGAGATCATGCTCTTAGAAGCTGCTGGATAAGACTTCTCAGGGGCAATTGATTCCTGTTTCCACAACAGAACAAGAATCAAATTGATTTCTAAATTATTGGCGATAATTTCACAATAGAAATTATCCTATGAAATCAAATTAACGGTCAGATGTTTCCCATCTCCTTTCATAGTGTGAGCCAACCAGTGACTCGCCACGCCATACCTACGATGAGCGGTGGACATCTTAGAAGATGCTTAACCTTGGAGGTAATACCTTATTGGTCCTAAATTATTAAAAGCTGGTTTGGTTCAATGAACAACATTGAATCTTGAAAAACTTATTTGCTTTTCAAACATGAATTGTAAAGGATAATGCTGCAACTTGAGGCTTTTTATCAAGATTTTCAAACGTGCGTGCATTTGGAATCTGCATTTTTAAGCAAGAAGCTACCTTTGGTTCAGCACGTTGAGATGGTATCTTTGCAAGAAGTTCCTCCATAGGAGTCAATGGTGCAGTTGTCTCAGCAATTACCTCCACTACCTTGCAGTATGAAAGGCTACGGTTTTTGGCCATACATGCCAAGAGTTCTGCGACCTGGGATTTATATGATTTTGCGGTTAATTACATTTGTTCCATTTGTTGCTCACACAAATTGAGATATAGAAATGAAATTTATCTAATACATACCTGAAGATTAGACACCTGGCCACCAAATAAAGTATCTTCTTGTGAAAGGGTAATATTATGTGTTTCCTTGTAAGCATCAGTAGGCCGCTCCATTCCTCCAGGTCGGACTATCTGAAGAAGCACTACAACATGAGTAATCAAATTCAAGCTATGACGACCCTGCTATTTCTGTGTGGAACAATTTTACTTGTAGCTTAGTAGATTTTCTTACAGTGTAAGGGAGACCACTGGCTATAAGTGCTTCTTCTGCCTTTCTTTTCCAGATCAGGACTCCCCAGAACAAACTTAGGCGGCAGAGGTAGAAAAATATTTGAGTACTTTGATCACTCAACAGAGATAATTTGATAACGAAATAGCAAATTTCCATTAAACTCAAAGCAAGAGCATAAAATTCTTTAAGCTTACTTTAGAATAGCTGCAGGAAATCCAAATTTATTTGTTCCCAATGATGAAACCATGATAAAGTGGTTAACTTTTGCAATAGTTGCTGCAGAGTTAGAAGCATCACTCTAGTTTTAGAGTGTTAAATCTTAGGGGAAAAAAAAAAGTAATAACATATGTGAAAATTATCACAAGAACAAGTAGTAAACACTACATCCTCTTGTTTTTTCCTTTAAGATTATTGGATCAAACTGAAATTACCAAGTTTAGCACATACCTGCATCAACAAGGTTTTTGGTAGCCTGGAAGTCAATCCTATAAGGTCCTGTAATATCGAAGACCTCCTTCTCACTAGCACCAATGCAACATATAACCACAGATGCGTTGCCTAAAGCTGGTTCAATCTGACCTCGTTTCTCCAAGTCACATTCCACAAGTTCAAGCATTTCTACAGCTGGGCTACAAACCAAAGACTACCTGTTACTTGCTAAGGGAGAATACATGTCTTATGCAAATATTTTAGCAGAATACGTTTTTGTTTAATTCAGTGGAAATAGCTATTTATGTAAAATATGGCACTCCCCGGCTTTCTTTTCTTACGTTGAATTCCTTTGTTTGCGAGTTCACCATCGAGCTTCATTTGCTTAACACTCTACAGTATAATTTTTTTTGTAGACAAGTCATTAGAGAAACAGTGATACTAACATAATGATTAATTAAAAACAACACATACCTGGACAAGATTTTCTGCTCTCTGAACACTCCTGACTCCAGCTCTAACTCGAAAACCAAGTTTCAAGAGCTCCCTAAGAAAGATTACATTACTTCATCATATTCTGTATCCAAGCATCAACTTGACATTCAAAGAGAAATGAGAAGTAAACCCTCACCTTACTGTTCGAGAGCCAACTTTACCTGTAGCACCAGCAACAAATGCAAGATTGTCATCTTTGGAATCTGCTTTTGTCGGAGTCGCCCCAACTGCCTCTGAACGGATATTAATTGTGCCTAGTTCACATTCATATACATATTTTAGGTATAAATAATGAAAACATAGTATGATTCTGCTTCTGCTTTGAAAAACCAATTATAGCATATCCTATGTAGCAAGCAACTGCTCGATTATTATATACATGCAAGGTTCACATCATATAATAAGATATCGGCACATTATTCCAGAGAATTTATACACATTTCTATCACAAACTAATCCACATTGCAATGCTTAATTAGCCTTTCTTTATATTAATATTATGCCGATTGAAAAAATATCACAACATGTTCAATTGGTCCATTCTAGAAAAGAAACGAACAAATAAGTATCATAATTAAGTGAATCCAAAAGATGCTGATTTAAGAAAGCTGTTGCATTACCTGAAGCTTGAGCTTTGAAATCAGGAAGCTTGAGCTTTCTCGGATGTGAAAATTTCTTTGAACTGGGGAATTTGAGGATTTGACAGGACCCAAAAGATTTTACAATGAGGCCATTTCTGGACAGAGGGCCTGGTATGGATGATAGAGTTTGTGATTGCAAGGAGCAAATCTCCATTTCAACATAAAATTATTAAAAGAAATCCTCTTTGTTGTGTTCAGGTTCAGGGGCTCAACAAGGTGAAGCAAATTTTATTGTATCTTGGAAGCACATTTTTCAAGTTTGGCAGTTGTGGCAATCTCCCACTCCATGTGGATAATATGGGCCCCACAAGGCAAAAGGAAAAATCCATTACCAATGGAATTTGTGGCTCATGACTCATGAGTATTCACAATGATTGCACTCTTTTAAGTTTTTCTATCCACTAACACTTATAAAATCAATTATAATTTCAACCAAAAACGCCAAATTTTTCCCTTTTTTTTTTTCGTGAAAACACGCATTTTCTCATCATTACATTCACTTTCTCTCTGACTTTCAGCAACCAAACACAGAACTTAAATAGATTTTCTTATAAACCCTGTATTAAAATTTCTGGAAGAAACATCTCCCATTATGAAATACTCTAGAAGATTATGATTTTATCATTTCTTGTGATTAAACATATGGAAAATAAAACCGGAATTTGAGTTGAACCAAGAAAAAAATATATACCATTTTCCAAGTTCGATAACACAAGCTAAATTTCCTTAAAAGCTTAGCAGATTTGTGCAAAAATGAGGAAAAGGAATTGCATAAAAGATTGTCAAATCATATGACTCACAATTTATTTTTTTCTGTTCGAAAGGTGTATAACTCGCGATTTGATTGCACGGAGTAGTATTTAAATCACTTTTTACTCACAATTTACATTGTGTGCGCAACTCTGTTGTAAAACCGATCTTCTTATCTTATACATCTTTAGAAAAATAGAATTTAATAGAAAGAGTAAGATATTTATTATATTTTCAAGTAATATTTATTATATTTTAAAGCAACCTTTAAAACTTTGAGTTAAATTTTCCTATTTCAAAATGAACAGTGCTAGAGAAGATTTTATGATGCCAAAATTAAAATTATAGCATCAATACTGTGATAAAAATAAATTTTGTAAATTATATATAAGACTTGTAAATAGAGGATAAAATAAGTGAACTAATATAAGAGTGGCAAATTAGTGTTTTAAAATTGTAAGCAAAATAAATATTTATAAAAATAACATGAAACCTGTAAATCAACATTAAACATTAAGTAAACAAAAAATAGTTATTCATTTAATTTAATTAAACAAAGAAAAAAACCACTCATCAACTAAAAAAAAAATATACTGAAAACGATTGGAATACATTTTATTGAATTGGCATAATCATAAATTTATGATTATGCCAATCATAAATTTATTGAATTGACATAATCATAAATTTCGAGTGGGGATTTCTAGTCTGGATTGTGGTATGGATTTAAAGGTGTCTCCCACAGTTGTGGTCCTTCCTAAAATATCTCGTGGTTAAGATAAAAAAAATAATTATAAATTTATATTCATTCTAGGACATATATAAACTTTTTTTTTGTCATTTTCTACTATAGTACTTGTTTACTAAACAAGTTGATTAAGCAAAAAAAAAAAGAATATTTGTATATTACTAGATACATATGAGATATCAATAAAATTTGATCTAATTTTTCAGTCTTATACATACTTTATGTAGCTTTAAACTTGACTTTTTATTTATAATCAAGGATCATTTAGGAGGTTTAGAAGGATGAAAAATTACTTTATCTTCTAATAGCTTTGAAAGACATGAAAATAATAGTTTTTCAAGATTTAATTAAGTTTTATCCTTTATCAAATTTCACATATACCATTACATATATTACATAAAGCCAAAACTATCATTATTTAATTTATAAACAAAATTAGGAAACATATAAGAATCATTATTATAATGAGCATCTATTTTACATATGTATGTATTTTTTTTTAATAACTCTTATATTAATTATTTTTTTACCTTTTATTTATAATTCATATATTTCATTTACAAAATTTATGTTTTACTTTATACTTAATGTTGAAGACTGCTTTTCTGCATGACACAACCAGAGGGTTTTGAGGCAAAGGAAAAGAAGACCATGTTTGTCATTTAAATAAGTCTCTTTATGAAATAAAGCAGTCTCCAAGGCAATGGTACAAGAGATTTGAAGAGTTCATGGTCTCCAATGGTTATCTTAGAAGTAAATATGATAGTTGTGTTTACTTTGGAAGCTCAAGCTCAGGTGGAGTTGTTTATCTTCTACTGTATATTGACGATATGTTACTTGCCAGCAAAGATAAGGGTGAGATTAAGAAGCTCAAAGATATGTTAAATGTAGAATTTAAAATGAAGGATCTTGGATGTGCTAAGAGTATACTTGGAATGGACATTATCAGGGATAGGAGTGCTGGAACCCTATTTGTGAGTCAAGAAAGGTACATTCTAAAGGTTCTTGATAGATTTGACATGCTGAATGCAAAATCTGTTCAAACTCCATTGGGGTCTCAGTTTAAACTTTCAAAGATGCAAGCTCCTGTTACTAATCAAGACAAGTTTTTGATGAGTGAAGTGCCATATACACAGGTAGTTGGGAGCTTTATGTACGCAATAGTATGTGCTAGAGCTGATATTGCCTATGCTTTTAATGTTGTTAGCAGATTCATAAGTTATCCTGGTAAGGAGCATTAGGATGCTGTGAAGTGGATCGTGAGATACCTTAAAGGTACTTTTAGTCATGGTTGTTGGACCAAAAATAAAATAGGTCTCATAAACCCCAAATAAATTTAACCCCAATAAGACCCACTCAATAAATTTGCTCTTAATTAAGCCCACGAAGTGGTGGACAAACCACCTAGAATGTTCCTCCTAAGTAACAAGGCTTCAAAACCCAAAAGGAGCCGAGGTCCTAGGTTTTTATCCTAAGACGAACCACCTAGGATAAATCAACTATGTGAGAAGAATTTAAAGCCCAAAACATGCCGAGGTTCTAAGCTCTTATCCTAGGACAAACTTCCTAAGTTTGGAGGCTACTATGATCCCAATGTTTTAGTAAAAATAACATAAGGATAAAATGTTTCTTCCTTTAATCCACAAACAAGTTTGTATGTCCATGTGTCAATCAACGTGGTCACTAAAAGACAAATGTTGCCCTAATGTCATCGTTCTTGTGAAATTAGTTTGGCCGATAAATATGTCTTTCATTCTCACTAAAAGATAAGACAAAAAAGAGACTTAAAAGGAGAAAATGCTAACTTTATCCCTCTAATCTTTCTCTTTCTAAATTTATATTTCCAAAAGTCCGGTGACTGACTTGACCGTCGGAGAGTTAACGCCGGCAAAGCCAGCCCTCTGATCATTTTCTTGTGTTTGTAGAGTATCACTAGACAAGAACATTCTGATTGTCTAAGGAAGTGGACTGAGAATAACATATATAAAGACTCATCAAGATCAGCCCAAAGGAAAAACTCACCTTCATCAAATCCAACAAAGAAAAACCCAAGTCCTAAAGGGGTCGTCATCAGTCGAAATTTCCACATCATAAGTTGGGATAAAATTTACATCAACAGTTTGGCATTTTCTGTGGGGATCTTTCGATAAAAGTCTTGGATGTCCTACCATGAGCATGGATGCTAACAATGAGTATTATAACCTTGAGGCTGATAATGAAAGTTCCGGAGTGGATGAGGATGTTAACTTCCGACGAAGGAGGCGACAACGAGTCCTAGATGATGATGACGTGGTGCCTATCCATCCTCCTCCAAATCCTCAGTTGAATCCACCTCGCCACGCTAGACGTCGAGGACAGCCTCGTGTTGTTCGACTTCAACAACAAGTGGATCAGTTAGCTCGTAACTTCAATAGAATGTTCGGCCAATTTCTAGCTCGAGCTGAGTAAGGCAAGAACTCAAGTAGAGGTAATGTGGTTGATTATGGCTCTTCTAGTACAAGGTCTAGAGAAAAGTTAAATGAAGATGATCTCAGGTATTCCCTTAACCAAAGAAGATCTAGGAGGAGAATGACCAGAGAAGGTTTAGACCAAGGAGATGAAGTCGACAGAGGATTACAAGAAATGATGCAGAGACTTGAGCAAATGGTTCAAGAAATTGGCACACTTGATGATATAATAGCAGAACCTGAGCCACTATTTACTTCTGATATAATGGTAGCAAAATATCCACTTAGATTTCATTTACCCCAAATGGAGCCTTATAATGGGCAGAGGGATCCAATTAAGCATTTAGAATTGTATCGCACCCTTATGGAAGTGCAAGGAGCATCATAAGAAATTCTTTGTAGGGCTTTTCCTCTTACCTTAGTAGGAGCAGCACAAAGATGGTTCCGAAGGTTGCAGTCATACTCTATCTCATCTTTTGGAGATCTAAGTAGAGAATTCACCTCTTACTTCCGAAGTGCCCGACAAAGAGGAAAACCAATGACTTACCTCTTGACTGTCAAACAATAAGAATGAAAGACCTTAAGAGACTACATCAGAAGGTACAATAATGAGATCACCCAAGTAGATGGCTATGATGATGACATATCACTTTCTGGTATTATGAAGGGGCTTAGGATGGGAAAGCCATTGTGGTCAGTTTCAAAAAGACCACCTATTTTTTTACTCTGAGATGCTTGCGAAAGCTGAGAAGTATGCCAATGTGGAAGAAAGATTCAAGAATATAAATCAAGAGAAAGAAAAACCAAACAAAGGAAAGAAAAAGAAATATGATCGAAGAGAAAGAAGGGTTGTCAGACCGAATCAATCTCTAAGAAGAGATTAATTTCATTCTGGGGAACACTCTGAAGTTTGAGACACTCGTCCTCGGTTAGCCTCTCAATTCATTAACTTTACAGAGCTTAATACTCCTCGGGAGTAAATTCTTATGCAGGTAAAAAATCCAACTTTGTTTAAAACCCTACCTCCTATGAGGACGAATCCATCCCGAAGAAATCCAAACAAGTATTGTCATTTTCATAAAGATCATGGGCATGAAACTTTTAAGTGTTTTGAGCTTAAAGTACAAATAGAAAAGGAAAGAGTGAGCAACCAGAATCTTCAAGGAAGATAAAAGGAAAGAAGAAAGAAGATAGTAATGAAAACATGTCTGATGTCAATCACATTTGGGGAGGACCGGCTGTGGGAGACTCCGGGAAGTCAAGGAGAAATCTAGTTCGCCAAGCAAGACATAAACCAAATGGTCCTGAGGTTAATTTGACTAGTCAATATGAAGGATCAATGGTTCGTGATATACCAATAATCTTCTTCGAGGATAACACTAGGGGAGTTCATCATCCTCATTGGGATGCTTTAGTCATCACCCTCCCTGTGGCAAATAAACGTCTTCATCGGATTCTTATTGATAATGAGAGTTCAGCTTATATTTTATTCTTATCAACCTTCGCTCGAATGGTGTTAGAGAGATCACAGTTGAAACCTTACACCACTCTACTTCATGGGTTCGCAGAAGGGAGTGTAGTTCGTGAATGAGTTATCGAACTCACAGTGTCCTTTGGAAAAAGTCCAACTAAGGTGACCACTATGGTTAACTTTATTGTGGTTGATCAACCAAGTTCCTAGAACGCTGTCTTAGGAAGGCCGACTCTTTATGCTCTAAAAGCAACAACTTCAATTTATCATTATACGTTGAAGTTTCCAACTGAAGCTGGGGTTGGAGTCGTGCAAGGAGAGCAAAAAGAAGTAAAGGAGTGTTATGAGATAGCGTTCATGATGGGCAAAGAAACTCTTCAAATCACAAGTCTTGATCCTAGGACAGTGAAAGATGATCAAATGGTGAGCCTAGTTAATGACTTGGAAGACTTTCTACTTGGTGAAAATCTGAGTAAAGTCGTGAAGATTAGAAGTCGATTGCCTGATCCGCTGAAGAAGCAACTTGTTAGCTTTCTGAAAAAGTATCATGATGTTTTTGCTTAGATGCATGATGATATAGCATGCATCGATCCTAGGGTAATAGTACATCGTTTAAGTACTAACCCAAAGATGAAACCAGTTCGACAGAAAAAAAAGAAGTCTGAACACCGAAAAGTCTCTAGCTGTGAAAGAAGAAGTAGATAAACTTCTCAAAGTCGGTTTTGTCAAGGAGGCAAGGTATCCTGATTGGCTAGCCAATGTTGTGATGGTGAAGAAAGTTAATGAGAAGTGGAAGATATGTGTAGACTTTACTGATCTTAACAAAGTTTGCCCTAAGGATAGTTTTCTTTTGCCACAGATTGATCAACTAGTGGATGCTACAACTGGACATGGACTGCTAAGTTTCATGGATGCATACTCAAGATATAATTAAATAAGGATGCATGAACCTGACCAAGAAAAGATCGCTTTTATCACTGATCGAGGTCTTTATTGCTATAAGGTTATGCCCTTTGGACTCAAGAACGCTGGAACCACTTATCAAAGGTTGGTAAACAATATGTTTGTTCAACAAATTGGGCATACCATAGAGGTTTATGTAGATGATATGCTCACCAAGAGTCTTAAGCCTGAAGATCATGTAAAAGACTTATGGGAAACCTTTGATATCTTTAGGAAGTACAAGATGCGCTTAAATCCAGCTAAATGTGCATTTGATATGTCGTCGGGAAAATTCCTTGGCTTCATGGTAAATCAAAGAGGTATTGAGATCAATCCTGAGAAGATCCAAGCATTGGTTAATATGAAGTCTCCAAAGAATGTTAAAGAAATTCAAAGGTTGACGGGTCAAGTAGCAGTCCTGAACTACTTTGTCTCTCGAGCCACATATAAGTGCCTTCCTTTTTTTAAGGCTCTTAGAAAAGGAAAAGAGATGGAGTGGATTGAGGAATGTGAAGAAATATTTCAAATGCTTAAGGAATATTTAGGAAGCCCTCATTTTCTTGTTAAGTCAATCCAATACGAGTCTTTATTTCTCTATCTTGCAGTATCTGAATATGCCACTGGCTCTGTCCTTGTCCGAGAAGATGATGGAGTGCAAAGGCTTATATACTATACAAGTAGGGCATTGGTAGATGCAGAAACAAGGTATCTAAGTCTTGAAAAGATTGTTTTAGCGTTGATTGTTTTAGCGTTGATTGTTTCAACAAGAAGGTTAAAGCCTTATTTCCAAGCTCATACCATAATCGTCCTCAGTGATAAACCAATTAGACAAGTTTTAGCTAAGCCTGACATTTCAGAAAAGATGACAAAGTGGGCTATTGAGTTTGAAGAGTTTGACATCTTATATCATCCTAGGACATCATTATAAGGGCAAGCAGTGGAAAACTTCATTACTGAGTTTACTGAAGGAGATATAATATCACTTGATCCTAAAGAGGAGCATCAAGATAAATAGTCTCTCTACATCGATGGATCCTCTAGTAAACGAGGATGTGGTGGGGGTTTTATAGCAATCACTCTAGACAATGTTGAGATTGTATGCGCTCTTAGGTATGGCTTCAATGCTACCAACAATGAAGCAGAGTATGAAGCTCTTTTGGCTGGCCTTAGGCTAGTTCGAGCATTAGGTGCAAATGATTTACTTGCCTTTAGTGATTCTTAGTTGGTAGTTAATCAAGTAAATTGCAACTATACAACTCGGGATTTCAACATGATTGCATATATTGATTGAGTTAATGAGTTGTTAAGGGACTTCAATTATGAGGTGAAGCAAATTCCTCAGGAGCAAAATACACAAGCTGATGCATTAGCTCAATTGGTTTTCTCACCAGAAAAAGACTTACTAAGATCAGCTCCAATAGTCATCATTCCCGAGCCAAGCATAATCAAATGTGAAGAAAATGAAGTGGCAACCATTGACCATCGGAGTTCCTGGATGGACCCAATTATGAGTTATCTCATAAATGGAACTTTACTTGAGGACAAGAATGAATCAAAGAATGTGAGATACCGAGCTGCAAGGTATGTGATCATGGATAATCAACTTTACAAACACGGATATTCACTTCCTCTTCTCAAGTGTTTGACACCCGAAGATGAAGATAATGTCTTATGTGAAATCCATTAGGGGGTATGTGGAAATAATTCTGGAGGACGAGCACTTACCTACAAAGCTATGAGACAATGATACTTTTGGCCGACAATGCAATTAGATGCCTTGAAGTTAGCAAAAAAGTGTGATAAGTGCCAAAGGTTCGCTATTATACCCAAGCAACCTCCAGAGAAGTTAACTCCTCTCCTCACTCCTTGGCCATTTGCCCAATGGGGGGTTAATCTAATTGGTCCTCTTCCACAAGGAAAGGGGCAAGTAAGTTTGCTATAGTTGCCATTGATTACTTCACAAAGTGGGTAGAGGCTGAGCCTTTGGCAACTATTATTACTGAGAAGAGAACTACCGACTTTATTTAAAAGAACATCATATATCGGTATGGTGTACCTCATACTATAATCACTGGCAATGAGAGGCAATTTGACAATGATAATTTTCGTGAGTTTTGTAGAAAGTTTAAGATAAAAAATTGTTACTCTTCTCTTGCCCATCTTCAGGCTAATGGATAACTAGTGATTAAGCAATTTCTCAAGGTTAAGTTAGAGAAAGCTAAAGGAACATGACCATATGAATTACCATTTGTCATATGGTCTTAAAGAACTATACCAAGGACTCCTACAGGAGAGTCTCTCTTTTCATTGGCATTTGGTGCAGAAGTTGTCATCCCAGCTGAAATAGGAACACCGACTTAGCGAGTACAACACTTTCATCTTGTCATCAATGATGAACTACAACGTCAAAGTTTAGACCTCTTAGAAGAAAAGAGGGATCATGCTATGATCAAGGTTGCTGCCTATCAGGGCAAAGTAGCTCGTTACTACAATGCTCAGGAAGCAGGTGTTGCCACTTTGGGTCCTAATTGGGATAGACCTTACATAATCAGATAAATAGTTAGGCCAATAACTTATATTTTGTCTACCTTAAGTGGAAAGATCTTGAGGCATACTTAGAATGTTGAACATCTCAGGATTTACCATCAATAGTATAACCTTGTACTTATATAAGTCTGATATTTCCTCAATGGTCAGATAAGTTTTGTAAAGACAAAATGCAGATGAATAAAAGACTACTTTTCCCAGTCATATGAATTCTCCATGAGATGTTTTTTTTAAAAAAAAACTAATGACGATGATTAATGTCCTTGGATCAATTCTAAATTTTCATAAACTTAACATAGAAAATTTTATATCTTTATTCCAGTTCAACAAAACAAATGAGCATCTTATTTCAAGGTTAAAAACTTAAAGAAACACAAAATAAAAGTTCAAAGTTCATCACCTAAGCACTCAGCTTACACAAAATGTTCAAAACTCCTAAATTAGGGAAAAACCCTCAGAAATTTCTAGTATGCTGAAAATCATCATTCCGCTGCTCAGGATGCCTCCCAAAGAGGTCCTCAAACCCTTCTGGTATAACTGTGGATATCTCCTCGGTCAAATAAGTATCTATTGTTCCATCCATACCTCCCCCATCAATGCATGTCTTAGAGCCATTATCCTCATTCGGCTTGTTTTCATCAAATTTCACACCAAGCTATTTCAAGTGTTGGTCGACCACTTCTATGTCAGCATCAGCATTATAGCAAGCAAAGAACATACGACAATCTTTTAGTCCCTTTAGGTATTCCTCGTAACCTTGGTCAAATATACTTTCAATTTGCTCCTTAGCTGTAGAAAGCTCCTTCTTGAGCCCCTTGGCTTTTTCCATCTCAGCATTTGCTTTATCCAAAGCTGCTCTTTCCTTAGCCTTAGCATCATCTAATGAACGTTGCATCTTAGAGTTGTTGTCATGACCCAACCCAGACCTGGTAATATATTGTCCGCTTTGGGCCTTAACAATGCCCGCACAAATTTATTTTTTTGGGGCGCCCATACACCCCAAAACGCGTTTTATCAATTAAGATGTGAATCACTCCTTATAAACTCAACATCTCTCCCGTGCTTTGCCGATGTGGGATTCGCCTAGGGTGTTACATACACCCCCCCTTAAGGACTCAGCGTCCTCACTGAGGTTTGCTCCACCATCGCTCAAGAGGACACACGGAGCCGCTCTAAAAATCTGGAGACACTATTTGTATGGGGAGACTTGTGAGATCTTCACCGATTATAAGAGTTTGAAGTACTTGTTTACTCAAAAGGAATTGAATTTAAAATCAGAGAAGTATGGACTGTTATGTTTTGAGGGCTGATTATTGAGGACATTTGAGGTTGAGCTTAGGAGTTGTTTAAATTGAGATATTTGAGTACATTAGAGTTTATGATTGAGATTTGATTATATCTTATGATGTGTTATTGATGATTTTAGGTTAATGGTATCAAAGCCATTCCCAACTGGAAATGTGTGGATGTTTATGACATCTTACATCGCTTGGGAATGATTTTGTAAAGATGGATAGAACTAAGTCTATGTCAAACCTTTAGGCTTTGTGACTTTGTTTCTAAGAAGCATATGATTGAAGTATCAGAGTAGCGCAGCAAAAGCATGATTTGTTTGCTTGAGTCTTATAAAGATTTATTGGTCCTAAGTGATTTTGAGATATGGATTCTTTTGGGCATAACAAAAAGCGAATTTCGAGGAAAAAATTCTTTTAAGGGGGAAGAGTATAATATCCCAAATCTCTTAAGGGTATTTAAGTCTTTTTAATTTTTAATAATTCTTTTTAACCTAGTATAAATAGAACAAGATGTCTTTTTTATTATAAGAGAGAGAGGAAAAGAGGGATCGGTTGTAAAGAGTTATTTTAAATTCATATGTGAGTTGTGGACATATTTGCCCTTAGATTTTGGATTGGGGTGTTACAGTTATACTCTATAGTCTTGGAAAGTTGGAGACTCAGTTCTTGGAATTTTTTCTCAATCGTCTTAGCCCTCTCCTCAGATGTGGATAAATAGACCAAGTTCTGTATAAGATAAACCTAAGTTAGTAAGAGAATGACCTTAAAAAATAAATGAATAATGAGGAAAGTTAAATAACTTTACCTTAGAAAGAAGGCTTGAGGCAAGCTTGAGGGATTCAACAGGATCAAGACTCTCAATATCCTTCATCAAGGTTGATGAGTGAAAAGATAAAGATGACTGATGCACCAAAGGATTCTATGGCACAATAACACAAACTATTTTCTCAGATGGAAGAGGAGGAGGAAGAAGAGGAATAAATGATGTAATTTGTTGAGCTTGGGATACAAATTGAGAAGATGATCTACCTTGTTTCTGTTGTTTCTTTTGAGCAACATCCAGAATTACCAATCTCTTCCGTTTCTCACTTTTGAAAATGGCATTATGAGAATTGTTTGAAGCCATCACTGAAGCTTCCTTCTCAGAAAATGAGGTGATTAGAATAATACCACGCTCAACTAAGGTTTCTTCAGAACAGGCAGCTGAGATGCTACGTTTACCCAAGCTTAAGCTTAAAGCTTTTGCTATATTTCTTTCCTCATCTGCTAAAAGGTCAAGGCAAGTCCACTTATATGAGAAACCAAGGAAGAAAATTAGTTTCTAAGTTATAGAAAAAACTCATAATAAGAAATAATAAATTATTATAAGAAAATGAAATTCTACTTGGTTGACAAAATCGAGTTTGGATTCTAGCCTCATAATGCTTCGTACTTGTCCCGAACTCCCAATTGCCTTTAACAAAAAAAATAGTAAGGTTTCGAAGTCTTATCTTGACAACTAGGTTCACCATAAAGAAGAATCTTATTTGAATTAGGATAGGCAGATAAACACCAAAATCCTTCAACCTTAAGACATCTTTGTGAATGAAAAAGATTTTGAAATTCAGCAATAGAAGGATCATTAAATCCTAAGTAACGCCAAAGAGACTACATCTCAATAATACAACACCAAGCTTTAGGAGAAAGCTAAGTTGGAGCAAGTCCTAAGGCATGTAATATCCTCCGAACATAAGGATGAAATGGGAGTCGTACTCCAGAATTCAACACACACCTAGTAATCCCGACAAAGCCCTTAGGAGGGTTGGTAATGCTCTTTCTAGGTGAAACACGATGAAGTGTTATTGATCTAGGAATGTTATATCTAATCATTAATATCTCAAGGAAAAGAATCTTATTTGAATTAGGATAGGCAGATAAACACCAAAATCCTTCAACCTTAAGACATCTTTGTGAATGAAAAAGATTTTGAAATTCAGCAATAGAAGGATCATTAAATCCTAAGTAACGCCAAAGAGACTACATCTCAATAATACAACACCAAGCTTTAGGAGAAAGCTAAGTTGGAGCAAGTCCTAAGGCATGTAATATCCTCCGAACATAAGGATGAAATGGGAGTCGTACTCCAGAATTCAACACACACCTAGTAATCCCGACAAAGCCCTTAGGAGGGTTGGTAATGCTCTTTCTAGGTGAAACACGATGAAGTGTTATTGATCTAGGAATGTTATATCTAATCATTAATATCTCAAGGGACATTTCACCTAATCCACATTTAATCATCTTCATCTGCCACGGATAGGTAGATGACCACATCTATCCTCATCTATCTCCTCTTTTAATCACCTCCATTCTTTTTTATAATTTCATCTACATATCCACTGCTATCCCCATCTATCTCCTATTTTAACTCACAACTACCTACATCACTTGTAGTAGCATGAATGATAGTCAAGGGAATATCATCCACCACAATATTTTTGGTCATTTTGATACTTGGTCTTGTTGAACTAAGAAGAACCTACAAAGTGAAAATGACTATGATTACTCTCCTAAGGCTAGCAATAAATAATAAAAAGTAATGAATAAATAAATTCTCACAGAAAGACGTTGGAAAGTCGCAGGAAAATCACCAGAGAGTCGACAAAAGGCCGCCAAAAATTCGTCGCCAGCAACTATGAACACCACCGTCGGACACCTTGAGAACTTTTCTCTCTAACCTCTTCTCTTTTCTCTTGTAAACTATTGCATGACATAATGGGAAATAAAGCATTATATAGGAGAGGAATATGATCTTAGCCAATGAAAGAGGATTTACAATTAAAACAATTAATGATAGAAATCAAACATTCTTATGAATGAATCAAATCCTCATAAGATAGTTTAATCTCCAAAAATCATCCTATGATGTAAATAAAATTATCCAAGGATGGAAAGAATCATCCTAGGATGGAAATTGAATCACCAATAAATCATCCTAGGATGGAAATAAAATTATTCAAGGATGGAAAGAATCATTCTAGGATGGAATTGAATCACCAATAAATCATCCTAGGATGGAAATAAAATTATTTAAGGATGGAAAGAATCATCCTAAGATGAAAATTGAATCATCAAGGAATCATTATAGAATGGAAATAAAATAAAAAATCTTAAGGAAATAAAATAATCCTTGCTAAGCATGAAAATCAAGGATAAAAATCCTCCTAAGGATGAAATTTTCTTAAATTCCTTAAAGAAAATCATCTTAGGATAAAATTCTCTGAAAGATAAAATCCTCCCAAGGATGAAATTTAAGAAAAAATTCCTTAAAAAAAATCCTCCTAAGGATGAAATTTAAGGAAAAAAATCCTTAAAAAATCATCTTAGGCTAAAATCCTTCTAAGGATGAAATTTAAGGAAACATTCCTTAAAAAAAATCATCCTAGGATAAAATCCTCCTAAGGTTGAAATTTAAGAAAAAATTCCTTAAAGAAAATCATACTAGGATAAAATCCTCCTAAGGATAAAATTCCCCCTAAGGATAAAATTCCCCCTAAGGATGAAATTTAAGGAAAATTCCTTCTAAGGATAAAATTTAAGAAAAATTTCCTTAAAAAAAATCATCTGAGGATAAAATCCTCCTAAAGATGAAATTTAAGGATAAAATCTTCCTAACAATGAATCCTTGGAGAAAATTCTTCTAAAGATACTAAAAGAAATAAATTATAAAGAAAGTCTATTTTTTTTTAAAACAATTAGACTTGGGGGGGGGGGGGGCAACTGTTGGACCAAAAATAAAATAAGTCTCATAAGGCCCAAATAAATTTAACCTCAATAAGACATATCCAATAAATTTTCTCTCAATTAAGCCTACGAAGTGGTGGACAAACCACCTAGAATATTTCTCTTAAGTAACAAGGCTTCAAAGCCCAAAAGGAGTCGATATCCTAGGTTCTTATCTTAAGACGAACCACTTAAGATAAATCAACTAGGTGAGAAGAATTCAAAGCCCAAAACATGTCGAGGTTCTAGGCTCTTATCCTAGACAAACCTCCTAAGTTTGGAGGCTCCTATGATATCAAGGTTTTAGTAAAAATAACCTAAGAATAAAATGTTTCTTCCTTTAATCCACAGACAAGTTTGTATATCCATATGTCAATCAACATGGTCACTAAAAGACAAATATTGTCAAATGTCACAAGAACGATGACATTTGTCATCAAAATAACTAGCACTCAAGTCAAATCAGTTTGGCCGATAAATATATTTTTCATTCTCATTAAAAGGTAAGACAAAAAAGAGACTCAAAAGGAGAAAATGTAACTTTCTCCCTCTAATATTTCTCTTTCTAAATTTATATTTCCAAAAGTCCGGTGACTGACTTGACCGTTGGAGGGATTATGCCGGCAAAGCCGGCCCTCTAATCATTTTCTTGTGTTTGTTGAGTATCACTAAAAAAGAACATTCTGATTGCCTAAGGAAGTGGAATGAAAAGAGCATATATAAAAGCCCATCAAGATCAGCCCAAAGAAAAAACTCACCATCATGAAATCCAACAAAGAGGAACCCAAGTCCTAAGGGGGTCGTCATCAGTCGAAATTTTCATATCATAAGTTGGGATAAAATTTGCACCGACAATGGCCTAATGTATGGGAGATCTAGGCAGGATGAAAACAAGGCAGTATGTTAGAAGTGTACATTTCTTGACTCACAAGTAAGGTTCCAACACTCTAAGCAGTATGTTAGAAGTGTATTTTATTCCTAGAGCTAAAAAGACCCATTTCACATGTTTAATTTTCATGCACATTACCATGCCACCTTCATTCTTTAAATTGAATTCCAAAGCATTAATTTATTAGCTATTAGAGTATCTATGTCAAAAGCTAAATACATAATGATTTGTATTCTCAAATTGATAGGTACCGTTTTTTTTATTTTATATAATCATACTTTATGATCTTTTAATATTGCAAAAATATACAAAATAGAATTTTAGGTTTTCTAATAGTAACTAAAATTTTTTCACACATTCATTATAACTTAACTCATGATATTATTTTCATTTACACAACTATGTTGTGTTTATTATGCATTCGATGAAATAGTGTCGTTATGGCTTTACATACTTGAAATTCCACATATACCCTTGTGGCCTTAGCAAGCTTTTTAACCGTGTTAATATTTTGGTGCTAAAAGATAATAATTGATACATTAGATGATAAAATATAATTATCAGAAGACATTGATAGTAAAGTGATATGTCAAGAAACATCTAGTGAGTATTTGATAATCCTAAATTTTAAATTTTATTAATAGGTGTTATTAAAAAATGGTTTATAAATAAAAAAAAATGGATTTATAAAGTATTATTATCACTTGTGCATGTATAACAACAAAATATAAATAGATTTAATTAGATTTATATTCTTATTTAATAACTATCGAGTATCCATTGTGTCTTTTTAAAAGATTATTAAAAAAATCAGTACAACATTAAATCTAAACCTGAAGGTAAAATGTCTATTCCGTAATTGTTTGATTTAGGATGTTAGTGTAATAACAATTTTATAAAATTAAGAGTTATTCAATAACTATTCAGTATCCATTGTATCTTTTTAAAAGATTAATAAAAAAATCAGTACATCACTAAATCTAAACCTGAAGGTAAAATGTCTATTCCGTAATTGTTTGATTTAGGATGTTAGTGTAATAACAATTTTATAAAACTAAGAGTGCTCAACCTCACTGTATGTAAACATATTGTACTCGAAAACTAAGTTAAAAGCTAAACTTTAGAAAAAAGCAGCCGCGTTGATTACATCGAGACTTATTAGAAAACCAAATTCTTGCAGGATACCTTTGACTAATTAATTAATAACATACCTTTTAGGCTAAGGTTTTCTGTTAGGTCATTTATGATTTATCTTACACACACACACACATATATATAGAGAGAGAGAGAGAGAGCATGTATAGGTGGAGATTTTACTTGCTACATACATATTAGTAATGATTTCCTCTCGAGTTAAATATATAGTATTATTCTTTTCCTCTTGAGTTTCCTCTTTGAGTTATGGAGGTGGATTGGTCAGAACTTCCGCATGATATTTTGGTCGAAATTGCTGGGCGTTGCCACTGTTTGAAGAATACGTCGCCTTTGGTAGGGTTTGTCACTCCAGGCGATTGGCTGCTGCTAGGAAGATCTTTAGATTAAGTCTAGTCAAGTTCCATTCCTTATGCTTGCACCAACGATAGACAACATTAATAATCGTGCTTTCTTTAATCTTTCAAACGGAAAGATCCATCAATTACAGTTACCAAAAGCCATACGTAAGCGGTGCTAGTATTCCAAAGGTTGGCTTATGACTGTTGGTCGAGATATGGGTGTTAATCTTTTGCATCCTTTTACTGATGTTGAAATTAAACTCCCAAATTTAAAGAGTTTTAGAATTAGAGACTGGAAATATCAAGCGCCGATCAAGAAACATGCACATTATATCGAAAATTTTGTTTTATCCTCGGATCCCTTGACGACATCAGACCACATCGTGATGATCATTCACGGCAGTACTCATAAAATTGGGGTATTGTAAATGAGGTGATAAAATACGGATTATGATTGAAACAGCTAATACAGGATGTTTAGCAGATGTTATCTATTATACGGACAGCTTCTTCGCCATAAATTATGGAGCTGGCATAACGGTTTTCAAAGGTGACAATATGACACGTCATAAAGATGTCTGGCCACCTTAACCAATGATCTTATAGAACAGATTTATCTGGTAGAATGAAATGGAGAAATTTTTGTGGTTTTTCGAGATGGTTCGCATTATAATCAAACTTACAATTTTCGATGTTTTCAAGTTAGACTTTGCCACTCAAGCGGTTACAAAAGTGGAGAATTTGGGCAATAGAGCCTTTTTCTTGGGCCATAATTCATCCGTATCTATTGAAGCATCGGTGTCTTTGAAGTGGAAGTCTAGTCACACGTATTTTACCGATGATTATTGGGAGAGTTATTGGGGTATGCCTGAATGTGGTGGAAGAGACATGGGGAATTTTGAACTTAGAACAATTGAGCCTCATTTCGAAGGAAGATCCTATAATCGTGTCAATCCACCTATGTGGGTAGAGTGGATTATATAGTATAGGCTATTTATTATGATGTTTTGTATTTTTCAGTGATTTCTTGGAATGTTAATTTTGTATTTTTTAAATAAAAAAATTAATACTCACGTCAAATAATATCATATTTTTGCATATATAATATCGGTTTTCTCTTAAGATTTATTGAACTTTTATTTTATTTAGTGATATGTCGTATGAATTAATATGGTTAATAAAGCACTTAACCATTAAGAAAGCATATTACAAAAAGCTAAAAGTTAACTATGTACAAGAATATATGTGTATTGTTCTCAATTTAATTATCTTAAGACATATAGGAGTTTAAGTCAATAATTTGTAAGAAAACTAAAATATGTAAGAATAACAGAACATGGTCACAAAAACAAGAGCGGAAGTTTAGAATTGACCTCCTGCCATTGATGTGTCCTATACGGTTGTTTGCTTCTTCTGAGCCTTCTATAATTTCATGATGGTGTATTTTTTAGTTAGATTACATGTTCTCTAGGGGCAAACGATTGTTCACCATTTCTTTTATATTTCATATTTCCATCAAAGATGAATTGATGGAAGTTATAATTAGTCATCATAACAGCTTATAGCTGGCACTTGTTTCTCTAAACGTGGCAAAATTCAGCTCAATGAAATATTGGTCCACATACTAGAAACACTTTTTAGAAGACACCTCAAGAGTTAAGTGTCCAACATTCTCCCACTTGGTCTAGACATTTCACTTCATTTGATATTTACATATATCATTTTTTTAAAACTTAAAAAATATAATACATGAATTATAGAGATAGATCCTCTAAGAACGAGTATTATCTTTCATATATTATAATACATTATTTTTTCTTAAACATTAGCCACATGTGATAACGTAATGAATGAACCCCATGTATATTCTAGGTCCAACACAGTTGACTTTCGATACAGAGGCAGCAAGAATCAAGGCCGTTATTGCAGACCATATATTATGACGTATACACATTACAAAGAATCAAGTACAAGTGACAGTCAATTGGTTAGACGAGTCCCTCATTTATAGCACTCGAATATTTTCCTTTTATATCCTTGAATATGTTGTGTAAATTGATTATTGAGCTGATGGAAGACAATAAGAGTTGAATTACAATTTTTATCACTATACTTAATTTTATAATAGAAAAAAGAAAAATTTGGAATTAATCGATCTATTTCTTGAAATAAACGAATGGGAAATTAAAGATAGAACATAAATTGTGGATCAACTAAGCCCTCTCAGAGAATTTCATATGTAAATATCGTGGAATAAAGTTTGACCCTAATCATGAAGATCATTCCAAAAGTAGAAAGATAAAAATAATTTAGATTTTTTTAGAGATTGGATGCAATTACTAATTCACGATTTGACATGTACAAAATGAACTACATTCTCGATTCTATGAGAATTTTTATGAAAGCCTTTCATAATTTGCTTCTCTTCAATAAAAGTTTTATTTTTCCAGAATATATCCTAATTTTTGGCATAGTTCTTCTTTTAATGATTGATTCAACCTTTGATACAAAAAATATATATCTTAGTTATATTTCATCTCTTTAATTAGTTTAGTAATGAGTTTAACAGCCCTATTATTTTGTTGTAGAGAAGAGTATGATTAGTTTATCGAGAAATTTCCAAATGAACAATTTCAACGAAATTTTTTAATATCTTATTCCCCTATTTCTAGAGTGCATAAAATGTACAAAAATAGCTATATCAGAATTTATGTTATTCGTATTAACAACTCTTATAGGGGAATGTTTTTATCCAGTCTAACAATGTAATAATTATCTTTGTAGTTCCAAAATGTTTCGATCGAGTTATTCACAACTCGAAAAGCACATCTTCAAATACTCCTTTCTATCTCTTATTATTTTTCCCGAAACTCCCCTTCACATCCACTAAATGCGCTCATATCAGACCTGTTCACATCACAGAATGTTGCCCATTTCAGTTCTTTTGATCTACGTACTTGACAATTCTATAGTTGCATTTTGTCATATTCTACGTACAAGATCCTTCATTATATTTGAATGTTAAAAGAAACATGACCCTTAATGGCTGCACCAGACAAGCCTGTGCTGCGTGCAAAATACCAAAGAAGGAGGTGCCGTGCCTATTGTCCTTTAGCACCGTATTTCGCTCCTGATCAACCAAAGATGTCTCAAAACGCTTACAAGTTGTTTGGTGTATGCAATCTGTTGAAGATCATAAAGGAGTCGCATTCTCATGATCAACTAGAGGCAGAAGCAATGAGATCCATCATTAACCAATCAAACATTCGCCAGATACCTGTTCGTGGATGTTTGGGTATAGTAATTTGTCAATTACGACATCAAATTTAGCAGGCTGATCAGGAAGAGCTCAACACCTTGCATGCACAAGTTGTAGACGGCATTATTTTCAACAACATGTTTCGACTATGACTAATTAATAATGTGTCTTCACAATTAAAATGGGCCATGGCTCCGACGAATAATAATTTCCTTTTAGTCTTCAAACATAATCCACAGCCTTACCAATCTCCTTGTGCTGATGCCAAAAGATAATAATGTTTCCAATTGTCCATGTGCAACATACAATAATGGCGATTCCATGGCAAATCAATTGGTTGCCTCACAATCCACAGTCATTCCAGCAAGAGATTTTACAGGAATATACATAATGAGATGCATCCAATTTTTCGATACCATGAATGACAGACAGTAAATGAATGCATATGCATTTCAAAGAGGCTTATGACTCAGGGATACATAATTAGTGCACGTGGAAGATTTTATTTAAAATAATAAAAAAATCTCGACTAGTTAGGGGATATTGCAAGCCTTACCCTCAATAAAAGATAGAATGCAAAAGCAGAAAATAAAAACACACAAAATAATAAATAATGCTATATGCTCTTGCGATCCGGAAGAATCATTGAAAAGATAAAACACAATCCATTGAGCATATTGGAGAAAATGGTTTGAAGAGCGCTGCTGCATGTTTCAGTGTTACCCGTGTTAATTGATCTTACAAACCCAAAGACACTATATATATATATATATATATATATA
>MKYO02025803.1:245373-310286 GCA_002013955.2 Citrus medica
CACATATATGTATGTATATATGTATGTATATATGTACGTATGTATGTATGTATATATGTATGTATGTATGTATGTATGTATGTATGTATGTATGTATGTATGTTCGCACTTTTGAAATGGATATTAAGCGTCTATAAAACACAAAAGAAGCTGCATTTAAAAAGTGCAGTAGTATATTTTACTATCTCTTACAGTATAAATTTAATAGTTTTGAGGCTATTTTTGATTTTTTATTTTCTAAAAAGCATTATTCACAGTCAGATGTAGTTCTTTAATCAATCATTTAATTATCCAAGTGACATTGTTTAATTAATAATAAATTAAATAAATATTAGGTTAATTGTGATATTCAGATTTCATGTAAAGTTTTTTTTCCCATAAATTTTTTCATTAGTCATAAAGTTTTTGAGAGATTTATCACTCATGTAAACATAACAATTTTGTGTCCTTAAATTATATGACATATAGCATGAATACAAAATTAAAAACTTTAATCCAAAAAAAAATTATGTTCATAACATTTACTCATTACTTTTTCTAAAAAAATTCTCCTTCATTCTCGCAAACTTTTTTTCTTACATAAATATATAGTCACTTCAAATATTAGGATTTTGATTAAAATATATATAATTATTTTAAAATATTAGAGGAAACTAATCGCAACTGTTACCCACAGATATCACCCTTCTATAAGTGCCAAGAAAAGCAACTTCTATAAGATTGTAATGAAAAGCAACTGCCTACTCCTATTGCACGCAATGGGAGTAGGCAGCAGATTTTGGTAGAATTGAAAGAGAGGACGCCGACTGGAAGAAGGAAAAAAAAAAGAAACTGGTTGTTTCCACCGTGTATGTCTTGACTCCTTGCAAATACTTAATTATATTTTCTAGGGGTGTTCAGAAGCCAATCCGATCTGTTCAATCCGTTTGATCTGTGAAAATTCGATCTGTGGATCCGTGAATTGGATATAAATTTAAAATTTAAAAATATGCAGTCGATAGATTGGATATGGATTTACTTCTGTAAATCCGTAAAAATCCGTGAATCTGCAATATATATATATATATATAGTTAAAAAATTATTATAATTAAACCGACTCATGCAGGAAACCTCCGAAAATATCGGACGTGGAAAAAACCCTATTTTCAGAAGCACTTTCCATCCGCCGTTTAGGGAGGCTAGAACGACTAAAAAGGCACGTTTTCGTGATGAGGAAGTAGCTGGTGATCAGCCAAAGCAGGTTTCGTACAAAGAAACCCTAATAAATTCTTCGCAAGCAATGTAGAGCAGCAATGGAGACGGAGCTCTAGACCGGGATTTTGAGGAAGGAGATGTGATTGAGGAGAACGATGGACCTATGCCATCAATAGCCTTCTCGGCTAGGATCCATGAGAAGTTGAGTGAACCGTGGAGGAATTCTGTTGTAGTGAAACTTCTTGGCCGATCAATCGGCTATAGGGCCCTCTGCACAAGATTGAACGTACTGTGGAAAACAACCATGAGCTTTTCAGTGATTGATTTAGAGAACAACTATTTTTTGATTCGTTTTCGTTCAAGTAATGATGCTCTTGATGCTTTAAATAAGGGGCCTTGGCTGATTATGGGGTACTATTTAACGGTACAGCCATGGACACCCAGTTTCGACTTCACCAAATTGGCTATTGCTCAAGCCACTGTTTAGATTCAACTGCCTGGTCTTGCTGTCCATCTATATGATCGAAAAATTCTGCAAAAGCTTGGAGATTTGGTGGGAACGGTGATCAAAATTGATGCGAATACAACCTCATCTATACGAGGACGTTTTGCTCGAGTTGCAGTCACAACCTCTTTGGATAAGCCGCTAGTATCTCAGTTCGTTTTGGATGGGAAAATTCAAAAGGTGGAATATGAAGGTTTGCCGGTGATTTGTTTTAAATGTGGAAGGTATGGACATAATAGCAACACTTGTAAGGAAGCGGGTATAGCGAATGATGACGAAAATTCCCCCCAGCCTACTATGCAACGTCAGGAAGAGCATGTTCATCAGAAGTTTGGTTGTCATGATGCTAGCAATGTGGAACCCTTTGGCCCGTGGATGATTGTCACGCGAAAGGGCAGGAGACCAAACTTTGGCATGGAGAAAAATAATAATCTAAATCGAAACTGAGAGTCACTTGGGGCCAACACTTCAAGATTTAACGTTTTGGCACAGGCTTCAGATGAGCAAGAGGATCCCGTCCATGCAGTGGTTAAAGATGTCCCATCTACTTCACGCCAGCCGAATATGTCTGAACTGAACCCGATTTTTACCTCTCATCAAGAGCCAATGACAGGATATGGACTAAGGCGTAAGCCCCGTAGTAAGGTAGTGATTACAAAACCTCAAGGGAGGAAATTGACAACATTAATGAATAATCTCCGGAACCCTTTCCAGTCAAGTGTTTTTCCCGCAAGCGAGAAGGACGTAATTCACACACCCCATGCAAACCAAAATCCCACCTCTTTTGTTACGTCTCGGTTTGCAACTGAACTCCAACAAGTCTCTTAACTTGCTACCACTTTAGACTCAACGAAGCACATTGTAGTATTTTGTTCGCCTCAAGCTCTACCCCTGGGGGAAGGAAGGGATGTGGTCATTGAGCATAGAGCTCGGCAGGGAACTAACCCCCAGCATACCTTGGATCCGCCAGACTTTCGAAACACAAAATGTGATATTATCGTTGAGACTGCCCTTACACACCCTGCGCAGTCTAGGAGTGGAGCCGATGAGGCTGCAATGTCGGAGGAAGAGGAAACGATGGTTCAAGAAACGCCTATGGCATCGATGGCTGATATTAATGATCAGCAGAATTAAGGTTTTTCTCATCCCCTATTGAATTTTTTTTATGTCAGTTAGCATCATGTTCTGAAATGTTCAAGGGGCGGCTTCGAATACTTTTCGCCGTGCTTTCAAGACTTTTGTTAAGAATTATAATCCCCCCCTGGTGGTGTTGATGGAACCTCGTATCAGTGGAAGAAAAGCAGATGATTTTATTAAGAACAGTGGATTTGAATATTCCCATCGTGTGGAGGCAGTAGGTTTCTCCGGAGGTATCTGGTTGCTTTGGCAAAATGGTATAGAAGTGGAGGTGCGGTTAAATCACAAGCAATTTATTCATTTCAAGATCAGCAGAAATCATAACTTTATATCATGGATTACGACTGTCTATGCTAGCCCAAATCCTATGGTGAGGAAACAGTTATGGAATCACTTGGATAGCCTTGCTATCTCTATCAAAGAACCTTGGATGATTGGTGGAGACTTCAACTCTATATTGTACGCATCAGAAAAGCAGGGGGGAGCTAAAGGTCAATCAAGGGGGTGTGGTTTGTTTCGGCAGTGGTTTGATGGCAACCAAATCTTTGATTTAAAGTTCAAAGGCCCTCGCTTTACATGGTCTTGTGGTTTTCTTCTTAAAAGGCTGGATAGAGCCTTATGTAATAATGAGTGGCTTCTAAAGTTTACAAATAATTCAGTTCTTCATCTACCGAAAGTTGCCTCAGATCACAGACCGGTTCTGGTTCGCTTTGAGAAAATTGCACGGGGTCATCGTGGTAATAGACCGTTTCGTTTCTTGGCTTCTTGGTTAACTAATGATCAGTTTAATAATTTTGTTAAGCAGACGTGGGATTTTCAAGCTCCTTATAGCGATGTGGCATCCACTTTCGTTAACAAGGTCCAAGTTTGGAATCGGGAGGTTTTTGGGAATATTTTTCAGCGAAAACGTATCTTAATGGCTCGAATTAACGGGATTCAAGCAGCTTTGGAGAATTATAGTTCGAGGGGGTTATCGCGCTTAGAGGCTCAGTTGCGGAAAGAATTGGAGATAGTGATGGGGCAGGAGGAGATTCTTTGGTGGCAAAAATCAAGGAAGGATTGAATTATGCATGGGGACAGAAATACTAGGTTCTTTCACCAAAAAACTATCGTCCGTAGACGACGGAATAGAATTGAAGCCATCCAGGACAATTCGGGTAATTGGCTTTATAATGAGGAAGAAATCTGAAATCATGCAAAGGGGTATTTTTCAGCTTTATTCACAAGTGAGGTGGCAAACCCCCGCCAGTATCTTGTCCCGAATTATTTCCCAACTCCGGAAGCTCTTGATATGGATTATGCCGCTAACCCAGTTTTGGAAGAAGAGATCAAGAATGTTGTTTTTAGTATGAAGCCGCTAAAGGCCCCAGGACCAGACGGGTTGCATGCTATCTTCTATCAGTCTCAGTGGGCAGTGGTTGGGCCTTCTTTCTGCAAGTTCATTGTTGACATTTTTAACTCTGGTAAGATTCCTAAAGAGGTCAATAATACTCTTTTAGTGTTGATCCCTAAAGTGAAACATCCTACTAGTTTAAAAATGTTTAGACCTATCAGCTTATGTACAGTAGCCTATAAAACGGTGACTAAAATAGTTGCGAACCGTTTGCAAGCTTTACTACCTGAAATTATAGGCCCCCATCAAACAGGTTTTGTTCCTGGCCGCCACATCATAGATAATATTGTTGTTGCTCAAGAAGTTGTTCATTCTATGCGACGGAAGACAGGCAAGAGAAGGCTTATGGCTATCAAGGTTGATCTTGAGAAGGCATACGATCGGCTTAATTGGTCGTTTATTTTCGAAACTCTTCAGCTGGCTGGTTTCCCGATTCAGTTATCTAGGCTCATCATGGAGTGTGTTACAACAGTTAAAATGAGCATTTTGTGGAATGGAGAGGCTACAGAGGAATTTTCTCCAGGGAGAGGAATTCGACAGGGAGATCCTCTATCTCCATACATTTTTGTGTTTTGCATTGAGCGTTTGAGTCATGGTATTACTCAAGCTGTAAGGGAAGACCTTTGGAAACCAATCCGGTTGGCCAAACAAGGAACTCCCCTAACTCACCTTTTTTTTTTTGCTGACGATTTACTTTTATTTGCAAAACCTCCAATAGATCAAGCTTATATAATTGATGAAGTTTTGGAGAATTATTGCCGGAGCTCTGAAGCAAAGGTTAATAAATCGAAAACCAAAGTTTTTTTCTCTAACAATGTATCTGTTAGAGATGGTCAGCTTATTGGTGGCACTTTGGGTTTTTCGGCTACTAAGGATTTGGGCTCCTACCTTGGCATGCCTGTAATCCACTCGCGAGTGAATAAAGCTACGTATCAGTCCATTTTGGACAAGGTGGACATGAGGCTTACTGGATGGAATGCCGCACATTTATCTTTTGCTGGAAGAGTAACCTTGGCGCAATCGGTGGTTCAAACAATGCCCATTTATGCAATGCAAACAGCTTTACTTCCCCCCTCAGTGCGTCAAAAAATTGACACGGCATGTCGCCGTTTTATTTGGGATGGTAAATCTAAGAGGCACAAGCTCAGTATGGTGGGCTGGGACATAATTTTTAAGCCAAAGATTCACGGAGGTTTAGGATTTAAAAAGTTAGATGTGATGAATCATGCGTTGCTGATGAAGCTAACGTGGGAAGTTGTTTCGAATTCGGAAAAACTATGGGTCAAAGTGTTTTGTTCTAAATATGGTTTGGATCTTGGAAACTTACCGCTTACTCTTCCGAAGAAACAAGGGTATCGGATCTGGATGGCGATCAGGAAAACGTGGGCAGACACCATGCATGGAGCTCGCTGGTCAGTTTGTAATGGGGTGAGAACTCGGTTCTGGATTGACTGCTGGGTAACGAAGCAAGAACCCTTGATAAATCTTGCCTTTCAGCCGATCCCGCATGAGATTATCAATGATTCTGTGAGTGAGTATGTAACCGAGAATGGGGGCTAGAATTGGCTGAGATTTAAGCACTTGCTACCTAACTTTATCCTCATGCAAATTGCATCAGTTATGCCTCCCGCGCCTCATCTAGGCTTTGATAAAATTTTTTGGAGTTTTGATCCCAGAGGCGTTTTCACTGTTCGAACAGCATATGATTCCATCTGCAGCCAAAACCCTGCCATCAAAGATGAAATTTGGAACCTTGCATAGTGGTGGAAGGGACCCCAGTCTGTTCGGCTTTTCCTTTGGCAGATCATGCATGGAAGTTTAAAGACTCATGGCGAATTAGTTCGACGTCACATTCCCGTGTCACTGGCATGTGATAGGTGTGGGGCACCGCTTGAAGACATTTTGCATGCATTGAGAGATTGCCCGTGTATCAAACGGGTATGGAGGTGTCTTGTTTCAGAGGGTGATTATAACTTTTTCTTTCACGCTAATCTTTGGGAATGGATTGTAGCCAATCTCCAGAACAAGTCAAAGCATGTGTCTCACATTCCTTGGGAGTGTGTATTTGGGGTGGCCGTTTGGAGATTATGGTTTTGGAGAAATCATTTCATGGTAGAAGGAAACTTGGTGGATAGCTCAGCAATCAACATGGATGTTATGGCCAGAGCAAATGAAATTCATAAAATTAATACTTCCCACATGAGTCAGCAACCGAGGAGAAAAGAGCTGTTTATCGGTTGGCAGCCTCCTACATGGCCTTGGTGTAAATTAAATACGGATGGTTCCGTTAGAAATTCATGTGATACAGGAGCTGGTGGAGCTGGTGGTGTTCTTCGTGATTATGCTGGAAATTGGATTTCGGGATTTTGTATGAATATTGGGGAGTGTCCGGTGGTGATGGCTGAGCTATGGGGTCTTTATCAAGGTTTACTCTTGGCGTGGGATGCGGGCATAAAATATCTGTTGGTGGAAGTGGATAGTCTGTGTGTTGCACAGATGATTTTTAAACAGGTAGTCGTGCCTAATGTTTCCTATACATTAGTTGCTGCAGTATGGGATCTTCTTAATAGGAACTGGTAAGTCTCCCTATCCCACATCTTTCGTGAAGCGAATTCAGTTGCCGATTTCATGGCCAATATGGCTCTTTCACTCCCTCATGGGATTCATTTATTTACTAGCCCGCCTGTGGGTAGTTATTCAGTTATTTTGCAAGACATGATTGGGGTTGCTAAACCCCGTCTTGTTCCGTTTTAGCTCGCTTTATTGAGTCCATATTAATTAAAAAAATTATTATAATTTAATTAAATAATATTATAAATGTGATATTACATAGTTACATAAGGACTATAACATATTTTAGCCATTACCCAATAATAATATTAAATAAAAAATAATTAAATAATCAAATATACAAATATAACTTATAAAAATTGTAAAACAAAATAAAAGTAAAGTCACACGCACTAGTAAAAGCAAAGTAACATAACGTCAAGTTACTAACAATTTGCAAAGTCGCTTAAAAGTAAAATAACATAACGCCAAGTCACCAATAATTTGCAAACAAAAAACCCAAAGCTTCTTCGCCGTCACACACACTAGCAACACCCAATACTGGTTTGATACACTCTCGACACCGATTTGAAGGATGTCGGCTGCGTGATTCCAGCGAGAGCAAGCCATCTTCTTCTCCAAGTCCATCGAGCCACTTCACAATCACTGGTTCCAGCCAAACAATTGCACTATCACTTCACAACCTTCAAGATCGCCACCCGTGCTTCTCTTGGTTCTCATCGTTGATGGCTACATAATCACCACTTTTTGACAAGTGCAATAGCCCTGGTGAAGGATTAGACTGTGTTTGGTTTCAGAAACTTCGTCATTTCAATTAATTGTGGCTGTATTTTTTTAATTAATTTCGGTGTTATATTAATGTACTATTGTAACTTTATTTGAACAATTAATCTTAGTGTGTTATATTTTGAAACTTTAAACGTATTATTGTAGGTTTATTTGAACAATTAATCTCAATGTGCTATATTTTGAAACTTTAAATGTATTATTTTAGTTTTATTTAAACAATTAATTTGTTTAAATTTGATTCAATTTTAAATTTAATTGGTAGTAAAATTATTTTTATATTAGATTTTTTTTAATTTCATTAGTTCATGGATTGGGGAGAACTAAAAATTTTTAATTCGGAAACTAATGCGCAAAATGGTGGATTGTATATGGATTAAATTAAATCCGTATCCAATCCGCAGACGTATGGATTGGATATGGATTGAATTAATCAGTCAGTGGATTGGATTAGATTGAAAAATTATAATCCGTAAAATTATGGATCAGATATGGATTGATGTTTAATCCGTAAAATCTGATTCGCGAACACCCCTAATATTTTCTTTTTATTTACTTAAAATTCTTAATTTCTCTTTCCATTTTTCTCCTTCCTATCTATGCATTTACGTTGCTTATAGGTTAGAAGGCATGTGTTTTATGATGTAATATCAATTTTACGGTTACAGGCAAAAGATAAATGAACAGATGATTAAGAGAAGAAAGAGTTATAAAGTTAACAGGATATGATCCTTGGTCAGAGTTGACACGTGAAAAATGAAACTTTATTTTTCCAAAACAATATAGTGAAAACTAAAATCTAAATCAAGATGCTAGGTACATAAGCCCAAACTCACGTGTGAGCCCCTCATCACGAGTTTGGATTTGGACTTAAAACACATTAAAGCCCTTACAGCAAACAATTTTTAGTTCGTAATGTTTCTTCCAGTCGTAACATGATAAAAAAAAACTGTTGAAATTACTTAATTGAGGTGTACTGTGATTACACAAATAGTGGGATAAAAAAACACCACTATTAGATTTCTTTTAAGAATTTAATTTGCTTTTTATTTAAAAAGAGAGAGAGAGAGAGAGAGAGAGAGAGAGAGAGAGAGAGAGNACACCACTATTAGATTTCTTTTAAGAATTTAATTTGCTTTTTATTTTTAAAAAAGAGAGAGAGAGAGAGAGAAAAATGGTAGTTTTCTTTGACAAAGGTTATCAAAAAATTTTCTTAGGTTTTGTGAATTTTGGTTTTTATTGAAATTTTGGAGACGTGAGTTTAGCCTCCAATGGTAAGATTGCTTCATTTTATCACTATTTGAGTTTGAATTTAATCAAAATCAAGAAAACTTTTATAAGATTGGTGCTTCTTTCTTTAATGAAATTAGATTTTAAGACAAATTTCTTGATTTCATATTTTTTAAAACAATTATTTATAACAACACAAATCGCTATATATTTAGCACCATATTTTTCACCCCGATCAACCAAAGATGTTTTTAAGAAATTAGGAGTGAAAAATCTTTAGTTTCAAGCCACGTGCGTGGATGCTCAAAATACAAAAAAAAAAAAGCAGGTTTTTGATTGACCGTAAGTGGCCCAAGAAATGAGGACTCTGGAGTCTGGCCAGAGTGCTAAAATTTGAACATTTGTCCTATCATTCGGTTATTCACAACTTGAAAAAAAACATCTCCGAAATATTCGGTTGCCATATCTTCTATCTCTTTGCTTTTACTGAGTCTCTTCACATCCAGTAAATCCGCTCTTATTTAGACCCTTTCATATCCCACTTCAAACAAACTGTGTTAACCATTTTGGTTTCAACTCACCATTTCACCATCACCATCACCATCACCATCATCGTAGTTCACTAATACCCTTTTTCTCCTTATGAAACACTCTCTGGCTTTCTTCTTCTTTCTTGACAATTTTGCACGTTCCATTACCATATCTGAATGCTTGAACGAACATGACCCTTAAGGCCAGCCAAGCCTGTGCTGCCTGCAAGTACCAAAGGAGGAGGTGCTCTTCTGATTGCCCGCTGGCACCCTACTTTCCCGCCGATCAACCCAGGTTGTTTCAAAATGCGCACAAGTTATTCGGAAGAAGCAACATCTTGAGCATCATAAAGCCCCTGGACGCCGAGCGGAGAGCGGAAGCAATGAGATCCATCATCTACGAGGCAAACATCCGCGACAGATACCCCGTTCACGGATGTTTGGGAGTCGTTTGTCAATTGCAGTACCAAATTTGGCAGGTGGAGGCGGAGCTGCGCGCCGCGCAGGCACAACTTGACATGTACAGACAGATGTATTATCAACAACAGCTTTCGACTGTGGCGGCCGATGACGTGCCCTCGCAATTGGAACTGGGCATGGCGCTGCCCTATATTGATGCCCTTTCGCTCCTCCACAATAATAATACTAATGATGATGATGATGATGCAGTTGCTTCTTACTCCTACAACAGTTACAGTTCTCTCTTCATGGATACCAGAGACGTCTGGGTTGAAGACACGCATGCTGCGAACAACAACAATGGCAGTTCCATGGCCTTTCAATCCCAACTGGTTGCATCACAGCCGCTGGAAATCCAACAAGAGGTCGTCCGGGACTGTGATGAGATGCATCCGTTTTTCGATACCGTAGATGACAGACAGTCGTACGTAGATTCCAAGGAAGCTTACGAGTCAAGGTACTAAATAATAATTAAAAGAAAATAATAAATGTCGATCAGTTGAATAAAGTGGTCTCTTGATTAATAAGATGAATTTTATTTATTTTATTTTTCTCCCTAGATTCTGAGATTGACAAGAGTATGTGTACTTGCAGTTCGGAAGAATCATTGAAAGACACAACACAATCTATTGAACATGTTGGAGAAAACGAATTGAAGACAGCCGCTGCGTGTTTTACACTTACAAGTGTTAATTGATCAACAAAGCCAAAGAAGATTAGTGCATTATATTTTCTTTTGTCTTTAAGTCATAAATTACTAGCCCTTTTTTTACTCCTTTTTTTTTTTNTTTCTCCCTAGATTCTGAGATTGACAAGAGTATGTGTACTTGCAGTTCGGAAGAATCATTGAAAGACACAACACAATCTATTGAACATGTTGGAGAAAACGAATTGAAGACAGCCGCTGCGTGTTTTACACTTACAAGTGTTAATTGATCAACAAAGAACAAAGAAGATTAGTGCATTATATTTTCTTTTGTCTTTAAGTCATAAATTACTAGCCCTTTTTTTACTCTTTTTTTTTTTCACATCCTAAGCATTTCATAGCCAAATGTAGCTCTTTAATCAATCATCCTCATATTCAAATTACAATTTATCGTTCGTTCAATAATATATTTTTCCTCAAAAACATTGATTATAACTATTGTTCAAGTTATAACTTTGAGAACCTATTTGCTAAACACATTCATTTGTTGATCAAAATAACTGCTTCACGCATCTTTTCTTCTATACACCCGTTAACATCCAAGTTTTTTTTTTTTTTTCATTTTCTTCAATGATTAAATTTTTAATAATATACTTCAAAGTTGGGATATAAAATTTGTATAAGTTCATCATTACTTTAAAATAAAATAGTAACGTGATCTCTTCTAATGATGTAGGCTGTCAATATGAAATATCTTGATCTTTTAGCAACTATTGTTCATTTATTTCAGATACAGTTAATGTGACACTCTAGAAGATTTAGTTTATTTGTAGTTGAATATTAATTGCGTCAACTTGGTTATACGAGTAGATTGCTTTTCTACAAATGCTTTTCCAAGTCCTAGAGCATCCATCCACGTTTGTTAATTATATGTGGCTCATATTAAGAATGTTACACTCTTGATTGAGAAAATTTAACATTTCTGTCTCTCTTGCATTTGGCTTGCCAGAAAAAAAGATGATCATAGTAGCACAGCGTAGTTAATTTTGTGCATCCGCTGGTAAGAATTAATAGAGCATGAATCCTNTCGAGTAGATTGCTTTTCTACAAATGCTTTTCCAAGTCCTAGAGCATCCATCCACGTTTGTTAATTATATGTGGCTCATATTAAGAATGTTAACACTCTTGATTGAGAAAATTTAACATTTCTGTCTCTCTTGCAAATTTGGCTTGCCAGAAAAAAGATGATCATGGTAGCACAGCGTAGTTAATTTTGTGCATCCGCTGGTAAGAATTAATAGAGCATGAATCCTGATGGCCCGGCTTATAATTTGTCGTTGTAAAAGGCACCTTGCTTGACATTTAATAGTCAAATACCAAAGATAAAATATTGCAAAATTGAAATGTGTCAATTACTATTGTGTTTTGTAAACTATAGTGCACTGACAATAAGTTCAATACACACACAAGCCTCCAGTCGTCTGCAATTACCCCATTACAACAAATTTTAATAGGAAACTTAAAGCAAAGAGCCCAAGTGTTTGAAAAACATTATACAAATGAAAAATATTAGTTGCCCGAGTTACAAACTGAAAATGAAAATACATTTACAAAACTGGTAACATAGAACCAGATGAAGAAAAAAAATATTTACTGCAGAATATTGAGTACCTAATGAACCACTGAATTCTCCCAATGGACGTGTAACGCGCGACTTTCATTAGCAAACTGCTGGCTGAGTGCTGATGCAGTTTGACGAGCTTTGTAAATACAAACCACAAAGGTTGTGATGCAGGCCGAAAATTCACATGCAAGTACCTGAGATGGCTTTTTATCCCTCGAGATTGAACGGGTTGAAACCTCCCAATAAGGTCCTCCCATTTGGACCAGCAGATGGGCATACTTTTATCGCATCTTCATAGGTTTCGCTTTTCAAGCTGCAGATAAGGCAAGAGAAGAGTCCCTGTGATCGTAGAATCATCTTAGATCCCCGAAGTAAGAGAGATCTATGTTGAAGGCTCACAAGAAAATGCATGGGGCCAGATTGAGCATGTACTTGGTAGCACCATTTCAAGCTCCTCATACTGATTCAAAGCAGATTCCTCATCAAAAATAGCCATTACAGCAATCTTCAAGCCAAAAGATGGGCTTCTGATGAAGACTTTCTTCCCCAAACAGGGAAAGAATTTCATACACAAGGTCTAGACAGTGAGTCAGATGAGTAACTGATGCACCTCTGACATGCTTGGCACGTATCTTGCATGCAATAACTCAAGATCACTGAATCTCTTAAGAATCCATAGGCTTTAGTTGATCAAATCCACGGCGTCCAACCTTCATACATGTTGCAAAGATTATCCACACTTGTGGCCTGCTTAAGCAGATGATCCACTTGCTCTGCAATGCTAAGATTTCTGAAACAAGTGGAAGGTTCACATCAGTACATAAATTATCCAAGCTGAATAACAACTTTTAAAGAAATCAGATACCTGTTCTCAACAATATCTCGACCGTCAAGTTTCATCTCAACCCGCCTTAGGACTGATATTGCATATGCATTTTTACCTGTACAACAAATAAAATGATGGTCAAAACTATCCGTATAATCAGGTTTGTAAACAGTGATCACAAAAAGCATACATGCAATCACAATAAACACAACCCTGAACAGACTGCAAAAACTGTTAACACATTCACTGAGATTCATTTTTTTTAAAAAAGAAAAAAACATTCAAGGGAGATGGAGAGGAGGTCGCATTCACACTCCCATCAAATATTATAATATGTCAATAAGAGAAGACCCTTAGCTTTATTGGCAAATCGAATAACCTTCAAAATAAAGCTAATTGAAGTATTCATCAAATTACAATTAACAATAAATTGCCATTGTCTTTTTCCCTTTTGGTGTGGATAAGAAATATGACAACTACGATTAGCAATCAATAAGAGATCTATGAAAGGGTGAACGAGCTGTTCAAAAACACAAGGACAATATATGGAAAACACCACAAAGGGAACAGAAAGAGTGTATCTCGACTTGAAGATAAACACAATTCAAACCCGAAAAATCATCTTTGATAAAAGTAAAAAACTCCCCTTTCTTTGGCAGCAGCTACTTGTTTTCAGAATAGGGGTGCCCTAGAAACCAAGTTTCATGTGGTGTGTAAAGGAAGTGTCTTTTCAATCTGCTCTTAGATTTTTAAATTTGAATGAGTAAAATGTTGATACACAATTCAGAAGACATATTATGCTTATGCTCCCCATTGACATGTAACAATAGTGTAAAAAAGGTTCATTAATTATCAGTCAGTTCAACAGCAAACCTTAGATTCCAAACTACATAAAATTTCACAGAGAAAGACCATTTTCTTCTCATCTTAAAAGTAAATAAATTATTTAAGAAATCGAACACTAATATGTGGTTTAAACAAAATAATATTTTTTACTTACCCCTGGCCACTCGGGAAACAGTATGTGTGTTAGGAACATGATCTTCATTATTTTCCTCTTCAATACCAACTTTGTTTACTGAGGATACTTCATCTTTAACCCCAAACTTCACCTCTGAGTTGTTACCCAAAGGTTGCGAACTGCCAACAGCCACACTTACAGCTTCACCAGTTGGTGATTCCTGAGCTTTGAAATAATCAATTGGTTCATCAACAGTAAACTTGACAGAACCACTATCAGTGTTGTTCACCTCAGTGCGCTTAGACACTGACTGCCCAGAGTCTGAGATTTCTTGAAAATCATTTTGAGAAGATGGAATGAAATTTGAATGAAATGCTTCCTCACCCTGATTAAGCCCATGTGGATGCTGTCCCGTCAATTCAACTGGGTTGTTAGAGCTATCTGGAAGACTTGCTTCACCTGAGGTAATGGCAGACTCTGAGCTGCTACTATAGATGCTATCAGGAGGAGAAATCCATCCTTTATCTTGCAAAGATATCCCAGAAACACCAAGAAAATCATCTTTGATGCTCCCACTATCAGATCCAGAGAAAGCCTCTCTCCCTTTTTCATCAAATTGACTACTATCAGCAGCAGTAAGATCTGACCTTGACAAGCTAACTCCTTGTGATTTTACCTCTTGGCTTTCCCCTAGTCCTTCAAGAGCCTAATAACAAGAGAGAGAAAGAGACTTGTTATTCACAGTATACCACATAAAAATGCCATGATATATCTCAAAGATGGAGATTTACTTTATGAAGATTGCCAGCATGGAGACTTGCTGTTCGTGCAAGCCTTGTTAGCATTGAATAAAGTCCCTTAACAGAAGACATAAGAGATGGTAGTAAAGGCTTTAAGAGCTGGCATGCATCCCTAACTCTTAAACAATAGGACTGGTATATGGCTTGTCCGTGAATAGGAGACACTTCCATCTTGGTCTCTGTTTCACTGGTGATAGCATCACTCATGGCAGCTACATCTTTTGACAAAACAGAGTCAAGAGGAAGAAGGACAGCATTTGCCTGCGCAAAAATTAACAGAAACAGAAGATACAGCTTTCAATCTAGAATGAAGCTATATTGTCTACAATTTGAAAATAAGTTATTAAAAGTGTAAAGGTCGGAAAGTGCGTCCCAGAGCCACACAAAAACCTATTTAAATAGGAATGCACACATCTAACAACATGTGAGCCCAGAGACAAGGAAAACCTTAGAAAGGTCTTCCATAAGAGAATGGTTTATTGCTGCAGCTTCCTTTCCCAAACTGTGAACATCATGCAGATCTTCAGTTATTGCCAAAACCTAAAGAGAAAGGAAAACAGCATTAGCTATATGAAAATATAAAATTAAGAAAAAGAGAGAAATATTTCTTTTCCAAATATTTTTTAAGATAGAATTCGTTATGGGAGTCATGCAGATCTTCAGTTATTGCCAAAACCTAAAGAGAAAGGAAAACAGCATTAGCTATATGAAAATATAAAATTAAGAAAAAGAGAAATATTTCTTTTCCAAATATTTTTTAAGATAGAATTCGTTATGGGCCATTAAATTACCCTCAACCCTCCCCAATATGAAAAAGGAACAAAGAATCCCACCGTAAAACCAGAACCCAAGAAAGGGAAAATCACAGCAAATTATAGTGGCAAAGTGACACATGCCCAAATACCAGGGAATATAAAGGAAAATGCTGTGAATATTTATGAATCACCACATATATATCAAACAAGATCTACAATAAGCACTCATACACACAACATTAAATAAATAATTGGTGAGGCTAAATACTTTTGAATTCAGGAAACTGGTATTGACCGATGAGAATTACCAGCAGGCTAAGTCAAATCTTTCAAAAATAAAAGAATGAAAAGTTTGGAACTATAGAGCATACTTCTTCAAGCATGGAACCAGATTCGGAAGTCAAAGCAGTATGGACCCTTGATACACGACCAAAAGCAGTTAGGGCAGCACTGGCTTCATATGCACAATCCCTCATTGTCAGAACAGTGCTTTGTAAATCACCTGCAATAAATGAGAATGCATAACAACAGTGATTTTTTGCTCAGAAACAAAACAAGTAAATTAGATATAGGAAATTAAGATAGAGGAGGGACAAGAAGTCCACAAAAGAAAGGATAAAAATCCTAAACCCAAAAACTACAAGTACTATAAATCATAAATTCTATCAGATGATATTACACCCTAGCTGCCTCCCATTTAATCAAAATAAAGCAGAAAGACAATAGTGAATATATACAAGCAATATAAAAGTGTGTGCCTATGTTTCAATAACATGAAATCATATGCACATCTTCACATGCATAAGTTAACAAAGAACGTACCTGAAGCTGACTTTGCTTTCAGAGAAGCAATGCAAAGTTCGTTAGTAGCAGAATATAAGCCACTAGAAGCAGCTTCCATGCTGCTTTGCGCCAGTTTCCACTCTTGCTCAGAACCTAATACAAGAACCGTATGACTATGAATTCCACAATATGAAACAAAGATTGCATATAATGCTAAAAATAGTAGTAATAATAAAAATTAACAAAAACAACAATTACATATTGAGAAAATGGCAGACTCACAGGTAAATGAATGATAAGCAACCTCCAATTTTGTTACAGCATTCAGGTAAACCTGCTGCCATGATCTCGCATCAACGCCAACTCTTGCAGGATAAACCTCCCCTGGAGTCCGGAAAACACCATCTCTTGATGCTTCAAAATCCAATACTGACATGCATATGTTAACAATTTTTGAAGCTTTTTCTCTAGCTTCCCATAATAATTGTCGTCGCCTCATCAGATGGTCATGAAATTCAGGAGGAATTCCTGAAGTCTTGGTTGAAGAATTTCCAGCTGCACTGGAATTTGGCCCCCCACAAGCCCATCCCATGGCTCTCTCAAGCTGCCCTTCGGCTGTGAGAGAAGACCGTTCGCAAGCTTGCAGGCTTTCGACTGACCTAGCTATTTTTGTCACAGAAGACTGTAAAGTTTCAAGCAACTTAGGTCTGCTGAGATTTAGAATAATCGGGTATATGTCATCATCACTAGAGAAATATTTCTGAAAAGTGATCCTGCTGTTGTATGAGGGGGTCAAGGTAGCATCATGCATCCATTCCATTTGGACAATCTCTAAGCTAGTCTTGTGAAGAGCCTCTCTGAACTCATTCACCTGCCTTTTCATGAGGGAAGCCGCTGATCTTGCTGCTCTAGCTGTTTCATGAGCATTGCAGTACTCCTCAAGCATTAGTTGGACTCTTCTCACAGCCCCAGTATCCTTTTTGGCATCATCAGCAGTAAGTTCCTTTGTCGACTCAGTCAACTTCTTCAAATGCTCAATTTCTTTACCTAGAAAAGCCAATATACATGGAGCAACTCGTTCTTTGAGGTACAGACCAACATGTTCCTGAAGTTGGACTTCAAGCTTTTTCTTCACAACATTGAAGAGCTGATCAAATCCTAAATTTTGATCCACAGAGGCAGCAACATCATGTACACAAGAATCAAGGAAAGAATCAATTATACCCATTTTCCAAATAAAAAAGGAATGGCTATTCAAGAGGCTGCCAAAATTCCAGATGCACTCAGATATTGAGTGCCCAGAATTGATCAAATCTGCTAATTTAGGAGTCCCATATGGGATAGAACCAACAGACTCACAGAATGAGGCCAATGTTTTATCAACTGATTCCAACTCCATGAAGGGTTTAACTAGTATGGCCAATAGCGCTTTGCTTCTCAAAATATGTGGCTCCCTAAACTCTTCAGCACTAATTACAGATTGAAAATGGCGTTCAGAAGAAACCAAGGCATTTCTAATGTCAGCTTCTTGCTTCATGAGAGAGGAACTGCGCATGTCCCTCTGATTCCAAGTTTGGTGGAGTTCATTCAGTTCTGCCTTACAAGCTTCTTCTTGGGAGGCAAGCTCCTCTGCCTCTTCCCAAGATAGATGATCCCTACCCTTCACAGCAGCTTCTTCAAGAGCCAATTGCTGCTCAGTGATAAGGCCAACCTTAACAAAGTAGCTCTGCTCCAGTTCAACCAAGGATGCCCTCTCTAATTCAACCTCAACGAGCTGCTCCAATGTTGTATCAATGGACCCCCTTATTTGTGATACTAATCCAAATGCATCCATAACTTCTGAATTGAACGAAATAGTGGATCTCATTACATCTGGTAGAATAACTTCAGTCATTTGCCCAACCAAGGTCTTACAGGCAAGTAAACTGGTTTTGAAGATTGAAGCCCAATTTCTTTCAAAATGATAATTTGGACACTCTATATCAGCATCATTATCATATATATCCCTACCAATTGACTGCCAGAGTTCATTGACAAATCCAGCGACAAGTATGCACTTCTCTACTTGCTCGTCAAACTCACAGAAAAGAGTTCCAAAATCTAATTGCATCCTATTGTTTCCCTTTATTCCTCCAGCAGAGTCACTAAAAATGTCGAGCACCCTACACTTGACCTCATCATACAAGTGAGTTACAGCTACATTCAGAACAGATAATAACTTCTCCTTGTTCTCATCCCGCTTTCCACGCAACCCTGCATCCTTTCTCCCAACATTTTTCAGTTGTCCAGACTGATATGAAGAACTAACATCTTCTTTTCTCACAAGACCAGCAGACTTCATGTATTTCATGAAAGCCAATAGAAAACGATCCTTAGCTTTTGATTCAGTCTCTGAGCCAACAGAGTTCACTAACTCAGTGCACTCTTTTTCAACTTTTTCAATCTCAACCCCATATTTTTCTACTTTAAGACGGAGATCATCATGATTCTTTTTTATAGAATCATGATTATCCCCGTGTATTCTCACAATCAGTTCAGTAGCCTGTCTTCTGGCAAGAGAGAGGATATCAACAGAAGGAGCATTAGCAGATAGTTGAAGAACTTGTGCCCAGCCATGCACAGCACTGGTTGTAAGGTAATTTAGAGGTAGTATTCTTTGCAAAGCCAAAGAATATGCTTGTAGAGCAATAAAGACAGATGAAAGTCCATGATCCAATTCAGCTATTAGCTGAGAAACATCCTTATCTATGTCGTGGCATTGTACTTGCGTGGGCTCAGGAACTATAGAAAATGGAACCCCAGCCACCAGAACAGCAGATGTAAGAGAAAAAGCATCCATTGAGCCACTCAGCTTTATGCAGCTATTTATTTCCGGGATTAGGTTTCCTCGTAAAGCATCAAGGATCCTTCCATGTTGTTCCATCCAAGTTGTTGCCTCTTGAGCTTTCTCAGTTACCACTGCCTTTGCTTGTGCAAATTCTCGAGCCTGAACTTCAAAAGATGCACGAATTTTCTCCGCGTTGCAATTTGCTTCTGCAACCATTGACTTAGCGGACGTCTCATGCAGAACAAGATTAGATCTCTCTTGGTCAGCGCGATAGAAAAGTGCAGAGGCAAGCTCATATTGACTTAGAACATCAGCGAACCTCTGAAAAATAGATTCAAGTGAACAAAAATCTTCCAGTCCATCAAAACTAAAAGCCTACATGCAGCCAAAAGAAATGCAGGCAGTAAATCTATTTACCTCGAGAGCTAATTCCACAGCTGGTAAGGTAGCCAATAAAAGATCATGATGCTCCTGATCAAAATCAGAAATTTAGAAGAGATCAAGCATTATTTATACCTCCAAATAATTTTCAGATAAAGTAATGACAATTAAAAATTCATTCAATTATTGTACGCATAGAAAGGAAAACCAGACTGGCCAACAAGCCAATTTGAAGGAAGACAGACTTTCTGGACAATACAAGATACAAAACAATGCAATACAATCTACAAGATACAAAACAATGCAATACAATCTATCACAAAAATATTATACTAGTTAAGAGACCCCCTGTTACTGGCCACCTTGGTAATGAACTGAAAAGATACAGGCAATTAAATGTCCAGGCAGTATCAAGGATCAGATTGTATCATCCTTTGAAACAAGGCCTACATAAGCAAGTTCAACAATGAAATATACCTGTAAGGGAACACGAATTTCTTGAACCCTAGATGCAAATAAACTCAAGCTGACTGCCAACTCCATGCCCTTTCTTTCTTCACCACCAATCGCTGCATCATCATGAAAATCTCCTCGTGTCCATTCTATGAGGGGATCCCACACAAAAACCTCCAGTAACATCAAGAGTATGTCCTTGTTTTTCCTCAGAACACTGACCACTGCTTCACAGTTTGCTCTAAAAGTACCTTCTATGCCAGTCAACCCTAAAGCAGCTTCAATTGTCTGGGTAAGACGGAAGGGAACAATTTCTGGAACTTTTAGCCTTTGGCCTTTATCAAAACACACATTGTAGTCAATATGTACTATGTCCCCACTAGAGAAATCCAGAAGAATGTTATCCAAGTGTCTATCCCCCAAACCCAGAATGTGCCCCACCATACTCATGGCTGCAACACTTTCAGAGTACCTACAAGAGTTGAACAATTCATACTTGAAACTATCAAATGGATAATATGCAAATAAATAAAAAAAGATCATCACAACAACAGAAGTAATAAAGCAGTCAGGGAGTATGCAAATATCTAGAAGACTTCCTGCCTGAAACTTTCAAATGGATGGCAGGCAGGTAGATAAAACAAGATCATTGTTACAACAGAAGTAATAAATCATCCAGCATGCCCAGCAGTCAAGTCAGTGAAGATAATTAAGCTCCACCCATTAATTTACACCAGGCACTTACATCGAAACAAGATAACATACTGAGCAATACAATTTGTCTGTACATGTCAGGTGTAGCTCAATATACCATACATACGCATATCAAACTGGGTTTCCAAATTTGTGATTGTATATCAGTACAGAGAAAAAAGAGCATAACCATAATTGAGATGGGAATAAGCAATTGATATCCAAGAAAAGGTCAGGAAACAGCCAAGTTACATAATTAGCGACCCGGATACCAAGCTTCTGACAGTATATAATTTCAAGCAACTCCGTGACTGAAACTAATGATATCTCTTCAAACAGATCAGAAAGCATGCATGCACATGCTAATGAGCTAAAAGTGGTACGTTTCACCTAAGTACACATCAAATTTATTAATCATTAATGAAGTTAAACTGAAAATTGTAAAGAAGGAAAACTAATGATTGTTGCAGAGAGACAAAAAGAAGATATGAGAAATGAAAGGGAAGGACTGCAAGTATGAGAAGTTCGAGGCATCAGCAAGTCATCTAAAATAAATTTGGCCAATGCAGCCACAAGAGTTAATCAATAGTAGACAGAGAAAAAGTGAAGATACCCAAAGAAGACATGGCTCAAGGTAAAGAAAAGAAGCATGGTGGCACCGAATAGAGAGGAAAAGCTTTAGAATAGAGAGGAAAAGCTTTAGAATAAAAAAATGGTAAATAATACTCAAAAATGTTGGAACAAAAGATAGTCAAGTTGCAAAAGCAACTGAAGCCATTAAGTAATTAACAGTTAGATGATTTGAAATAGGTACATAAGTACATGCACTGAAGCTTGATAACGAAAAACTAAAGAACCTTTTGAGGTTCCTTAAAATGAGTACCTCTTCAATTTCAAGCTGAAGGCTTTAAATCCTTCACTCGCACACCAAATTTCTTGATGAAGAAGCTGCCTAGGAACTTCCTTCATCAGATCAAGTAGAACTTTACGCTTTACATCATGAGGCCAGTCTCTTCGAGAAATTACTCTTCTGATGCCTTTCTCCTTGAGCGCTGGTATGATCTTGCCATAAAACATATCACTTGGCCGGGGAACAGGTGGGGGTACTGAACTTTTTGTATTTCCAGCACCTATTGCAGAAAATTGAGCAAGCTGAGCACGATGTTGCCACGACTTAAAGACACTGTATATACTTATTACATTGTCAACCCACTGGATAAGACCGGCACGACCACTGATTGGAGTCACAGAATAATAGCGAATGCCAAGTGAATGACTTCGAGTTGCTGGAGATGAACGCAAAAAACTATTTACAGCTTGCAGCAACTGCATGATTCTGGCATCAAGGCGGAGATCTTCACGCCCTTTTAATAGATAAGTATATTTCTTTCCATCTGAACCCAGTATGACAAGTTTCTTAGGTTTTGTTTTAGTTGATAAGATAGAAACTTCTTCAGAGAAAGAGGCAATCGTTACAATTCCCCGAAGAGTTGCAGTGAGACCTCCATCAGATTCAGATGTTGCAACTTGCTTCTCAAAACCAGGCATGGGTACATCAGAAGATGATAATAGAGACAGTTGTGGGGCAACTTCACTTAAAGAAACTGATGACTTTCTCTGATGGGATGCCAAGGATGCAGCAATGTTATCAAATGGTCGCCAAACGTCTCCAAGGGCAGCAGCAGATGCTGGAGGAGTCTTAAAATTCAAGATGGCTGACTTCAGTTGTTCTCCAAACTCTTCATGGAACCATATTTCATGAGGTGTTTCAGGTTTCCGAGATGTTGAAGCTAAACGACGTTCCAGTGCCACAACAATGGGAGCCATCATGGCCGAGTATTTAGCTGCATTTATCTTCTTCTTCTCACTCTGACTAAGAGTGGCATTCTCTGCAATCCGTGCAGCTTCCTCTTTTAGCACATTTATACGCCTCATCACATCTGATAGAAAATTATGAAGATACAGCATCAGAACTGCACAGCTAATGTACTCATAATAGAACAAAACTGACAAGAAAAAATGAAACTCCATGGATGCTTGTAGCAGTTAAGGAAATAGATGAATCATGACCTTGCATAGTTGCAAATCATAATGTAGCTGTGTAACAATGACACCCCAATACATATTTTCTCATGCCATGGAGAGTCAATGTGAATACAACAGTTCTTAGTTTAAATTGAGGTTTGCATGTTAGACAATGGTGTTCGTTTCAAACTCACATGAAAGCCATCTGAAGTACAGAGTAAATCCACTAAAATTTTAATACAACACAAAAGTGAATAAAGAGTCAATGTGAATACAACAGTTCTTAGTTTAAATTGAGGTTTGCATGTTAGACAATGGTGTTCATTTCAAACTCACATGAAGTACAGAGTAAATCCACTAAAATTTTAATACAACACAAAAGTGAATATTCAAACAAATTAGCGAAAATGAAAATAAAAAGCTTGTATTTGGTGAGCTATGGTTACCTGCATGAAGATCCTGAAGTGTGCTGAGCCACAGCTCCTCCCAGAGAACAGTCAAATTTCCCAGCTCGTTTATCATGAGCTGGACATCCTGGATTAATCTTGGGTAAAGCTCTCTCTGCATGCAGCACAACAAATTTTGATCACCTCGTGTACAACTAAGACAATGCAAATTATAACTTAAAAGAGCTAAATTCATAAGCACCTTCAGCAAAAACTGAGTACCATGAGTAAAAGCTGAGTAGAAAGACTCACAAATCAAAGAAGAGATTCATGCAATTTAAATATGCTGAAAAGCATTAGCCTATTTCCAAATAAGCCAAGACACTAAAAAATTCTTTTGTAATATTCACAACACCAAACAGAGATGGGTTTTGCTCTCCACACTCTCAAGGCTAAGAAGAAAAGCACAATGCAAAAGATGATAAATTTATATGGAAAAGATGTACAAATATTTTCTCATACAAACTAATCTATAGATTGTAATTTATGGAAGCACAAATCTTAATCGTAATCAAAATTTTCCAGGTCAAAAGATGATCAAGAGCTTCATCATCAGAGCGAGCAACAAAATCAAGATTTTGAGGGTAATGGCTCTTTTAAAAACAGCTACAAGGCGAAATTTCTATTATATTAGTTAAGTTATCACTTGATTCAAAAGTTTAAGCTATTAGGTAAGCCCAACAATGGAATTTTGAGTCCAAAACTCCCTCCTAGGAGCACTTGCACATGAACTAAAGACAACAGAAACAAACTTAACAATAAAGAAAGACACAATTAATTATTTATAGTCACTGAGGAGATTCACCACTTGGTCAAACTGGCTCTAAACTCATGTCAAGTTATTAATTGACCCAAAAGCTTAAGCTATCAGGTAAGGACCCAAGAATACTATTTAAGCTCTAACAATCAGAACTGTCATTGATGTTTTAAACACAAAACAGTCATGCAATTATGAAAGCAATTTCCTTTACCAGACAGCCAAGTATATGCTGAAGCTCCTCTGATGGCCTCTCTTCATAAGCATTAACATCAACTAGTGCAGGGTACACTATACACCATGGAGAAAGCTTGGCCAACATAATCAGTAAGCCTTCTAATTGCTTCCGGACCACTTGCTCAGGATGAGTACTCAACCGGGCAAACAATTGGGGTGTCACTTCCTACAAACAAAGATTTGAATCATAATCTCATCAACTTATCTCCTGGACCAAAAAAAAGAAAATCTAAGAAGATTATCACCTGCCATGCCAGCAAAGGAATCTTAGAAAGAGCACATTCAAGCGTATCTTTTAACTCCACTCCATAATTGAGAAGAATGTGTAGGACATACAATGTGGCCCTCAAAATATAACTGCCTGTTTTCTGTTTCAATGACTCACAATCAGCACCAGATAACTGACCATTGCAATGCTTCACAGATGAATATGATAGGTACTTTATAAAACCATGAGCTGAATGCCCAAAGAGAGATACTCTTCTTCTCCTCAAAGACCACCAAACATCAACCAAGTTATCAACTATCGATAACATGTCAGTTTCTTCTAGGCTGACATCAGCATGTACAAAGCAAACCTTCAACTGAGAAGCTACAGTAGCAGAAAGGCATTCGCCATTGGAGTTTTCTGCACTGGGCGCCCCTGCTGCAGATTCAATTATATTGACCACTTGCTGCTTCAAAGCCTTAATAGCATTGTCATTTCTTAAATTTTCTACAGAATCAAGCCAAACACTCAGCTCATCCGCACCATATTTTAAGCCTTTTTCATATCCCTTATTCTGATAAAACTGCACAATCACGGATTCCACTCTTGCAACCTCATCGTCAGTTAACTTGAATCTTTCTGGCATAACTTCTGGAGAAAGCATAGGAGAGTATGAACGATTGAAAGTTTCATGTGGAGTACGAAGAGCATTTCTGGCCTGATCAAAACACCAAGATGCATATGAAATCCACGACTTGCCCATTGTGGGACAAAGATGAGTAGACAATTTAGCAGCTGTTCCCACTATTTCCTCAATAACAAACCCAGCATTCAATCTAGAGCTTAGGTTTTCATCATTGAAGGGAGTATCACTGGCAAGCAAAGATACATCAGCCATTTTAATATCTGCATGCATTTTGAGAACTATATTTTCCAAATTCAAATCAGGATAATCCCGTCTGAGCCAACTTGAGAGCTTTAAGCAAGCCTTGGCCTTCAAAAATCCATCATTAGAATTAGCAACTATTGATTCAGAAGAAAGCATCAAAGGATGCACAAATGACCAGAGATTTGTAAAAGCATCTTCGTGCTTGTTTTCAGCATACATAAGCAGGATTTCCTCGTACTTCAAATTTGAAAGTAGGAGCTTATGGCACCCCTCATCCGAGCAACTGAATATGTGATCTCTTAGATAGTTGTTCAGACGATTTGCCATCATCATGTTTCTTTGTTTACGAGCTAAACTTGAAAGATTCATACAGAGCTTGAAAGTAACGGGAGAAGATGGTGCAATAGCTCTACAAACACGGAGAACTTTTAGCCATGGATTACAATCTTGATGGGCACTATTAATTAAAGTCTGCATTGATTGGATATATGAACTTAAAATTGACTGATGTTGTTTGTATTTGGCTTGATTGCCTCTTAGCTTCTGGCTTTCTTCAAAAGCAAAGATGCAGTGTAACTGGGTGGCATGTGCCGCTGCCTCTGATAACCCATCAAGAGGTAATGCAGATGATATTTCATCCAGCATTGCCTTAGCCTTCTGTAGTTCAGGCGGCACTTTATCCACCTTCCCCTCGTTCAAAAGTAGCAATGCCTGTAAAAGCATTTGATCACTCCTTTGCAAGGCTAGTTTGGGATCAAGTGTAAGTTCACAGCTACTTTTTGGAGTCAGATCAAGGAATGCCCAAGCTGCCGGAAAATCACCCTCATCAAAACGAGCCAAGGCATGAATTGCATTCATTTCATTCCCCGCCGCTGTTAAAGCACCAGAATAATTCTTCCCCACATGCTTGGCACGAAGTGTTTGCAACTCCAATAGCCAAACCTCTAGAGACTTCCAATCAGATACCGCGGTATAACTTTCAATGATACGAGCAATAGCAAATTGTACACCACCAGATCCCATCATACTAAGCGATTCCTCAGTCTGTAATAAGTGAGCAAATTGAGCAGCTGCCTTCTCATACTGGCCGTCTGCCTGATATACAAGCCCAGTGATCCATGAAAAAGGACCCAGGATTCCATTTTGATTTAGGGACTGGTGCTCATCCACAAGCAAGGAAGAGAAAGTCATTGAAACCCATTTTTGTAGCCCGATCAAAGCCTCTGCTTGGTGACACTTGCACAGAGCCAACGCCATAGGACGTACAACATTTAATATGTCTCCTGAATATCTAGCCCTTACATTATGGAGGTTCTCAGTCACCTGTGCCCTAGTCTTGTCCTTCAAAGCCGAAGATACAAGATTTCTTAGTTCCTGCAGACGCAAAGTACAGTACTGAATTGTAGCGTCATGACATTGTAGAGCCAATCCCGCATTCATCATAGGATCACATATGCGGGAAAACCACTCCTCGCAAACTTTCTTGTTAGCCCGAAAAAACATTGAACTTTGGCGATTAGCTGGTGGTAAAATGGCAGATCCCTCATAGGCATTGTATACATTTTTCTTTAGAGCCTCAACAAAGTCTAATAGTAATCTCATTGGTAGCAAGTGAGTACCAGAAGAACCTATTATACTTAAGTTTCCATCAATTTGCTCACTATCAAGTTGTAACACATGCGCAATATCCAAAAGCATTCTCTCCAGAGCGGCAAAAGTTTGTGTGGGCCCACCCAGATTAGTTCGAAGACGCATAGCAATGCAATATCTAGCTGCCTCCTGTACAGCCCACCAGGCACCAGCCAGATTATTAACTGAGAACATTCTTTCCAGAATATCCTCATCCACTTTTACATCCAACCAGGGGTCATTTATACCTATGTTTCCAGTTTCCTCATGCTGACTCAAAACATAGTCTTTTGAACCTCTGCAGCTATGAATCAGCCGCTGGATCCAAGAAGAAAGAGGTGCCTTCCATCTTTGTGAAATGTAGCTCAGAATAGAAACAAGTTGTTGTGAGTGAAGTTGCCAACGTAGCTGCTTCAAGGCAAATACTTGCTTCCAGTGCAATTTGGAACCATTGCTTAACAAAAGAGTACCAGGCCTACCCGTGACATATATGCCAGAGTCACTAAGACCAAATGCGAACATCATAGTAGGTAAGAAATGAGAAAGCAGCCTGATAAATGCATTCTTTATGTCAACGTCTGGATCACCAAGTCTTTCCAGGACCACTTCAGCTATGGAATAAAAGCAAATGGGATGTATCAGTCTCGCTTGCAGAAGCAGCTCCAAGACTAATGCAACATATGACCTCACTTTTGGTTCCCTGTCAGATGCAGCTTCCAAAACTGAGAGAACCAAATTTTCAGGAATACCAACATATCCAGATGGTTCATAGAAATAAGCGTTTTGGTTCAAATTCTCATAAATAGAAATAAAATTTTCACAGGAACTTTTAATGCATTCAAGAGCTGCTATTTTAAGTGTGAGAGGAGAAGAAATGTGGAGAGCTTTAACAAGTAGCGGCTTGTGCTTCCTCATATCCTCAACAATCAGACCTGAAAGCTGTTCCCTGAAACTGTCACAATTAAGGACTATTTCAGAAGCAACATCCACTGGAGCTTTCTTGCTGCCGTGACTTATTGAGGAGATTTTGCTCAAGAATTCAACAGCAGATAGCCTCTCCAGTGTCTTGAAAACATGGACTTGCAACTCCACAGAGGCCTGAATAGGTGATTCAAAAGGATTTACTTTCTCCATTATGAACAACACCAACTTTTCTGACCTCCTGAGATATAAGGAGGCAATGTCTGGTTGACCAATCAAACTGCTACCCCCACCCACAAAAACACAGGTTAAAATTACTTTCAGATCAAATTTAATTAATGCAAACAACTCATGTTTTGAATAGGATTTAAAATCTGTGACACCATCAACCTCATCTCTGTGACCCAATGCTTTTCCAAGCAGACCCTTCAACAACTGTAGCTCTTCAACTAATGAGGTTATTGCCTGTTGAACAACTTCATTATTACTATGTTGAAGCAAGAAAATGTAAGTAGCCGCAGAACTCCCTGTTACTAAGTGATTTGGATGCAAACGCAAGCGAGATATTGGTGCATCAAATTGAAGTATCTTTTCCACAGATGATGGAAGCAGACCAAGCTTTTGCAAAGATAATAACTGAAGATTAGTTTTTAAAACCCCATGAATTTGAAAGGAGGTAATTTTCCCCATTCTGAGGGGTTGGGTCCTGCTATCCATTTGTAAGCTTTCAAATAAAATATCCACCACAAGGGGATAGAAAGTAGAAAATCTTTCACATAAAATTTCTGCCAACAGAGTCAAGCACTTCCATGAATCCTCAATCCATTTTGACCAGCCAAACTTCCGGCCCACCATAGATAAACATCCCAACAACCGAGGAAGCATTTTTGTAATCGGTTCAATAATTTGTTCAAGAAGATTCATTTCAAGCAACCCAGAAGCAGTTGACTGGAGTACTGTTGAAAAACAAGAAAGCAGTGCAAGCAACCTTCGAAATTGTTGAGGTGTCCCATGACTCCCATCCTGAAGCAACACATCCATGTCACCCAAGAACTTGGACAGAAGTCCCAGAGAGAATTGCAAGCTACCCACCCAGTGTTTCTGAAATTGCAAAAAACTGTCCATAATAACACGTCTATCTGATTCAGCAAGATCCGGTACCAAAGCCCAGCCAAGAAGCAGATCAACAATGTCAAGGAAATGAGGCTGGAAGAATCTAGAAAACTTCAACGAGATCAAAGTTAAAACACCCAGAAGCCGATGTAATAAACTCAAGGAGGTTCTTTCATCCTCAAGAAGTTCCTGGCATGCTTTGAGGATTGGTAAAGCATATCTCTCAAGCCCACCAACATCCCCCACACTAAGAAACTCACGTAGTCCTTCCAATGCCGCTTCTGTGGTCCCATCTCCAGCGCTGACATTGCTAAGCAAGGGCAAAGCCCAACCAATAAACCGCTCCACCATACTTCCAAGCATAACATGGTTCTGCCTACCATTTGATCCTAAAGGTATAGAACAAACAACTGCACAGAGCGCCCCATAGGCAATTGCCGCAGACTGCCTCACTGCATATGATCTGCCCCAAAATCCTCAATTTTAATACTCACAATTTAATACAAAAAAAAATTAAAATACAATCATTCATTCGTAAGTAAATTCAAAATTCTCTTCCACATAAAGTTAACATTCTAATTAATTAAAAAAATGAAAATTCAAATCAAAATTAGAGATAAGAGTACTTGTCGTTGAGAAGTTGAGAGAAGCCTTGGGAGAGGAACGAAGCGGAGTGCGTGACGAGAACGGAGTTCTGAGGGAAGAGAATCGCGCGGTGGAGTGAGCTGATGGCGCCAAGCCGAGCCGAGTCATCGTTTTCCGAGTTGGCGCCGCCGGTGTTCGCAGCAGTTGCTGTTGTGGCTGCCGCTGCTGCTGTTGTCGTTTTGGATTGTGCTGCTGTCGTCGTTGAAGAAGAAGAAACAGCGTCGTCTTTGGGAAGAGCAACGGAGAGTAGCGCTGCTAGTTGTTGTTGCTGGTGGTGTAATCCTTGCATCATTGTCTTGGTTTCGCATCTCTTTGCTTTCAGCGCTTCGCTTTAACTTATTTTGTTCAGTCGAGTAGAGTTTAGTCTCTGCTTTCTGTCGAACATGACTTTTGCTGCGACACTGGTTTGTGTTTCTGTCTGATACTTTAAATGAACGACGGAGTTATGTTGCCAAAAAGCATATTTGAGGAAAATTTTTTTCTTTTAATATTGTTTTCCATGAATAAAAGAATAAATTAAAAAAGATAAAACCAATTTATGAGAACAATTGTTCATAAGAGCCTATAATTTATACAATGATTTTGCTACCTTATATATAATATAAGGCACAATCTCTCATAAGACTGTGGATTCAAGTAGGACTCATAATTCAGTTTTCGATAGGCTATATCTTACTCCCTTTATACAATTTGAAAAAAAATCATATTTCTAGAATAGGAATGTAATACTATTCTCAATTTTAAAGAACTAAGATAAAATATTAATTAATGACTTACCTTGTACAAAACTTCCACCTATTTTATAATAATAGTTAAAAAATAAGAACACTTAAGTCTAATTTTTTATTCAACAAAACAAAATACAAAAAAAAAATTCAATTTAGACTTCATATGTTGGCAAATAAATGTGGTTAGGCCAACCATCGAGCTACACATGGATTAATCATGATTAAATGAGGAAAAATAGAACATCATCTTAATAATAGGATGGTTTCGTATGTTTTCAAGAATACATTCTAATTTTCTTAATCTCATTCTTCATGATGTATTAGGCGTAAATGAGCCGTTATGTATCCCAAGCGTACATAGATTAATTAAGTAAAGTATGAAATTATAATGATACTCTGCTACTCCTTAAATTTAAAATATTTTACTTTAATATTATTTTGTATAGGATATTCAATAAGTCTAAATGATCAAATAATGATGACTAAAAACCACTTGTAAATTCTTACTAAAAAAGAAAGATGATATACTTTATTAGTAAATCTCAACCAAGAACACCTATCAGAGATAATAAAGACACCCATTAGAGATACTGAATACTGCATCAGAAGAAGCATGAAGGATTTACATGCAATAACAAATGTTAAAATCAAAATATATAAGAATGGACCTTCAGAGACTTTTCCATAGTCTTATAGGTTTCAAAGGATGCACCTTTGTCCCTTGTACGAATCATTACTTTGGCCACACTAAGATCACAAAGAAAATCCAACAGTCTCCATTATTAATTGGCACATAGGAGCGAATTTAATTAGTCTCAAGAATCCTCAAACCCATCTTAATGAGTTATTAAAAAAAATTAAAAATAATTAAAAATAATATGTATTTGAGTAATACTAAATTATACATTAATATCGAAAGTGTTACAAATATCTGTTTATTCAATGGTGAGAATTGAGATGGTAAAATAATTTTCTCATACACCCTACCCTTACCTTCAAAATGTTTTGGAGTTTGGATTAACATGATAAACAGGACATAAATGATTAAGTGCATATTTGATATGACTTAGGCTCCGTTTGGTACAGCTTATTAAATAGAGCTTATAACAGTAGAGCTTATACCAATAGAGTTTTTGGACAAAAAGTCATTGGGTGTTTGGTTGTCAATAAAAAAAGTATTTTTGAACCATTAAACTATATGATATTTTTTATATTATATATTTTTAGAAAAGTTCTATAACCTCTACTCCCAAAAGCTCAAATTTTAGGCTTTTGCTAGTAGAGGTAAATTCGCTTATTTAAGCTAAAAAAACTCTACTAAAAAAAACCAAACACCATTAAAATTTTAAAAAAGTGCTTATACGATTAAATAAACACTTATGACTCTTAAATAAGCCATACCAAACAGGCACTTATTTAAGAGCCATAAGTACTTATTTAATTGTATAAGCACTTTTTAAAAATATTTATGGTGTTTGATTATTTTTTTAGTAGAGTTTTTTTAGCTTAAATAAGCTAATTTACCTCTACTAACAAAAGCCCAAAATTTAAACTTTTGCGAGTAGAGGTTATAGAGCTTTTCTAAAAATATATAATATAAAAAATATCAAACAGTTTAATGGTTCAAAAGTGCTTTTTTTATTAACAACCAAACACACAATGACCTTTTGTCTAAAAGTTCTATTAGTATAAACTCTAGTGTTATAAATTTTACTGTTATAAACTCTATTTAATAAACTGTAACAAACGGAGCCAAACGATATAGAATACCAATAATTTTAATTTAAAGGGGGTAATTGAAATTTCCAGGCTCTTTAAATTTGTTGCCTCCAAAGCCTCCACGGACACCGCCATAGAGCGCGTATTTATTCTTCCTTAATCCTAGAGCAAAACCCTAATCTGAAAAAACCCCCTGAAAAAACAAAACAAAAATTTTAAAAAGAAAAAGAAAGCGATGTCGTACGACGACGTGGAGATCGAAGACATGGAGTGGAACGAGGAGTTACAGGCGTACACGTACCCTTGCCCGTGCGGCGATTTATTCCAAATCACGAAAGACGAGCTCCGAATCGGCGAGGAAATCGCCCGGTGCCCCAGCTGCTCTCTGTACATCACCGTTATTTACAACATCGAAGACTTCCTCGACAAGAAATCAAAAGAAAAGCTCGAGCCTTCGAAGCAACAACCGGTGGCCGTCGCCTGAAATATTAAACGTTTCAAAGGTGATTTTAAGTTTATTTTATCTATTAATTGACATTCAATATTACGATTTTCGAAAACAGTAGTTTAACCCAAAAAAAAATTAATTTTTTTGGTCGTGTCTTAATCGATGTAATATATGGTGTGTTAAGAATTGATGTTGGTTAAATGTAGCTTAAAAATTACAATAGGTAAAGTGTTTGGTAAATATTAGCTGCTGTAACTTTTAAATTATGTTGATATAATTTTTCACTTATATAATATAAAATTTATTATATCTTTAATAATTTTGATAAAATTATTATTTAAAATTTATATTTATTATATGTTATTAATTTTTATTTCATAATTATAGTTTTTTTTCACAACAGCTGTAGTTTAAAAGATACAGCACTTCAATCTTAAACACACCCATAATCATATAAATCATCAGTTATTGACTAGGTTCTTGTAGAAATGCTTATTAGCTTTGTCTAACACTAGGCTATGATTTGTGCATAATCTTTTTATTGCCTTTGGGCTTGAAATGTCTTTGAAAATTTGAATTTAATCGATAGATTTTCCTTTTCACGTGGCTTTGCAACTTATTTTGTCTCTCTTGGGGAGGTAGAGTTTCATTGTCCATGGACGGGGTAGTTTAAAAATGTTTCCTAACTTTTGTATTGCTTAATGACTTGTTCTTAAGAGTTGTAATGGTGATGGGATTGTTATGACCATAATATTCAGTATTTAATATTCAGATTCTACTTGTTTTCCATTTTGCTTCAGTAGTAATGTGAGTGTGTATTATTTTCTTGAAATGAAAGCTTAACAACCATGTTATCGCCATTGATAACCTTATTGTGTGAGGTTTTAGAGTCGTTTCATGTTACATAAAAGAAAGGGCAAGAAATTTTTATTTACAGTAGTGGCTAATCAGATCATGTAAATTCCACATCCTATGCTTTGTTTGCTTCCTTTCGTTGGAATATATTTGTTTACTTTGGTTTCTTCATTGTACTTTTGAAGAATAATCGGAATCAGCTTAGCAAAATACTTTATTTTCTATTTAAAAATAATAATGATCTTACTTATTGATGCATCAATGGCGAGTTTATAGGTAGCAACCTTGGTTGTTTTAGTGTTTGTGGACAAACAATTTTTTCTTGATCAGTTTTTGCTCTTTGCAGATGGTAGCGGCCAGGGTGTGGTTGCAGGACGCGCAATATGTTTTAACCAATGAACTTTTGACAGGGAGTCTCAGTAATTATTACTGAGCAATTTTTTTGTAACTGACAGGTGATTGTTATAATTTTGTTATATAGAGGAACCATACTTGCAATAGAGATCTGTCCTACAGGAGTTTTGCTGGTGATTGTCTGCAATTGCATACCAAAGTGTTGCCTCTGGGGAGTGATTGTAATAAGTTTATCATGTATTTATTTATTATCATAATGTGTCATTGGATGTCCTTTTAAAGTAGTGGATCACATTAGTAAAACCTATTTTATATATGTGGATTTTGTATGGTCATTGAGAGCTGCTTCTGGATTCATATTACTTTTTTCTGATTTAACTTTCCTTGAATTACATTTTAGCAATTATTGTACAAATAAATGGCACACTAAAGCCTCAGGCTGTAGAGAGTTATTTGTATCACAAGATCTAGAGATCCTGTGTGATTTTGTTAAAAAGTTGCAGTCTCCGTGGTCTTTCTTTCGGTTTTTGAAAGATGAAAGATAAACATCGTTACAAGAAATAGCCACTTAAAACAATTGGGAAAATTTCTTTCGGCTAATCCTTTGTTGAAATAATTATTGAATTTAAGGTTTCACAAAACGAAATCGTTTGTAGGAAGGAAGAAAAGTAATTAATTAAGATGTTATGATTAAATCATTGTTAACAATAATTTAGCGTTAAATCAATGATTGAGATAGTTTAAGGTATCGTTTGTTTTTTTTATTTGAAATTTAAATAGGTTTGAATTAGTTTGAATTTTAAATAGAGTTAAATGCCTGAATCTGGGTGATGATACAGCCACAAACTCTTATAAGTTGAATGAAAATATAAAATAATAAAAATAAATCATGTGGGTCAAGTGATATTAATTCAATTAATCTTATTATGACAAATCAGTTTGTACAACAGTTTGTAGTTATATCATTACTCTAAAAATAAATATTAAGTTATTACTTTTTTAACTTAAAAAGTCTGAAAATTAGTATTTTTACATTTATACCCTTACAAATTATAATGTTAAACAAATAATAAACATCTCAAAGAATATAAATAAGATAATAAATTATCATAACATAAATTATATTCAATTGAGTATAACTCTTTTTTTTTAATCATATATGTTAATCAATTTTATTATAGTTTGTGATGTTTTTATATGAAAAATATTCATAAAAAATTATGAAGATAAATAATGCTAATTTGAACAAAGTAAAAAGATAAAAATAATAGTCTGCCACTATGTATTATCACAAGTTATATACATATGGGTAATAATACTCATTATTAAATTTTATTTAGTTAAGGATGAAAATTAATTAATTAGATAAGGATATTTTGGAAAATATTTGTTAATGATAGCATTCAAACTTTTTAGATTAAGTAAAAAGTAAAAAAAAACTAGCTTAATAACTTAATGATTTAATTGTTGAAAAGCTTCATTAAGTTGAAAAACAAACAGATTTAATGACTTAACTGATTAAAATTAAGTCAATTAAGTCATTAAATCAAAAAAAAATCTTGAAATGTACGTTTAGTATGACTTATACAATGGTTATATGTATTTATTTGATTCTACAAGCTCTTATTATAAAATTTTTATTATTATTTAGTTATATTTTAGTATGATTTTTTAAGTTTAAATAAGTTATTTTATTTCTACTAATAAAAATTTAAATTTTAGATTTTTAATAATCAAGATTGAAAAGTAAAATTTTATTTAAGATATTTTTTTATCTATTTGATAATTTTATTTTATATTTTTATAACATAACTTTAAATCAACAAGATTTAAAAGATTTTTTTTTACAGTTTTTTTAGTTAAACACTCAAAATTCGAGACGTCATGATTTATTGAATAATCATTTTATACAGTCATGTAGGGGAGAGGTACAAAAGCAAGTAAGAAACAGAGGTTGCGTTGCCGGCCTCTGGTCTTTGCCGCCCCTCCTAATGTATGTATCGTAGGACACAGCTATGATACGGGGACTTTGAGTCCCTGTATCATAGAGGGGTTGTTTGGCTGCCAAACAACTTTTATAATTGGCAGCAACCGGTTTTCCAGCCGGTTGCTGCCATTAATATGTATTTTTTATTTAAATAAATTAAAATAAAAAATATTTAAAAGGAATAATATTTTAAAAATAATAATAATAAGTAGAAAAGCACAAGTAAAGTAAAAATGGAAAAAATATTTTTTACTGTAAATATTTTAAAAAATAAAATAAAATATGTGTTAACAGAAAGACAAAAATTTTATTCATTTTCTATAAAATGTATCTCATGTTTAACATTTTAAGTTTTATATTTTATGTTTTATGTTTCATGTACTGATTTTCTAAATATCCCAATTTTTTTTTTACCCCCGTTTTATGTTTACATTCAAGTTTTATGTTTGATATTCTATGTTTGATATTTTATGTTTTATGTTCACTGTTATGGAGGTACTTATATTTTATGTTTGTTGTTGCATATTTTAAATGATTTGTTTCATGTTGGTTGTGCAATGTTTCATGTACTGATTTTTTAAATACCCCGAAATTTTTCTTTTTTGACCCTGTTTCATATTTACGTTCAAGTTTCATGTTTGATGTTCTATGTTTCATGTTTTATGTTTCATGTTCATTGTTAGAGAGGTACTCATATTTTATGTTCGTTGTTGCATATTTTAAGTGATCTGTTGCATGTTAGTTGTGCAATGTTTCATGTACTGATTTTTTAAATACCCCAAAAAAAATTTTTTGGCCCCCATGTCATGTTTACGTTCTATATTTCATGTTTGATGTTCTATGTTCCATGTTTTATGTTTCATATTCACTGTTAAAGAGGTACTTATATTTTATGTTCATTGTTGCATATTTTAAGTGATCTGTTGCATGTTAGTTGTGCAATGTTTCATGTACTGATTTTTTAAATACCCCCAAAATTTTCTTTTTTGCCACCGTTTCATGTTTACGTTCCACGTTTCATGTTTACGTTCCACGTTTCATGTTTGTTGTTCTACGTTTCATGTTTGACGTTGTATGTTCACTGTTACCGAGATACTTGTATTTTATATTCGTTGTTGAATATTTTAAGTAAGATGTTTCATGTTTGTTGTTTAATGTTTCATGTAATAATTTTTCAAATACCCCAAATTTTTTTCTTTTTTGCCCATGTTTCATGTTTACGTTCCATGTTTCATGTTTGCTGTTCTACGCTTCATGCTTGACATTGTATGTTCACTGTTACCGAGGTACTCATATTTTATGTTCGCTGTTGAATATTTTAAGTAAGATGTTTCATGTTTGTTGTTTAATGTTTGTTGGAATGATGAATGTTGCATCTTGATTTATATTTTACTACATGGCTTGATATGTTTGTTATTATATGAATCTATGCTTCATGAATTAGATAACTTGATATGCTTGTAATTTTATGATTTTATATTTCATGCATTAAATGGCTTATTGAAAGGTTTTAAATCTCAAAATGATTTAAAATTAATCAATTTTAAAAGGCCAAAAATAAAATGGTGTGTGTAATACAAGTATAAAAGCTTACCCAATTAGAGACAAAAAGATTTCTAAGTCTAAACCGATATGCCACTTCTTCTCATCCGAAAAACTGTTTTTCTTATTAATTTTTCTCGGAAAAAATTCTGGATAACCAGATTGTCCAAATCGGTGAGCCGCATTTTCTTTGGTTGCTCTCGGGTTAATATTCGGATAACCGGATTATCAACCCGGAAAACCAGATTCGCATATAGCCTTCACTGGATTTAACCAGATAGCCAGTTTTGTAAATCTGGAAATCCGGATTCGAGCTGCACTTTGGCAGCATTCTGGATTCATTCGGCTAATCGGTTAAGGAAACCGGTAAGCCAGTTTTAACGTGCTATCTTCTGGATCCAACTGGTAAGCCGGTTTGTGATATCCGGAAAACCGAATTTGAGTGAAGGACTTGCTGGAACATAACCGGATTTCCGGTTCAAGTAAAACCGGCAAGCCATTTACGACTTGTAAGCTTCTGGTCACAACCGGCTAGCCGGTTAGTGAAATCCGGCAAGCCGGTTTTGGGACCTATTTCTACTATTCATCTTCTTCCTCTCATTCGGCATTCCGGATCTCCCCCTCTCTCTAAAAACCGTTTACTCCTCACTCAATCGCACTTTAAAATCCATCATTTTCTTCCTTTTTCGCATCAAATTGAGACTAAAAAATCATTCCCCATCACTTCATTTACTCAAAATCATCCGTAAAATCCATTTTTAACATCCAAAGCNTGCGGTTGCCCTTCTTTTTTCGTTTTTATTCACGTTTTTATTCTTTTCTGTCAAATTAAAACCTCAACCGTTGGATTCAAATAAACTGAATCCAATGGTTCAATGGCAGCCCCTGCACCATACAGGGATTTTAGGCCGTGCATGGTAGCCAGTGTCCATGTATCGTAATGAAACTAAACTAACTCCAGTCCCTTCTCAAAAAAAAAAAAAAATGTAACTCCAATCACGTGGCGGCATGCAGAAGCAGAAGTGCAGAACCTCTTAATTCCTAAGCTTCTGCAAAATTGCAACCCAACTCAGTTTCCTGTCGCTCTCTCTCTCTCTGACAAAATCGTTGCTCACCTCAAACATGAGAACTCTCAAAATTTCTCAAACCCTCGAACATCTGAACCTCAAAACTATAATCTCAACAAATCAATCTAAATCATGCTTGCTTTTCTCCTCGACTCCTCAGCCAAGACCCACCCAACAAACCCAAACTTTCATTCCAAACACTTCCGGAGGAAACCTACCAGAAATAACCAGTGAACTGCTCAATAGCTACATCCACTCTTCTCAGTGGCATTTCATCAAACAGCATGCACCAAAAATCACTCCCTCTCTGATTGCATCAGCTCTTTTAGATCTTCACAAGACCCCTGAGTTGGCTTTCCAATTCATAAACCATCTTGGGTTTAGACGAATTCGTGATATCAAAACCCGTTGCATTGCTATCGCGGTAATCTCTCGGTTATCAACATCAAAACCAACTTTGCAACTGTTAAAAGAGACATTGAACAGTGGCATTGCTACAATTCAAGTGGTTTTCAATGAGCTGGCAGTCGCCCGCGATGAGTTACGTATTAAAAGTAGTACTGTTTTTGATTTCTTGTTAAGGGTTTGTTGTGAATTGAAGAGAGATGTTGACGCATTTAAGTGTTTTTATATGATGAAAGAGAAGGGTTTTGTTCCAAAGATTGAGTCTTGTAATGATTTGTTAAGTATGTTTGTGAAGTTGAATAGACCAGATAAAGCATGGGTATTGTATGCTGAGATGTTTAGGATGAGGATTAAGTCGAGTGTCTACACGTTTAACATAATGATTAACTTGTTGTGTAAGGAAGGGAAGTTACAGAAGGCAAAAGATTTTCTTGGGTTTATGGAGAGTTTGGGAATTAAGCCTAATATTGTCACGTACAATACCATAGTTCATGGGTATTGTTTGAATGGGAGAATCGAAGGGGCAAGGTTGGTTTTGAATGCTATGAAGAGTAGAGGTGTTCAACCAGATTCTTATACGTATGGTTCATTTGTTAGTGGGATGTGTAAGGAAGGAAGACTTGAGGAGGCATCTAGGATGTTAGAGCAGATGAAAGAAAATGGGTTGGTTCCAACTGCTGTGACCTATAACACCTTGATTGATGGGTATTGCAATAAAGGGAATTTGGAGATGGCTTTTAGTTTTAGGGATGAGATGGTGAAGCAGGGTATAATGCCGACTGCTTCAACTTATAATTTGTTGATTCATGAATTATTAATGGAGAGAAAGATGGTTGAAGCTGATGTTATGCTAAAAGAGATGGGAGAAAAAGGGATTGTTCCTGATTCAATAACGTATAATATCTTGATTAATGGGTATTGCAGATGTGGGAATGCAAAGAAAGCCTTTAGCCTCCATGATGAAATGATACATAAAGGTATCCAGCCAACAATGTTAACTTATACGTCACTAATATTTGTTTTAAGCAAGCAGAACAGAATGATTGAAGCAGATCAATTATTTGAAAACTTTTTGGCTAAAGGTATGTTGCCAGATATTGTTATGTTTAATGCCTTGATAGATGGTCACTGCGCTAATGGTAACATTGAGCGTGCATTCTCACTATTAAAGGAGATGGACAGGATGAAGGTTCATCCCGATGAAGTGACCTACAACACCCTAATGCACGGGCGTTGTAGACAGGGGAAAGTTGAAGAAGCCCGCAGGCTTCTGGATCAAATGAAGAGAAGAGGGATTAAACCAGATCACATTAGTTACAACACTCTTATTAGTGGATATAGCAAAAGAGGTGATATGAAGGATGCTTTTAGAGTCCGGGATGAAATGTTGAGCGTAGGTTTCAATCCCACCCGTCTCACTTACAATGCCCTAATACAAGGTTTATGCAAGAACCAGGAAGGAGATCTTGCTGAAGAGCTCCTCAGAGAAATGGTTAGTAAAGGAATCACACCTGATGACAACACATACTTCTCTTTGATTGAGGGTATAGCAAGCGTCGATAAGGCTGCAGAAAGCAGTGATTCATAATGATTTGTTAGTAATATGCAACATCTTAACTACTACTGCTTCAGAATGAACATTCTTGTTTGCGCACCAAAATGAAAAGTTCTTACTTGGGAGACTGTCAATTCCTAATGTTGAAACTGTTCAAGTTAGATCCAAAGCTTGCATTTGAGTAATTTGTGACAGTAGACTGAAAAAATTTGAGTGTGGTGGCTAGCAAGAAATTTATGTATCTCAGTATTGGTCCATTTGGATGTTGGTTCTTCTTCTGTAACTTGTAACGTTATACAACAGTACTTTTATTTTTCTTATTCTGTTTTTTGCGTTTCTGTTTGCGTTTTGTTATTTAGAATTGTTGATATAATTGATGCATTGAGCGCATTTCAATAAAAAATGATTCCCATACGCATTATCTATCGTGCCAAAAATGAAATAATCCATTGACAAAGGACATCATCTTTTAATCTATAGGCTTCTGCTTTTTATTCATGAAGATGGTGATACATTGATTTACTAACATATTAGCAAGTTAATTTCGGAACCACAGAGCATTTGACCGAAAAAAGTTTGTATCTTGTAGTGATTTTGCCACAGTTGCAAGGTACATTCCTTGAATCACATCCAGTATAACATATGCTTACAGAAACCATATTTAAATGCTACCTTAATTCCAATCTGACTTGTTTATGTTATGCATAGAGTCACTGGTTTGCTTTTACATTCCAAGAATTTTAGAGATATCTTTGAACTGGCTTTAAATCATACATTTGTTATTCTTAGCATATTCCAACGTTGATGTTTTCCATTGCTTCTTCTATCATGTCCTTTTCCTTTTTTCTGATCTTTGTTCAGGTGCTGCAACTTCAGCCTTTCAAAGTGGAGGTGGACTTCTATCCAAACACGGCAATTTTAGAGACCAATTAGAAGGTATTATACCTGGAATCTTACAACTTTAATTGTCACAATGAAATGGGGTTACATTTAGAATTGAACTTGTTAAACAAGTGGAAATGTCTTATTTGCCACACTAATCATATTGGAGCATGTCATTCTCCACTACATGCTGATGGGGGGCATTGTGTCCCTCATGACGTTGAAGGGACAAAGTCTTTTTATCCTGCAGAAAGAAGAACTTGGATTTTTTGTTTCTGCAGAAAGCCACCATGATAAGCAACAAAAAAATGAGTTGTTGTTTGAGAATTATTGTGATTTATGAAAGGTTTAACGGTCAAAGTAGATCATGAACACTGAGTCAGCAAACTTAAAATTTCAATAAAAGGTTGATTTTCATGATTTGACGCATCAGGAAATTATCATAGGCTTTTCTAAAATTTAATCTCTTTTAACCACATCCAATCTTCTTTAATTATTGAAATATTGCACAATGGGTGTCTTTTCTTTGCTTTTATGTTTGTGGGATCACATGCACCATGCACCCAATACCTGAATAGACTGCCATCATGTACTATCTTACCCTCCATTGTTTTTCTCCAGAATGCATTTGCAATCACTTTGGTCTTTATTATTTAAGCTTTGAGTAAGAATCATAGGATTCAAAACCTTGTTATCTGAAAACAGAAATATATATGGGAACGTTTGTAGGGCACATAGTACCTGGTTTGTCGCTCACTTTCCTTGGCCTATGGCACACCATCAACACCATCAGAGCCTACTGTCTCAAAGGCTCTTCTAAGTTTACGGTAAGGTTCTGGTACCCATACAATGGCCCCTTTTCAACACTGAAGCACTTGGAACTCATTTTCATCTTATCTTTCTCCCTTTTTTCAATTTTCATGCAAATATTGGACTTTCCTTATTTTCACTTTGCTTTCAAGCTTGACAACTTTGAGCATGCAACAATGTTTCTCCATCTTGCCATATTTGCTTGTTTCACTATCTGTGCTGATATAACTCAGACATCTGAGATCCTATCTGGAATTCCTGGAATCCTTGTAGCTTCTGTTTTTGGTCAAGAGCTTTTCCTAATTCATTTCCACTCAGCTGATCATGTTGGGCTCGAAGGACATTACCACTGGCTCTTGCAGCTCATAGTGTTTGTCTCCCTTGTGGCAGCTCTATCGGCTACTAGTTTCCCAACATGTTTTCTTTCAGCTCTTGTTCTTTCAAATTCAGTTGTGTTCCAAGGGTGTTGGTTTGTGAACATGGGGTTCATGCTCTGGTCTCCTGACTTTGTTCCACAGGGATGCACCCTGCAGTTGGCAGAGGCCAACAGTACTGACATGCATGGAGCCATCACTTGTGGATCTAGTGAGGCAGATTCTAGAGCAAGGGCACTGGCTAACTTGCAGTTCAGTTGGATACTCTCTGGCATACTGATATTAACAGGATCCATTTGCCTGATATTAGCTAAAAAATGTAGCCAAAGGGGCAAGGTAACTGAGTATGAGCAGCTTCACAGTAGAGTGATAGATCCCCCTATAGCAATTAGTCTGTACCAGCAAGCTCATCCTTAAGATGATGTAGTATGCAAACAGGGCAATTTCATGTCTACTTCAGGCGTTTGGAGCTATTAAAAAAAATAAGTTGATTGTATAATTCATACCTCTACATTTGCTGAGTATTTCTTGTAGATTACTTTCTGTTATACTGCTAGTTCCTTGTCAATTATTTATGTATATATGCTTTTTGTTGAAGTCTGAGATTTGTTTCACTCAAAGGCTTTTAGTAACAGGCATCTATGTGCTTAAAGTGCAAAATCATCCATATACTTAATGTGCGAAATTGATGACTTAGGAACTTGGTTCCTCTGTAATTTTAAAGTTAACATCTCCAAGAATGAACACATTACGAAAAGCAGTAAACAGACTACAAGTTTTAAAACAACAGTAATCCTGTCCCCCCCCAAAAAAAAAGTTTAACGCTCCGGTACAAATGTAAGTTCTACATGCTTAATTTTCAATTGAGAAGGGCTTTCCAAACAGCAAACGCCTAATTAGACCATGTTGGTAGAGTGATTACCGAAGAGCATTTAGATAGAGAAACTCTTATACACTCACATCAGATTTCAAACAGCATGGAAGGCAGCCTTGGTCTAAGGGTAATTAAAATAAACTATAAAGAGAGTAAAAATCATTCCATTGAAGTAATTACATTCTCTGAAAGTGCAGTATGAAGATGTTCTTGTGCCACTTAGAGACTGAAACTGCCTTAATATGAAATTAACTTGAATGGGTTTGGTCCAATTTTATTTAATACAGTATGAATCTTATTATCTAAGTTCTTAATGGCAGGAGATGCTTCCAGCATTATTATTTTCTTGATCAAACATATAGCTTGGAAGGCAGTCTTGGGGTAAGGGTAATCTCCAGTGCTGTTGCTTTAGGAACAGTCATCCCAGGGCTTTCACGCATGTCAACTAATGTGTCTGAAACTGTCCCTAACTCGAATGCATGAAGCAGGCGTGCTAAGGTCAAGTGCAGTACTTGAAGAGCGAATGAGATTCCTGGACACTTCCTTCTACCAGAACCAAATGGTAAAAATTCAAAATCCTGACCCTTGACTTCCAAATTGGCATTTTCATTTAGGAACCTCTCAGGTATAAATTCTGAAGGGTTTGCCCATATGCTGGGATCACGATGCATCTTCCACAAGTTAACTATAAGCCGTGTGCCTGCTGGGATGTGGAAGCCTCCAATGATGCAATCCTCCATGGCCTCACGTGGAGCTGAAAGTGGAAGTGCAGGGTATAATCTCAATGTTTCTTTGACAATTGCTTGCAAGTATATCAGGTTCTTTATATCAGATTCCTCAACTTGCCGATTGTTTCCAACATAGATACTGAGCTCATCTTGTGCTTTTTTCAGCACATGGTGATTGTTCAATAGTAGAGACAGTGCCCATGTAAGAGTGACCACTGTAGTGTCATTGCCTCCTAATATAAGGCTCTGCACAATGAACACAGGCACCAAGTAAGATGATCAATTACAGGTGGCCACAAATATTTTAGTTTTGACTTCATAGCTTTTTGGGTGCAAAAAACATATTGTTCTGGTATACTTCACGTTTGCACAGTCATTTTAGATATGTGGTTCTTAATTGCACTCTGATTGTATTAACTGAAGTTACAGAGTTGCCCGGACATACCAAGCAAGTGGACTTAATGACAGTATCGGCATCCTCAGCAGAAGTCTTACCATCATCCAGAACAGACAGCATGACATCAATGAAGTCTTTCTCCTCTTCCTTGATGCTCTCGTTGAGTTTCTTATAACGATGCTCATGCACCAACCTTCCAAACAGAGTGTCCAACTCCTTAGCTGTTTTCTTCATTTGACCTGTATATCCGTTCACAACATCTAACCAACCAAGAAATGGAATGTTATCCGAGGGCAAAAGTACCCCTACTAGGTAAAAGAAATTGCCCAAAGCCTTCTGGCATTGTCTTGAATCCTGATCATCAGCATTTGTGTCACGGCCAAAAAATCTTTTACCAGCAATCACTCTCAATATAATGTTCATTGCTAAGTCCCCAAACCTTTCCTTCATCTCCACATCAACAAGGCCTACATTTTTCACACATAGTTCGTACAACTCCTTAATGAAAATTTTGGTTTCAATGTCACGAACATGCTTGATCAGCTCAAGCTGATGATTTGAGAGAAGCTCAACTGTGGCTAATTTCCTAATATTGCGCCAATATGGTCCGTAAGGAGCAAAGCCCAGCATGGCATGGTCATAACCCATAAGCTTCACTGCTAAGAATTTTGGACGTGAGGAGAAGAGCTTGTCATTGGTGGTGAAACATTCTTTTGCCACTTCCCAGCTGCTAATCACAAGCGCTTGACGAATTCCAAGGCGGATCATGAAGGCTTTTCCATACTTGTCAGCCATCTTCCCAAGTGTTTGGTGTAGCAGCTGGTTCTTTTCGAGGAGATGAAGGTGACCGATGAAAGGCCATGCTCCCTCCGGCTCTGGTGGCCTGCTGCCTCCCTTTCTGTTCCTATTGGTAGTGTTTGTAGCCACATAGAGGCAGATAATAGCAGCAAGAAGCGCACAAAAGCATATGATTGCTTGAAGCTGAAGGGAGAATTCCATGGTTTGTCAGTGTCGGTGAAACTAGAATAATATTGAAGAGTTTCTTTGTATATATCTCCACTCTTTTGTAATAGACCATAGATATAAAATATTCTAGTGGTAAATAAGGCATGGGTTTTTTTTGCGCAAAAGGACACCACTTGTGCAAGTTGTGACTTAACCCTATTGGGAAAATTAGGACCACAATTTGGTGGAAAGGTGACATGTTAATGCAAGTTCTTGTCTTATTCTACTAGCTATGTATTGCAGAATTTTCAGCGCCAAGATGATGCAGATGAACAACAAGCCTTTACAACAATTTCTTCACGGAACTTCCATGTTGATTGTTGAAATATACGGTAACAAGATTCTCAGCTTCTTATTACTCAATCTAAGTTGGGGGAAAAAAATCTAAAACAAAACACGGCTACTAGATATCCAATGTTGCTTGGATATGCGCTTTGGTTTCCGGTGACAGAAGCATTGGCAATTATATATTTGAAGTCTTCCATATCATTGGTTACTTGCAGCAGGCTGCAGTAAAATGAACTAAATATGATAGGCCAGATGCAGAAAATTTTTATCTCCAAAGGCAAATGCTATAGTTGCTGCAATTTTCTGCTTATGTCATGTAGTCATAAGGTTAGTTTTCTCCTAAATAAATTAAATAAACTAAATAAAAAATAAGTCATTCCATTCTTTGTAAATGATTTTTCTGCTTGTGCTCATAGAATTGTTCTAATGCTGGTGATCAGTACAGTAATTATTCGTCTTGCTATGTTCGTTAATGATACATAATCAAATATATATAAGAGGTCGGCTTTTATAGGGAAGAGTTTAGTTATCAAGATAATAAGCAGATTACGGACTTGACACTGTTACTAGCGTTAGCACCAGAGAGCATTTAGAGACAGAAAATTTTTTAGTACTCAAATAACATTGGAAGGCACCCTTGGGGTAAGGGTAACCTCCAATGGTGTTGCTTTAGGGACAGTCAGCCCAGGACTTTCACTCATATCAACTAATGTGTCTGAGACTGTCCCTAAGTTGAATGCATGGAGTAGGCGTGCCAATGTCAAGTGCTGAACCTGAAGAGCGAATGAGATCCCTGGACACTTCCTTCTACCAGAGCCAAATGGTAAAAATTCAAAATCCTGACCATTAACATCCAACTTGGCATTTTCATTTAGGAATCTATCAGGTATAAATTCCGACGGGTTTGCCCAAATGCTGGGGTCACGATGCATCTTCCACAAGTTAACTATAAGTCGTGTGCCTGCTAGGATGTGGAAGCCATCAATGGTGCAATCCTCCATGGCCTCACGTGGAGCTGAAAGTGGTAGCGGAGGGCATAATCTTAAATGTTTCTTTGACAATTGCTTGTAAGTATATCAGGTTCTTAATATCAGATTCCTCAACTTGCCGATTCTTTCCAACATGGATGTCAAGCTCATCTTGTGCCTTTTTTAATACAAGCTGGTTGTTCAATAGAAGAGATAATGCCCATGTAATTGTGGTCACTGTGGTATCATTGCCACCTGATATTACGCTCTGCAAAATGAACAAGAGTACACAGAGAGATGGTCACTTAAATAGTTATCATTCCAGTAATCTGTAGTTACTGATAGATGATGAGCAGATGGATTTCATTGGCTTCCCTATATCACCTTTTATTTTAATTTAGCTTTTGCCAAAAGAAACAAAAAATCAATCGTCATATTCTCAACAGTTTTCAGGAGAGATCAGACCCTAGCCAAATTAAGTTCTACTTTTCTAGTGCTTTTGCATCTTCATCGTAGACAGTAGTTAATTTCTCTCTAATTGTGTAAATTTCTGTAGAATTCCCAGGGACTTACCAAGCAAGTGGCCTTAATGACAGTATCGGCATCCTCAGGAGAAGTCTTGCCATCATCCATGACAGACAGCATGACATCAATGAAGTCTTGCTCATCCTTGTTGATGCTCCCGTTGAGCCTCTTATGACGATGCTCGTGCACCAGCCTACCAAACACATCATCCAACTCCTTTGCTGTTCTCTTCATTTGACCTGTGTATCCCTTTACAATATCTAACCAACCAAGAAATGGAATGTTATCTGAGGCCAAGAATAGCCCTAATAGATATAAGAAATCACCCAAGGCCTTCTGAAATCTTTTTGATTCCTGATCATCAGCATTGGTGTCACTACCATAATATCTTTTACCAGCAGTCATTCTGACTATAATATTCATTGCCAAGTCCTTAAACCTCCCCTTCATCTCAACAGCAACATGACCCCCATTTTTGGCACATAGTTCGTGTAGCCCTTGGATAAAGACTTTGACTTCAGTGTCACGAACATGCTTGAGCAACTCAAGCCGATGATTTGAGAGAAGTTGGACTGTGGAAAGTTTTCTAACTTCTCGCCAATACGATCCATAAGGAGCAAAACCAATCATGGCATGGTCATAACCCATAAGCTTGACAGCTAAGGATTTTGGACGTGTGGAGAAGAGCTTGTCATTGGTGGTGAAACATTCTTTTGCCACTTCCCAGCTGCTAATCACAAGTGCTCGATGAATTCCAAGGTGGATCAAAAAGGCTTTTCCATACTTCTCAGCCATTTTCCCAAGTGTTTGATGTATTAGCTGGTTTGATCCTGCCAGGAGATGAAGGTGACCGTCACAAGGCCATGCCCCTGCCGCTCTGGTGGCTTCCTGCCTCCTTTCTTATTCCTTTTGGCATTGCTTGTAGCCGCATAGACACAGATAATTGAAAAAATAAGAGCACAAAAGCCTACGATTTCTTGCAGATGAAGGGAGAATCCCATTGTTTTTCAGTATTAGAGAAACTAGATCTGTAATTCCGTATTTAAGACTCTTTGCACATTCAAATATGCTTATGTCCCAATCTGTTTATCGGACTAGAATTATAAAACATTGTAGCGGGAGACAAGGTTCAGAGAGTCCACAAATGGAGCCTGATAAGGTTCAGATATTCCACCAATTCTGCCCAAGAAAGATTATGTGGAAAGAGTATGGAGCATGTAATAACAACAATTACTGCACGGAACATCTGATAAGTGATAACTATGAAGAAGGCAACTACAATTGAGCTTCTGGTAAGACTGTCAACACAAACCAAAAAAAAAAAAAAAAGAATACAACTCTTTAATAATCGTCGTTGCTGGCATAAGCAGATTGTACTCTTTTCAAGAGTTTTTGACCTTTTGGTCTTTAAATTATTCAATAAATCTTTGGTTGCTACAGTGAAGCAAAGTCTGTGGGCTATCTATGAAGTCTTACAGTTAACATGCTCTTTAATCAAAGAAAATAAATTAATAAAGAATAAAAGCCACTCCATTCATTGTACCTGCATTCTCTCCAATTGCAGGATGAAGATGATCTTGCAAAATGGTTATTGAGGCATCAACATCAAGCATAAGTGGATGATATTGCTCCACTAAGACTCAATGTGCTATAACTTTGCCCATTCAAGTTGAAATGGGTTTGGTCTAATATTTTTAAATCACAAAGATGGTCTAGGTTACAAGGAAATTAGAGAAATAGAAGGATCACTAGCTATCAAATTGAAGAAAAATATTTCAGGAGTGAAAATCAAATCCCTTCTTGGATTTGATGTGAGCAAAGTTCGAAACTCAAAACTTTTAGTCTGTCGAAAAATATTTTATCGGTTAAACCACCTGGTCTGTGATATAATTTGAGAACTAATTAAAATCCTGCAGATATGGTGTCGTGTCTATAATTCTTTGTACAGCTTATAAGTCTTTCATCTCATACACCAATCACCTTGAGCTGCCACGTATATTTCCACAATTTTATCTAAAATATAAAAGAAAATAAGAACCGCCAAGAATGGAAGATGAAGTTGCTTTGCTATCTAAGTCTCTGAATATGACTAGTTCAAATTACAAAAGTAGTTATAAATTGACTTTATTAACCAATCTTATGGATCATTTGATCCAATTTAATTATCTAAAAAATGTCTATCAAGCAATCAACTATTGCCATTTTTATTAAGCTTACCATGTCAAAAAACAAATTCTTGAACCAAACTCAGTTTTGCTATTTGCCCATCTGTTGTAGAAATCCAAAACAATCAAGTTCTACATCAATTGAAGAAAATTGTAAAACATACAAACTTGATATAAAAGAATACACAATAAAGCAGCAGCAGCTAAAGTTTCTGCATTTCTCACTCAGACTCCTCAACAGAAGCTTCAATTCGGAGAAGGACAAATCCTACAGCCACTCCAACAAGAACGAGGCCATTCATGATTGCTGCAATCCTGAAAATTTCACTTGCTGCATTGCATGTAGAAGTTAGCGCACCGCCACTTTGACCTTTGCCTTTCCCTGGAGCTCTCACTGAGCTCACAATCTTTGCAAAAGCCTGCTCAGTTGATACTGGCATGCCTAATGAGGTGAGACTGTTTTGTGCTTTCAGCCCACCAAAAGAGTTGAGTCCTGTAATGTAATTCACTTTCACACTTCTTCTCCTCCTGCATGAGCCTGCAGCAGCAGTGGCAGAAATGAATGTTGCCGGAGAAAGTGTAGCTGAGGCTGTTGCCATTATTGACCTTCACCCACAACCTATAATAGTAAAAAAAAACAAACGCGAAAAGATTGTAAGTGATATTAGATATGTAAGTTGAATTTTATTTACATGTACTAGAGAACTTGAGAAGTTCAATTACTTCACCTGTTTGTGTTTGATATTTTTGTGTTTCTTTCTATTCGGGTAATTACAGAGATAATGGGAGGCAAAGGCAATGGAAATGAAAAATTTGTATGCGAGGGAGAGGATAAGGTGCCAGGTGGGGAGAGGATGGTTGGTTGACAAGAAGATTAGATGAATGTGAAACTTTAAATATTGGCCAAGAAAAATGAGACACTGAACTTGCCAATAGAGACTGACCAGTGACCACTAGTTTGAGCCATATTATTTTATCATCTTGAGGTCCCATATTGTGGTGAACAAATCAGGACCGTTGGGTTATAACATTGTTCAAAGTGATTATTTTCTCTTCAATAAGCAGCACCAGCTTAGGTTACATCATTGTTCAAATTGGTTATTTCTCTCAAATCAGCAGCACCAACCATTTTTACATGGGACATAATAGGGGTGTTCAGAATTTAATCTGATCCGCTCAATCCGTCTGATTCGTGAAAATTCGATCCGTATAAATCCGATTCATGAATCCGTGGATTGAATATGGATTGAAAATTTAAAAATCTGCAGTCGATGGATTGGATATGGATTTACTTCTGTAAATCCGTGAAATTTCGTGAATCCGCAAAATATATATATATAGTTAAAAATTTATTATAAATTTAATTAAATAATATTATAAATGTAGCATTACATAGTTACATAAGCACTATAACATATTTTAACCATTACCCAATAATAACATTAAATAAAAAATAATTAAATAATCAAATATATAAATAAAACTTGTAAAAATTATAAAACAAAATAAAAGTAAAGTTACACGCACTAGCAAAAGCAAAGTAACGTAATGCTAAATTACCAATAATTTGCAAAGTCACCCAAAAGCAAAGTAACGCAAAGCCAAGTCACCAACAATTTGCAAACAAAAAACCCTAAGTTTCACCGCCATCACTCGCACTAGCAACACCCAATACTGGTTTGATACACTCTCGACACCGATTTGAAGGACGTCGGCCGCGTGATTCTAACGAGAGCAAGCCATCTTCTTCCCCAAGTCCATCGAGTCACTTCACAATCACTGGTTCCAGCCAAACAATTGTACTATCACAACCTTCAAGATCGCCACCCATACTTCTCCTGGTTCCCATCATTGACGGCTCCGTAATCACCACTTTTTGACAAGTGCAATAGCCCTGGTGAAGGACCAGACTGTGTTTGGTTTCCAAAACTTCGTCATTTTCAATCAATTGTGGCTTTATTTGAACAATTAATTTTGATGTTATATTAATGTATTATGTAACTTTATTTGAACAATTAATCTTAGTGTGTTATATTTTGAAACTTTAAATGTATTATTGTAACTTTATTTGAACAATTAATCTCGATGTGCTATATTTTGAAACTTTGAATGTATTATTTTAGTTTTATTTAAACAATTAATTTGTTTAAATTTTATTCAATTTTAATTTTAATTGGTAGTAAAATTATTTTTATATTAGATTTTTTTTTAATTTCATTAGTTCATGGATTGGGGAGAACGAAAAATTTTTAATTCGGAAACTAATGCGCAAAATGGTGGATTGGATATGAATTAAGTTAAATCCGCATCCAATCTACAAACGTATGAATTGGATATTAATTGAGTCAAATCCGCATCCGATCCGCAGATATATGGATTGAATTTGAATTGAGTTCAATCAATCCATAAATTGAATTGGATTGAAAAATTATAATCCGCAAAATTATGAATCAAATATGGATTTATGTCTAATCCGTAGAATCTGATCCGCGAACACTCCTAGGACTTAATATGATACGTGTGATATCTTCCCTTGCCTTCTTTTGAAATGGTGAATAAAAATTCTTTGAAATGGTGAATAAAAATTGAAGATATTCAACAAAACCAAAAATAAAAAAATAAAAAAAAAGACCAAGAAGCAAGTCGCAGGATTCTAATCAATAGCTCCAATTGAAAAGCAGAAACTAAAACTATGCAAGGCCACGACCAAGGGGAAGAGCATGAGTTGCATACTTCTTGTAACAGAATTACATTGGGATAAATAAGTTACTAACATATATTATCTTTGACGAATTGCAAGTGGCTCATATCCTGAAGTTGGAAACTTAAATACCTAACTCTTTACAAGAAATGTTTTGCAACTAGATCGCAAACATAACATTCACATAAACATAAAAGAAGTTCGGTATGGAAATATATTCACTTTTTACTACTACTTCGTTTGGCTTTGCTCTGAGAACCAACACCCTGGACAATGTGCACCTTTATAGTATTTTGCATTTTTCTGGAATGCGTGAATTCACATATGCAAATGTCATCTTTTTTCAATTTTTTAGCACGGCAGAAAGCACTCCATCCTTTAATTCCTTGTCGACCGTCCTTCCAGATATCAAGCTGTCCATGAAATGAGTACCCACGCTCATCCAGTATGGTAATCTTTTTGGCTAATTTAAGTCCAAGATCCTTCAGGACATGTGATGGAACATGCTGCAATATGAACAGAAAGTTTTCAGAAACTATGCAGTAAAAGTTAAAACACTAGTCCAGAATCTTTCAAGACATGAGCCATGATTATTACCAAATAATTCTTCCTCGTCCCTGCCCATGCCTTTGACACAAAATAAGGATTTGGATACAGGCCATAATCTCCCACATCAACTTCTAGCAGGTTGATGTCATAAACTGCTTTAGATCCTCCAGCCTTAGCCACAGCTCTTTTCTTAGATTTTCCTGCGTCAAATTAACAACTAAATTATAATTATCTCACACAAATGGATGCAAGCACTGTGTCATATTCACACACACATATAGAATACACCAACTGTTAAATTAGGAAAAATAAAGAATTATATAACATTTGCCATTGTTAATACCAATATTTATCCTGCCTCTGCAGCTTGTGATTGCTGTCATTTCATCATCATCATCTTCTTCTTCAATATAATCTTTGTCAGCAGCACTGTCGTTATCACCAACCTCAAAAACACTATCATCTTTGCAGTCTTCTTCTGCCTCCTCTCCTCCTTTCTCTTCTTCCTCTGTTTCTTCCTCCTCATCCTCAACCCACAGGTCCTGTTTGTATGATTCTGTCTTCTCAATTCCCGATTTCCCCATAATTTTTACATTGAACCAACAGTCACCATCATATTTTAACACCAAAATATCAGCAGTTTCTAAAGAATTATCTTTGACAAACTTCTGCCAACCATCTAGGAAAAACACCCCTTTGTCACAGTAAGCCACATTCACATGCCAATATTCTCCAATGTGATTAATGAGCATGACCTTCTCAGGTTTCGATGGGCTCAAGTGTGCTATAAAAGCACCCGGAATGTGCTACAAAACAAAACTTCACATTAATCTCAAAAGGAAATGTATCTCATTCTGTAATTTTTCGGTATCTCATTTTGTAATTTTTCTCTTCAACATCATCTTCTCTGAGTTCTAAAATACATGGAATTGTCTAAATAAGTATATATATAATGAAATGAATACATTTGCAACATTAAACAATTTTCTCTAATCAAATTTACCAAAATGCAAATTTCAGGTTCTATTATACAGTGAATACTGCATTTAAAAGAGATCATATAACATAGGAAGTTGGAAGCACACAATGCTAAAGTGAGAATACAAAAAGCATTCTTTACTATTGGATCCCCATTATCTACTAAGATGCAACCAGAAAATTATCAAAAGCAAATAAGAAATGTATCGCATGCTTCCTTCAGCTGTAATAGCTTTCCATGGTTGGCCACATCTTTTTTTAATTTTTTTAAGTAACAGACACACATCCTTTGATTTCTTTCACTGTGCCCAAAAGTCAAACTTAGGAATAATTTTGGACTATAAGACACCCAGTAGTCAGAAAATTAGCATTGAAATATCCCAAATAGTTGGCCTCACAAGAAATTAATCTTTGAGATTTGTTGGACAACAATAAGGTCATGCTATTTAACCCATATCTTTCAGTGGCCACGGCTGACTGCATGACCCCAAATTTCTGCGTAGAGCCGCAAAACAAAGTTCACTTGGTCATGGTTCTGCTTATAACATTTATTATTGAACATGCAACCAAATATTTTTTGCATCAAATATGCCTTCACCATTCTCAAGTTCAATGAACAATCGGTTATGGAGCTGCTGCATAAAAAATAACAAGAAGCAACAGAAACAAAGGCGGGAGAAAACTGATCCTCCACATAAACGCAATTTACCTAAGCATTCATCAAGATGTACACCCACAGTTCCATATAAAGAAAATAATATCGATTCACAGGATCACCAAGAATTCATCCAGATGAAAGTGTATATGTAGTGGTGTAGCTTAGTAAATAGCCAAAAATATATGAATTGAACAAATTATCAAAAACACTAACAGGGCGCATCTAAATTTTCTAAGATATCTTGAGGTGGTACAAGAGTTTGAGATTTGAATCTTGCTCATGCCAGAATTGAAAAAGGGCTTTAGTTTACATTTATATACTATTTTACTACAATTACATGTGAGTAGCCACATTGAATATGGAAAGTGCCCAATTTTCCTAGGGTTCCCTGAATAATAAGTTAAACAGTTGCCATATGTAAAATATCAACATGCACAAACAACAAGAAATGCTGGACAAAAGCATCCATCTCCTTAACCATAATTTACCGAAAGATCCATCTAGATATTTGCTAATTGTTCATGTGCTTTGTCCTGATCAAAACCGTAATTTTGTAAGCTCAATTACACTATATATGTTCACACTTCACACTTCCACTAACCACTATTTATAAATAATGAACAAAGCATGTACTGCACATGAATCATCAATAAGAAGCATTGAAAAGAAATTAACAAAAAATTGATCCGGCATTATGCAAACCAACTCAAAATCTCAGATAATCAATACCAACCATTCAATCTAATCAATTTGGTAATTCCACATCCATACACATCTTACATGTTCACAAAAGCAACATAAGCTCTCTATCTCCTTTGATTTCACTAGGAACACCAATTCATTAAATCCAGTCTGACTCCCATATTTACCCATTAAAGACCACTTACAATGTGTGCTAAACCAAATGATCTAGGCACTAATCATCTCCTTATGGACAGAATATACAAAGATCAGTTCAGAAATGAACATAAATTAAGAATTATTATCTTAAAATTGATTAATAATACTTCACATCACATTAGATCACGACATTCCATACAATTCAACCTTAACAAAAGCATCATATACAGCAATTAGCTCTATTCTCCTCAAGCCTAACAAATTTTTTCACGCTTACTACTTTTTTTTCTTTTTCAACCCATCAACTGTTTAAAAAAAAAAAAACTGCTAACTTTACATCATCTAATATCATGAAATGGCCAAAGAAAATCCATTTTCGATTTCCATAAAATTCAAGAAACACCAAAGAATAAAAAGCTGAAGAAAGTCAAGTCACTTACCAATCTATTAGAGCTTTTCTCCGGTAGGTACACTTTGAAGAAGCCAGGAATGCACTCAGCCATTCCTCTGCGTAGGTATAGAAGAAGATTCCGGCGATTTCAGCGGCGAAATTTCGGTGGTCTCGGAGGGTTCGATTTGGGTTTGTCTCTTCGGTTTCACTTTTGCAGCGGCGCCGCGGATGTGTGCGGGGTTCTGGGCTGCATGCGGCGGATTAGGCGTAGGTCCTTTTCCCTTTGTTTTAAGGGTTTGTGATTTTTCCAAATCGGAGGGAGGGTCTGTGATTTTTGGGTAAGTTCATCTGTGATTACTAGGTGAATGTACAATTGGAGTTTAGCGAATCTTTTTGAATTGGAATTGATTGTATTAATCCTTTTCTCCGAAAACTCTTTTCTTTTGTTCTTTGTGGTTCGTATATGGGGTTTCCAATGGGACTCTGGATCTTGAAGCAAAATTGAAATAAGCTTACTGTTTGTGGCAAGTGTTGTTTTCTTGTTGCCATTTTTATGATCAGTTGGTGTTGAGGATGAAAGAGAAGCTCTCTGTAAGAAGTTCTAGCAAGTTGCTTTTGTTGCATGGAAGGAAGTTGGTTGTTGAGGATATTTTAATTTTCCATGGCTTAAGGGTCTGTTTGGTTTCGAAAAGCACTTTTGAAAATTACAACATATGTCTCAAAGATACCTTTTTAGTTTTTTATTTTTTCGAATATAATATTCTACACATGTAAAGTTTTGTTGACTTGTTAGAGCTTTAACTGCGATAACACACTAATACAGTATTTGAGTGAAGGTAGTTTATTTTTTTGTTTCAGTGTGAGAAGTAGACATTCCTCGATTATTTGAGAGGGTTAAAATTTAGGCAGCGCTCCATTAGATTTTATGTATATTGGTCTCAGTTATAGTCTGATTTGTACATATCAATTATATTATCATATAATATGAGTTATAATTTAAACAATAGTCTCATGTAATAAAAAAAAAATACGTGGGTATCATTTAGTTAAGAAAATAAAATCTCTTACTTTAAAATAAAAACACAAAACCAAACGTATCATCAGTTTTTGGAAATGAGCAAATAAAAAGAAATCATTTTGAAGTCGTCGTTTAATTTTGAAGAACATTACAACTTGGGGCATATGGAATTGCCCACTTAGATAAAATCAGCTCACATTGAGCCTCACCTAATTGGTTTTCGATTCAGATTCTTACATTACATTGAGAAGAATTGTAATCACCATCAAAAGATTATGACATTGACAAAAGAATTGTAATCACTATCAAAAGATTATAACATTGACAGCAGCTCATTCTGAAGAGAAAACGACTACAAATGCAAGACATGCTCCTGCTGCTGGAGAACAACTTGGTTCCTCTCCATGATATTATGATGCAAATATAATCAATGGTAAAATAGCTCCAAAAATAGTAATATAAGCCTATCCATCAGAGGCCTCTGACGAAGCACATAAGCTAATGTATTACACCTCTAGCATAATGGCATATATGAATAATATGCCATTCAGTTTTTAACGGCATAACATCTTAAAATTTAGATTATTCTATATTTATGCATAAAATACTGAAACTTCGAGAAGAATGTTTTCTGTCTCGATCATCTCAAAGAAAAGAGTATCTCCTTCATATTAGTCGCCTTGAAAAATTCAGCCAATCCTGTCAAAATATACTACAATTCAGTTTAAATGCAACAGCCAACCTGCTTTCATCCGAATCCTGTTCTATGATGCATTCATCCCCACTCAAGCACTTTCGAGCAAATGTGGCCAGCACATACTGCACAAGCAAAAGGAGCAACTTAAGAATAAATCAGAAGGAAAAGCTAAAACAAATTACATTAACAGTCTATAGCAGAGAGGAAAAAATAATTGCATTAACAGACAAGCAGTTTAAAGCTCACCACATGATGCATCTGCAAGTTACTCGATGGCAAGAAAACAAGGAAGGAAGGGTTTTTAGGATTGAAGATTCTGGCAGCATTAATTGCTCCCTGTCTTTCTTCCACTGAAAGTGATTTCCATGATTTACAAATACCGATTTCCATCATTTCTATGTCAACTTTGAAAGCTAGAGATGAATGAGATTAATTTGTAAACACACTGCTGCACAAAACATGGTACTGGTATCGGCATATTAACTTCCTCTTACCTACAATGCCCGTTCGGCTCTCATCCTTCACACAATGTTTGGGTTTATAGAATTTGGTGGTATCAATCTTAAGGTCCAGATGCTAAATCTCACAGTTATCTATACCAAATATAACAACTTGGAAATTTGAATTCTTTCTGTATTGGAACAGTATTTTGTATCCAAAGCAGATTGAATGACATTCCAAAAATTCATTCCAACCGTCTCCAAATTTCCTTCATCTTTTATAATACCTACTCGTGAAACATTACCATTAGGACTTTGTGATTGTAGCATCAAACGAGAGTTCTTCCCCAAATATTTTTACAAACCTTGGTGGAAGCATCTGCATTTAGGTAAACAAAGTTAGATTATCTATGTATTAGGAAACAAGAAAAAGTGTTTCCATAGCTAGCTATCATAAGGTTACAAAAACAAGAAGATTTATCCCATTGTGAACACAACAAAGAAGAAGAATTTGAAATAAGCTTCTCATGCGCAAGACCATCACAAACTTATCATTCAGAGTGAAAGCTGAGATGAAGTTGGTAATCATGAAATGTCTAGCAACTTAAAATTCAAAATTAAGCACGCAATTAAAAAAAAAATGGAACATCAGTTGTTTGTTTCCTCAGGTGCCAAAATCAATATGACAGGTTTGCTTGCTAAAATATAGTTAACAATCAAAAATAAAACATAAGACCCATAATTTTTATTCTTTATATTTTTTGTTTTAAAAGAAAAAGGCTGTCAAAAACAACTTATAATTTGGAAAGCAAGAGTTAACATATTAAAGTTGTGAAAATTTACCAGTTCTTTATCATCAATGGTAAAGGCAAGGATCTCCCTGAAAAAATGAAAAGGTTCCTCCTCCATGGAACTGGACATCATGAGTTCTGCTCAACTTTTAGCTTAAATTTTTCTTTTTAATAAAGAAAGCAAATCCATTACATTAATTCAGATATTAGACATAAAATTTAAGCTAAAAGTTAGGAATTTTGCAAATTACCCTCCAAGAACTCTCTTGTCTTGCTGACTTTGAAAATGTAGCTTTACCTCTGAATTGTTAAGCAGGCCTTGCCAGTTTGGGCATATGGGGTTGCTGAAGGCAGCTGAAACTAAGCAGTAGGAGAGCAGCAAAGGCAAAGCCAGTTCAAGTGCTTTTTTAAAAGCGCTTATTAAATGCTTTTCTAAAAGCATGTTCTTGCAGAAGTATTTATACAATGTGCTGCTTTTTGGGGGAAAAAAAATTAGCTTATATAATTAGTTAATACTTTTTATCAATCTAAAATTGTATGATGATTCTTAGAATGATCTGGCTTATTAATGGAAGATAATGTCGATTGCTTTCTGCTTCTGGAAAGCACTTAAAATAATTAAATACGTCTAATTGGGTCACCCTTGCTCGGACTTAGCGCGTAAATGGGCTGGACTGAGCCTCCCTCACTCATGTAGTAGAGTTATGGACTCTACAAAGTACAAACCCCATCCCGAAATTGCAAATTTCTCGCTAGGAAAAATTACAATAATAGACAAAATAAAAATCTGATTTCTCCACAAGAATTTCTTTTCTTTTTTTTTTTATAAAAAAAATCATTGTTTGCCTGTATACATTTTTTTTTTTTAATTTAAGGATACTTGGCATGGCTTTTGAATTGAAAGAAACAATTTTCTGCTAGATAGCATTTCACGTAGGTTCATAGCTTTTTCACGTTTTATCTTGGAGAACCTCTGCATCTTGGGTTATATTGAACTGCATGCCTAGACATCGCCCATCTAATCTTATGAGCCACCTCTGTCATGCACCTTTGATAATTTTTTGTGAGCAGAGGCAGATCATCTACAAGTGATGAGAAAAAATACCAAAAGAAAACATTATGACAGCAGCTCATTTATGCCTCTGCAACTAGTGTTCTTGCCCTTGTAGTAACTGTTCAGCAGAAGCTTTAAAAATGAATGTCTAATTCTTTGGAATCACTTAACTATACTGAGACTATGAAAAACCATCCATTCACTAGAAAAAAGGCATAGATACTTCAATTTTAAGGCATGAAGCAGTAAATGAGCACAAAATGAATCTCGGAACCAATCCGCATGGGATATCAGTAACAGATCATGTTGGTTCCTCTCCATGATATTATGATGTAAATATGATCTGTGATAAAGTAGCTCCGAAAAATATAGCAGTGTAAACATAACCATTAAATTTTAAAGCCTCCAACAAAGCACAAGAGCTAATGTACTACATACACCTCTAACATAAATGTCAAATTGTTTGAAGCTTGAGACATATTACATATCTGTATAACATGCCATTCCAATCCTAATATATAAAGCTCTGCTTCTTACAGGCAACGGTAACTGCATAATGTCTTATAAACTTAGATAACTCTTTATGCATTAAATACTGAAACTTTCAGAAGAATTTTCTTCATCTGGATCATCTCAAAGAAAAGAATATCTCCTTCCTTCACATTAGTCTTCTTGAAAAATTTACCCCATCTGGTTAATAAGTACTTCCTGCGACTCTGTTTTACTTTCACAGCCAACTTCCTTCCATCAGAATCCTGTACGGTGACACATTCTTCTCCATTCAAGTACTTCCGAGCAAATGACGTCGGCACATACTACACAAGCAAAAGCGGCAATATAAGTATAAATAAGAAGGAAAATCTGAAACAGGTTATAACAAAAAATATGCATATATAATTTAAAGCTCACCACATAATTTAACTGCATGTTACTTGCCCGCAAGAAAACAAGGAATGAAGGTTTTTCAGGCTTGAGGAGTCTAGCAACATTAATTGCTTCCTGTCTCTCTTCCAATGTCATCCTTGATTCACAAATATGGATATCCATGTCCTCAAGCAAAGCAAACAACTTAACTTGGTCTGCAATTTATCAGAGTTAGTAATGAAAGATAGAACTTGTGTAAACACTGAGCTGAATAAAACAACATTCAGTTATCAACAAATTAGTTTTCCCTTACCTACACTGTCTGCTCGGAGCTCATCCTTCAAATTATGTTTGGCTTTTTTGAATTTGGTACTATCAATCTTAAGGTCAGTCTCTTGAACCGATGAACATTGTGTTTCACTGAGGTGTATGTTGGCGTGAACAGATCCTTCTGAATTGCAAGTTCCAATTACGTCTTGCATCGAATCATTCACATTATCCGATTCTTCTTTCACCTTCACTTCTTCCATTCTGTAAGTCTTGCCTCGCATCTCACAACCATTCTTAGATTTTGAACTGTCAAAAGTAGCTTGGTTCTGCTTTGGAGGAGGGAACGTGTTTCTGGATGGATACTGAATCTCACAAGTAGTTGTATTATAAATGAAAACTCGGAACTTTGAGTTCTTTCTGTACTGAAAAAGTACAAAGTACCCAACATCTATTGAATGATCTTCCACAAATTCATTCCAACCACCATCAAACCAAATCTTTCCATCCTTTCTTGTAATACCTACTCGCATAACATAGCCCTCAGGATTTGTGAGTGTAGTGACATTTGAGAGTTCATCCCCAAATCTTCCCACAAAATTTTGTGGAATCTTCTGCATTTTGGCAAACAAAGTTAGATGATTGTGTATTTGAAAACAAGAAAATGTGCTTCCATAGCATTAGCAGTTACAAGGTTACTGTCACTGTAGATAAGGACTACAAAAAAAAGATGCGTCCCATTGTCAGTACAAGAGAAAAGAAGGGTTTGAAGTAATCTTCCGAGACACAAGACCATGACAAACATATCATTCAGTTTGAAAGCTGACTAAAAGTTGGTAATTTATGCTATTAAAATGGAAACAATGCTTTTCAATAAGGAATGAGCTTCAATGTGATTCAATTAAAAGTGTTCACTCTGAAGCAAAGGCTTGCTGAACAGTTTAGCAAGATTTCACCATGCACAACTCTTCATAATGCAATTTTATAACTTATAACAATAATATTTGCTATAAACAACTGAGAAAATGTCATATCTGGCATAATTTGACACCAATTCACATGGAAGCGATACCCTCAGTGAAAAGTCTGGAAATAAAAATTCAAAATCAAGCACGCAATTATTCCTTATCTTTCTTGAGGAATGTAATGAACTAGTAAGCACTAAAGTGACAGAAGCCATTTTCAACAGGTTAAAATGGAGCCTTTAACAACATACTAGAGCAAGAGAAACTAATGGAATAAAAAAAAACCATATATTATACACAAATTCAACCAGATTATCTATTATATTTAGATGAAAAAACTGCCTAAACTACTTGAATATAAAATTTTCTTATCACTCAAATGATATAACATTACAGGGCAGAGAGTCCATAGGATGTAGCAATCTCTTAGTAAGTTTTCAAATATATATATGTTTTTTTTATGTGGATTTAGAGTTTACCAAAAACATAACATAAGATCCAAAAAATTTATTTTTATTTTTTAATGAAAAAAATTCTCTAACAAGAAGTCTTCGAAAAGCAAGAGTTAATATAAAAGTTTTGACAATATTACCATCTTTTTATCTTCAATGGTGGAGTCAAGAATGACATCAATGAAATGTGGATATGTCTTCTTCATGGAACTAGGCATCTTGTGTTCTGCTCTCCTTCTGAAAGCCAGTTGTTCCCTTCAGGTTTTGTGGAATCTAGCACTTTCACTTTTTATTGTTCTCTCCTGTGGTAAAGCAAACAAACGCATTTCATTATTTCATATACTGAAGATAAAAATTGAAACTAAAAGTCATGATTTTGGAAATTACCCTTTAACACCCTTTAGCATGTATGGTCTATTTTGTATTTTGAAAATGAAGCATTGATGGGAATCTCTGAGTTCTGAAGTATTTCTTGAGATGCTGCAAATGCATTGCATGTTTGAGGAAATTTGCTTTTTCTGCTGAGTTTTCTGTTTGAGCTGGCTTGCCATTTCGGTCATATGGTGTGCTGTTGTCCAACTTCAAGCCAGCTAACACTCTTTAGTACTTAAGCAGCATGGGAGCAGTTTTGAAGTGCTTTTAGTAAAAGCACTTTCTTTGAAAGCATATGAATTTACCCTCATTACTCAACTGTTGGGCATCTCCGTTTGACTAGTATTAGCTTGTGGCCTTGTGCCCTCCAACTTTTTAGAATTAACTATTAATGACCTTTTACTATTATTCAATTTGAAATCAGTTGGGAATTTAATATATAAATTGGCTTATTTGCAGTATAGTTAAGAGGTCTATCCAGACTAATTCATAAATTCATTCACAAAATTATCTAAGAAAATATCTGCCATACTCATATTTGTGTATTTTAGTCTTTATGAAACTCAGAATTTATGAACTCAACAACCAGCCCACCACTAAGCTAAGGCTTTAGTGGGTACTCTATTTAACAAAAAAATACTGAAAGTTTCAAAAGAAAGTCATTCCTCCGTATAAGCTCGAGGACACAAATATTTCGTTTGTATTTGAGCTGGCCTTGCCATTTCAGACATATGGTGTAATGTTGTTCATCTTCAAGCTAGCCAAAACACTTTACAGCTCAACCAGCAGGGGAGCAGTTTTGAAGCACTTCCTTTGAAAGCATCTAAAATTGAGCCGTACTGTTTGAATAGAAAAATTAAATGGAAGGAAACTATACAGTGTCACCGTCAGAGGAGAAAAAAAATAAAATAATTAATTAACATTATAAAATTATATAATGTTATAGTTTATTCTGTCTTCCTTAAATATCTTTAGTACTTTTTTTTAATAAATTTTATTATCTTAGATATCCTTATTTTTATTAATAGTAGCATGTGACCTTGTGCCCTCAACTTTTAGAATTAACATACAATGACCTTTTACTAATATTCAATTTGAAGTCTATTGAGAGTTTAAATATATAAATTTACTTCTTTGCAGAATAGTTAAGAGTCTATTGAGACTAATTCAGAAATTCATTTTAAAAAATGTTTAAAATAGTATCTATCCCTTCTCGCATCTGTGGATTCAAGTCCTCGTGAGACTGGAATTTATGACCTCTACAACCAACCCACCAGTAAGCTAAGGCTTTAGTGGCTTAATCACTTAGATTTACTATCACTAAAGATTTGTGCTTGCTACTCAATTTATCCAGGCTGAAAGTTTTAAAAGAAAAAGTCATTCCTTCGCACAAGCTCTCTGCAAACACTTGCTCCTCCTAAGTTTTGAACATAATAGAAGGAAACCCACATTACGTCTCCAAGGTTACGTTTGCCATGCTGGATTAAATTCGATTAATAATTAAAATTAGACTAGATTAAGTTTGATTGGATTAAGTTTGATTATATTATGTATTGTATTATGTTTGGTATAATATCGGATTGGACAATATTAAATCATATTTAAATACAAAAAAATATTTATGAATATTTAAGAGTAATAATTAAAATTAATTTAAAAAAAATTAACAAGAGCATTAAATATGTAGTAAATTAATTATTGGGTAGTCATAATTATAACAAACAAATATAAATTAATAAAACTATTTAATTATTTAATTAATTTTTATTAGATATTTTAGATATATTTTATTTTTTTCAAAAAGTTAACAAATAATGTATATATAAAATCAATTATTTACTTGTATTATTAATTTTCATGATTATTTTTAATATTACATTAGTGATTATTAAATTTAATACAATCAATTATTATAACGAATTATTAAATAGTTAATTTTATTGGAGTAAAAGTACCAATTTAATTAGACTATAAAAACAAAATAAAAAATAAATTCAAGTAAATCATGAATAAAATAAATAATTAATTAATTAAATTTTAGGTTACAAGTAAAAAATAGTATTATTTATGAAAGAAATATGAATAAATCTTTTTTTCTTATCCTAATCCCATCTAAACCCACTTATAAATTGGGATTGTTAATCCCATTATTTAAGGACTAAATTTAAATTTAGTCCTCCCTAATTCAATCCAAGTAAATAGCCAAACATTGGATAAAATATTTAATTCTAAAGTTAATCCAATCACATGCTTAATCCAAACTCCCAAACATGACCAATTGATTAACAGAGTTCGCTCTCCTTTTTTATCAACTTCAATTTTGATGGATTTGACATCCCAACTCAAAAATTCGTTAGGGATTTCTCCTGGAACATACTGGACAAATAAAATAAAATGAAAAAAAAATTGCAACTAATTAAGAAAACGAATGCGTGTCAAAAGTAATTAATCTTTGTTATCACATTTAATTGGGAAAAAAAAATAACAACAAGAAGCAGCTCACCACAGCATCATGAGTAATGTCACTTGATTGCAAGATAACCATGAATGAAGGATATCTTGGCCTCAATGATCTGGCAAGAGTTCCTTCTTTTCTTGCAATACACATTCCCATTTCTTCAAGCGAAGCCCACAACCACAAGTCAAATTCATCATCATCATCTGATTCATTTTTCTCCACCACCAACTCTTCATTTTTTGATTCATCAATCTCATATGGATAATTAATCTTGCAAGCGGTGCCACTTCGGCCTTGGTCGAAGTGGTGGGCTGCTG
>MKYO02025816.1:0-20963 GCA_002013955.2 Citrus medica
CGTGAAACAGTTGAAAGAAGTCGGGGTCCGAACGTAATTACCAGAAGATTGGGCTAGAAACGGAAATTATTGGGGTGAAACGAGAATTATGAAAGATATGGGGACAAAAGAGAATTTAAGAAAAGCAAAAGGGGGCAAACGAAATTTTACATATAAGAGAAAAATAAAAAACGGAAAAACAAACCAAATAAAAAACTTTTCCCCGGCAACGGCGCCAAAAACTTGACACAACTTAAAACTAATTTTAACTCCCAAGTATAAGAGTGTCTTGTTGTATTATAACTCGGTGAGTCCGAGGTCGATCCACAGAGAAAAGATTTAATTAGTTTATTTTATTTTATCTAAAAATTGAAATTAAAACTTGAATATAAATAACTTAATTTAAATGAAACTATGGAATTGAACTAGTTAGGGTTATGGATCCACTCTTAGAAATAAATAAAACTTAATAAATTCTTTTTGCCAATTTGTTTTAGATTTATTACTCAAAAGATTAATTATACAAATTATTATTATTTTCCCTTTAATTTTATGATGGATTAAGTATTTATTGTGCCAAAATTTAATTTGTCTACAATAAGTCAAAATACCATTTCACCATGCCTTATATTAAGATCTTAAGAATTTATTGTGCCAAATTCATTTGTTTGTCTACAATAAATCAAATTTTCAAAATATAAAACATGTATAAAATTAAATAGAAAATAATTTAATTTATAAAATTAAACATAGAATTTGATTAAATCATATTTATTTCTTAAGAGTTTCACCTTCCCCTAACTAATATTATTTAGTTAAGCATAATTAAAATAAAAAGAAGTAGTAAAATTGAATTACTTATAATTAAAAGAAATAAAAACAACTAAAATTGGAAATAAAACTAATTTTATTAATGAAAATAATTATACAAAATATTAAAAACACACCTGGAAATCAAGATTACAAGGAGATGGAGAGAATTTGAGAAGAAGAGAGTTGTAGAGAGATGATTAAAACATAAAAATGAGGCCCTATTTATAGAAAAATAAATTCATAATCCAGTGCTTTGCGGTCCATCATAGGCTTCATGCATGTGCTCCTCACAACCCTTAGATCAAGATCCAATGGCTGGTCAAACTTCAAAAGTCAACATCACACATGGCATCATTTGACTCGTCCGATTTACCCAAAGAACGGTTGAGATTTGGCGGGTTAATGGGTGGATCGGGTCGACCCGAATACAAAGATTCGGATCCTCCAACTTGCTTCACCAACCATTGCCACGTGGCACAATCATGGCCATTGAATCATGAACGGTTGAGATTTGGTCAAGATTGCCAGTTATCCCATGCACTCATATCTATTGTAAGCTCATTTCATCATCCAATCAGTGCTCGGTCAACAGGAAAAGTCAACTTTTTTTACACAAGCCCAATTTTAAGCCGATCTTGACTGATCTTAAGGTTTTCAGACCTCCGGAATCCAAATTTGACCTCCGTTTATCTGTTTGGAGCCACGAAGTACATGAAATTAATAATTTTCCTAATAAACACATAAAAATACACAAAATTAAATATATTTAAAACATAATTAATACTTCATAATAAATTACATAAACACAAATATAAATTATAACATAAGCATAAAATAACATATTATCGCTTGATAATTAAACAATTTTTAATACTAATCACTTGGATTGAGGACTAGTTGGTAGGAAATCAAGTAGGTTGGATCCAAGGAAGGAAGAGACTGTACGGGAAGGAGAATTGGGACAACACCTAAATGCTGTCAAGTAATAACGTGGTCAGGTTACAGCACAAAATCATGATCGAGCTGTGGAATTGGAGGGGGAAGTTTGTTAGATGGCTCAAGTGATAGACGAGCTCTAGGGACGACGGAAGGCACCAAGTTGGAGGATTATACTGGACAACGAATCACCTCTCTAGAGAAGGTTATGAAAACGGTGATCCGATGGGATTTCCGGTTCCCTGATCTCACGTATTTAGGGACGAGTGACCTTCTAGTCCATGTGGAGAGTTTTAACGATATGACATGGGTGCATGGCTTGACACAAGCTCAGAGGTATAAGGTATTTCTATTGACTTTATACAGGTGTGCGGGAGTCGTGTCAAAACTACCTATAGGAAATGTCAAGAGCTTCGAGTAGATGTGTAGGAAGTTTACAGGGCAATTCCATGAGGTAGTGGCTCTAGAAGACGACATGATGAAATTGTTAGCAATCAAACAAGGAGAAAACGAGAACCTTAGGGAGTTTATAAATAGATATCATCGAGCAGTGCTAGACCTCAGGGCCTTCAATCATTCGCAAGCGCTGAAGGGGCTTAAAGAGGGAGTAATGATTGGGTGTCTTTAGAACAATTTAAGAAATCCACCATACAGTTGTATTTTACCGCTTATAAGTAGGCGAAAAGAGACGTTGAGATTGAGGAGGAAAAAACGGCTAGGTTAAGGGTTAAACAACTTGAGAGTTTGAGGAAAAAGGAAAAGAAGGTCCAATCAGCATAAGGGAAAGTGAACAATTCTCCCAAAAAATATTGTTATGGAACTTTTCTTTGTTAATGTAAGGAAGAATAAATAGTTCCAGTTAGGGAACTTTTCTAGAAGAATATTCTAGGGAACTTTTTATCCATGTTGACCTAGGGTAGTTTTTCATCTTTATTAATCTAGAGATTTTTTTTAGCATAGAGAAAAGTGAAGTTTTCTCGACGAATATTATGAGGGAACTTTTCCTTTTTATTGGTGGCCTAAGGAAGTGTATCCTCCTTATTCGCGCCAAAACAAAAAAGAAAGAATTATTTTCTGGCGAAATATGGTTATGAAACTTTTTCACCTTATTAGTATTAGAAAAAAGTGAAGTATTTTGAAAAAATATTATTGGAGACTTTTCCTCTTTATTGGCCTAGGGAATTTTTTTCCTTCTTCTTGGCATAGTGAAAAGTGAGCTATTCTAAAGGAATATTATTATAAAAAAATTTCTCCTTATTGGCCTAGGGAAAATTTTCTTCTATGTTGGCCTATAGAATTTTTTTTCTTCTCCTTCTTAGAGTAGTGAAAAGTGGACTACTTAAAGAAGTATTATTGGGGAACTTGTCCTCTTTGTTGGTCTAAGGAAGTTTTTCCTCCTTGTTAGTGTAAAACAAATGAATTATTTGGAAAAATATTAATAGGAAACTTTTCCTCTTTGTCAATATGAGGAAAATTAAAAGGAAAATTAAACTATTATGAAGGAATATTGTTGCGAAATTTTTTTCCCTTGTTGGCTTAGGGCATTTTTTCCTCCTTATTAGCATAGGGAAAAGTATGTATTCTGGAGAAATAATATTATGAAACTTTTTCTCTTTGTTGGCATAGATAATTTTGTCCTCGTCATTTGCTTAAAGAAAAGTGAAATTATCTCTGAATAAATATTAATGGAACTTTTCCTCTTTATCAGTGTAAGGATAAAGTGAACTATTTCATAAGAATGTTATTAGAGAATTTTTCTCAACTATTCTCCTAACTAAAGTCTCAGGAGAATTTGAGTTGGTTTTGAATCGACGAAATCAATTTCACTAAACTGTTTATTTCAACTGGAGTTCTAAGAGCAAATGTGAGTCATTCTTCTGATTGATGGAATCGATTCTACTAAAGAGAAATTTACTTTACCCTGGACATAAAAGAGAACTTTTTTTTGTTCTTTGAACTTCCCTTATACTGAAGTTCTAGTGGGAACTGAGAATTTCTCAAGGCAATTTGGTCGGTTTTAAAATGGATTTTGAGATTTTTGCAAGCGTATATGACAATGTATGAGATGATCAAGAGTGCTTATGAAACTGTAATGAATATGAATTCTTGTGAGATGCATAGATATAAATATTTATGTATACGAATGCTCATTAGTGCAGTGCATGAGTCTTTTGAGACTACGGAATATTTTTTACAATTTGTGATTAATCACTTGAGTATATGCGTTGTACATTATTAATTGGATCAATATTTTCAAAAGTTGAAATTATTCATAAAGTCATAATAGCTAAAACAGAATGTTCCTCATCTATAAGCCGCCAATCTAAATAAGCATTTATATTAATTTGGAATGTATTTTAGCTTTTCCTAGGGGCCTGCTATCATGGCATAATTTGCTGTGAAAGCCACCTAGAAATTTTTTCTAGACATCTCCTTTGGATCTTTTAAAATTCCTTATGTAGGCATCTTGGAATCTCTGTATCACTATCAGTTCCTTGGGTGCCTTTTTGAGTTTGTTTTGCATGGTTTCCAACACTTTCTTTTGGTGGGCTAATTTACCTCTGCTAGTTTTTATTTTTTTGGCTTTTAATTTTTGGTAAGCCTAGTCGTCGGCTGCTGGTTTTCGCTCTAAATTTAAGTTAGTTTTCCCTCTATTAGTCTCTTATTTGTTCATTTTGAACAAAATTTATATATGGCTGAATTTTAGAGAGAGAACTTTAGTGAGGAAAATTGTTGCATATCTAAGCATTTTTCTCCCTTCCACTTTTGATTGCTCGTGAAGAATCATGCTAAAGTACTTACATGCACTTTAAGATTTATTGTATATGAACATGATCCAGGCTTAAAAAGCCTATTTCTTTATCCTTTTTATTATTATGCGGAGGAAAAAAATAAAAGTAGAGTTAACACAATTGATAAATAAATGAAAGAAGAGGAATGGGTAGTGTCCAATCTCCCCTGGAATCAGCATAAAATTACAAAATTTACAAATAATAAGAATAGTAAATGCGGAAGTGTAAAGGTTAGGTGCATAAAAATAATAGCTAGTTACATAATATGTAATGAAAGATGAATTAGTTCACATTAGCATAATAACCATCTATTTATTTCTTATTATGAGGTGGATGTTTTGGTTTTCCTTTGCATCATTCGTGGGTAAGTCAAGTAAAGTCAGAAATCACATAATAAGATTGAAAATAAAATATGTTAACATGAATGTTAAATATCATGATTTTTAGATATAGGGTCATAGTTGTTAGATTTTTACATAGAGTTATATTAGTCCATGTCAGTTTAATACCCTCGATATATTCCCTCTCATAATATGAATGCTTGGGTTTTCCTTAACCCCACTTTATGGAAAATAAAAATTACCAAGGAATAAATAAAATAGTAGGAATGTAAATAAGTCAGCATATCTGTTAGGGTATTAGCATAATTGAAAAGAAAATAAAGATAAAATAAAATAAAAGATAAATGAGTCTTGGGATTAGTTTTAGAAACTATTTTAACCCTTTTTGACCATCTTGACTTTCTACTATTTGGTCAAAATTTTATGTTGACCAAATGGGTTTTAAATTTTCTTTACTCTTTTTTTCCGCAACTCACTTGGAAGAAACTCCATTTTTTAGCTTAGATTTTTGGTGCCTTTGAAATTGGCACCTACAAGGTGTAACATTCCTAAGTCAATCATACTTTGTTAAATTCTAGAGTAAGATTTTGATTTCACTTTTACATTCGAATGATATTTTTGCCTTAAGACTTGGCTAAACTCAGCTTACTTTTAAAGCTTCGTATTGTATTAATGGACTGTGATCTTTTCACTGTCACTTAGGACTCCTTAATCCTATTGTGGTTAAATTCAAGAGCCTCTTTCATCCACAGAGATGTCCTAAGGCTGTAAGTTTTTGGTGTTTGTCTTCTTATCCTAATTTCAATAGGGTTTTTCTTCATGGGGAAACCTAGCTATCAAGATAAGACTTAGAAATCTTATCATACTTTGATTTGGGGTAATTAAGAGTCCCTGACAAGTATAAAAGATCTTGAAGTTAGGATCCAAACTCATTTTGATCAACTAAGTAGGATTTCATCTTCTTATCATGATTTATTATTTTTATTATGAGTTCTTTCTAAGGTAAAATTATCTAGATTTCTTTATTCTTATTATTTTTTATAAGTTATCCTGCTTCTAACTAGGGCTTATCTTATATAGAACTTGATCTCTCTGTCAATGTTTAAGTTATACAAAATTACTTAACTTTCCTTATTATTCTTATTATTTTTTAAACGTTATTCTCTTTCTAAGAACTAAGTCTCCAACATTCCAAGGCCATGAACTACAACTCTGAGATTCAGCACGTGCCTATTGTCAGGATCTGCTTGATCCCTCGCAGAATCGTACAGCCTTAAGCACCAAATCTCACTCTCTTGGCCTTAAATCAGCCTTGCTCACTCAATATATTTTTTGGATTCAAAAGTAAGAAAGAGTACTCAATCAAACTCACTGAAGATGGGAGGAAAGAACTCAAACTCGCTCAAGATAGGAGGAAAGAACTTTATTAGTCAAAGGAAATCTTACAACGCTTTATGTAATGTGTGTGCTAAATTTCTTGTGTGTATTTAGCCAAATAAGGCCCCTCCTATTTATAGAGTATAACGAAATGTCTAGATGATGCTCTAGAACTATCTACCTATCTTATTACTTACAAGGAACTATCTATAAGGTACTATCTACTACCATATGCACTACATGAGTGTAGAGAGCCTTCATGATTCTAGAACCTTTATGGGTGGCGGCACACATCAAGGCTTGCTGAAATGCTTGGGGCATTACACTATGCTGAGAGGCATATGGATATGCAACATTGTCTTTGGATCAGAGGAGAAAGTGTTTCAATCTTAGATTGTCATTCCTAAGATCTTAGGATTATAGGAACCCTAGAATCAAGGAGGTTTATTTTAGGTAATTTGTTCTTGGAACTTAGGAGGATTATCTTCGTGTAATTTTTCCTAGGATTCTTGGATTCTAGGAACATTAAAACCTTTGGAGATTTGTTTGAGGATCCTAGGATCCTAAGAATCTTGGAACCTTAGAACTTAAGAGGTTTATCTGGTTTGTCTTAGAAAACTTGGAACCTTAGAAACCTAGGAGGTCTAACCCAGGTGATTTATCCTAAAATCTTTTGAACCTAAGAATCTTCGAGTTTAGGAATCTCGAAACCTAGGAGATATTATCCTAGGTTGTTTGTCCGGAATTTTAGAGGTTAGGAACCTAGGAACCTTTGAGACTAGGAACCTATAAATCTAGGAATCTTAAAAGTTTATTCTAAGTGATTTGTCTTATGAACATTTGAGGATAAGAACTTTGAACTGTAGGACAGTTTATCCTAAGAATTTTTATCAATCTTTTCATGGACTTCATAGGGACCATATTTATTTAGACTCTAGTTGAGCCCCTTCTATTTTTAGTCAAACAAGTATAATGATCCGCATATATTGTTAGAGAGAGTAGACTTATAAGCTAATCTATATAAATTTCTGAGTTATGTTAAAATATATATATCTAAAATCATAATAGACCTTAAATTATAATACATCTTTAGATTATAACAACTTTGGAAAAAAAAAATTATAGAAAGTGACAATTATTACCTCTAAAGTGTCACCAATGTTGAACAATAAAAGCATTGGGGAAGGATTTAACGGGAACCTATAATCCATCATTCTTTATTTGAAGGCTATCCAATTCATTGATTTAGAGGAGAATGATAAGTCCAATTGAGACCTATAATAAGCTCCAACTGCAGCCATGAAGGATAGTAATTGACCCTCATCACTTGCATTACTTCTTCAAATATCTCTTTAATATTGTATTGTAGGTCTTGTATTTCAAAGGTACCCAACTATTCTGGAGGAAATAAACTATTCTGGAAGAAATAATACAATCTATTCCAAGAAAATAACATTCAAGATAAAATTTCCCAAGAACTTATGAAAATGATAAGAGGGAAAATAACTCATTATAATCCTAAGACTCATTTATCTTTTATTTTATTTTATCTTTATTTGTTTTTTAATTAGGCAAATTCCCTAACAAATATGTTGACTTATTTACGTTTTTGCTATTTTATTTATTCCCTAATTTTTTTATTTTTTCACAAATAAGGTTAAGGAAAACCCAATCATTACCATATGAAAGGGAATATATGAAGGATACTAAGCCAATGTGGATTAACATTACTGTATGTTATAATCCAACTATGATCCTACATATAATAATCATGATATTTAACAATCATGTTAACATATTTTATTTTCAAATTTGTATTGTCATTTCTAACTTTACTTGACTTACCCACGAGTGAGGCTATGGAAAACCTTAACATTCACCTCCTGATGGAGGATAAACAAATGAGTATTAGGCTAATGCGGACTACTCTAACTTTCCTTGCATATTATGCAACTAATGATTATCGTAAACTTTATCATGTTAGATACTAATGCGGCGGGAAAGTGGACACTACCCATTCCCCTTCTTTCGTTTATTTTTATATCCTGTTAACTTTATTCTTGCTTCCCTCTTCCTTATAAAAATTAAAAAAAAAGGTAAAGGATTTTTAAGCCTGGATCATAATCATAAACAATAAATCTTAAAGAGCTCATAAGTGCTTTTGCACAACTCTTCCCGAGCAATCAAAAGTGGGAGGGGGAAAATGCTCAAATACACAACATTTTCCCTCACTAGATTTCACTCTCTAAACTTTAGCCATATATGAATTTTATTCAAAATAATCAAAATACGAGACTAATAGGAGAAAATGGATTCTAATGCAAGGGAAAAAATAATAGTTGATGGCTAGCTTACCAAAGATTAATTCCCTTCAGCTTTCTCAAGCACTATTGAAGAATATTCAGAGCATGATAATTTAAAAACTCTTATTGAGGAAATGAAAGAAATGAGTGCTCCAAATAAATGGAGGAAATGAAGAGGGAAAACTAAAAACAAAAGGACAAATTGCTTACCCTTAAGTAACAATCAAAAGAGTAGCCTAAAAAAAAACTAAAAACAAGCAGAGAGGCAAATTGGTCCCCCAAAAGAAAGGTCGGAACCCACACAGAACATACTAAACAAGGTATACAAGGAATTGATAGTGACAAGGAATTGAGGTTCCAAGAATGCCTATAGAAAGAATTCAAAAGATCTAAAGGAAACTTTAGAAAGAATTTAATCTCTTCCACAACAGATGATGCCATGACATTGGCCCCTAGAGAAAACACTAAAGTCCATTTGAATCACATTCCAACCGAATCTAAATACTTATTTAGATTGATAATTTGTAGATGAGGAACATTTCGTTTTAGCTACTACGACCATTTGAATGATTTCAACTCTTGAAAATATGGATCCAGTTAATAATGTACAACTCACATATATAAGTTATTAATCACAAAATTAAAACTACGCCTTAGTTCCAGAAAGCCTCATACATGGCACTAATGAGCATTCACATGCATAACCATTCATATCTATGCATCTTACAAGAATCTATATTTATCATCATTTCATGAGCACTTATGATCATCTCATACATTGACATATATACTTCCAAAATCCTAAAAAACCATTTTAGAACTAATTCGATTACCTAAGGAAAATTCTCATTTTCTATTAGAACTTCAATTCAAGGGAAATGTTCTAAGAATAAGAAATATTTCCTCTTATGTCAAAGGTAAAGTAGATTTCCTCTACAAAGAGAAGGTTTCATTTCCCTTCTTAGCATCCAATTCTTTTTTTTTTCTTCAATTCCATTTTGTAGAAGAGAGAAAGCCTAATGAGAGTTGAGTGATTAGTGAATGAGAGATTGAGTGTATTGAAGTTTTAGGTAGCGAGCCAAAATATTACAATACTTGTAATCCTCATTTTAGATAATTTCCTTCTATCTTCGCCTCGTAGGCTAAAAGCCGAACTACGTAAATTTTGGTGTTCTTGTGTAATTATATTGTCTCATTATTTCTCAATTTTACTTTAGTTGCTTGTCTCTTTCCCAACAGTGGTATCAGAGCTACTGGTTGTATTTTCTAGAGTCACGGGTACTGTTCACACATACAGTACTATTTACGTAAATGATGCTATTTAAATATACGGTTATTAATCACGTGAAACGGTGAGAACTGATTCTAGCAAAAGTAGTTCATGGTGAAAAGCAATGGCAGCAAAGTACTAAATTGAGAAGTTCGAAGGAAATAATTTTTCATTGTGGAAAATGAAGATGATAGTTGTTTTCAGGAAAAATAATTACTTAGCAACAATTGGAAAAAAGGCCAACGGAGATAATTGAGGATGACAAGTGGAATGAGATGGATGACAACGTCATTAGTAATCCACACTTAGCACTTGCGGATAAGGTGTTATCCGTATGACAGAAAAAAAGACAAAAAAAATATGGGATACTCTCATAAGATTATATGAGGCCAAATTATTACAAAATAAGATCTTCTTGAAGAGAAGACTTTACAATCTTCGAATGGTGGAATCTACATAAGTGACCAACCATATCAATACCTTGAAGACTCTATTTTTACAACTCACAACATTGGGTCATAAAATAGAGGAAAATGAATGTGCGGAGCTTCTACTTCAGAGTCTACTAGATTTGTATGATTAACTTATCATCAATCCGACAAATAACAACCAAGCTGACAATTTAATCTTCGACAATGTTGCAGCCTCCGTATTAAATGAGGAGAGCATGCGAAAAAATGAGGAAGATAGACAAATAAGTTTGTAGCAAGCTGAAGTACTATTAGTGATGAAAGGGAGATCAACAAAATATGGCCCTTGTGAGAGTCACAATCATGGTAGATCAAATTCAAGAAATATGAATAATATCAAATGCTACAACTGTGACAAGAAAGGACATGCTAAGAAAGAGTGTTGAAACAATCAGAAGAAAAGAGAGGGTAAAGTTTATGAGTCATCAAATACGTAGAAGTGTGTAGCAAGTACCTCAGATGATGGTGAAACAACTATTTCAGAAGTCAGAAAATGGTTATCTGACATCTAGCTTACCGACTTAAGAGCTACCTGGCACATGACCTTTCAGAGAGAATGGCTCCACACATATGAACCTATCTCAAGAGGATTTGTACACATAGATGATGATCATGCCTTGGAGATCGCTGGTATTAGACCTGTCAAAATAAAAATGTTTGATGGTATAATTCGCACAATTGAAGAGGTACGACATATCAATGGCCTGGAGAAAATTCTATTATCTTTAGGACAAATAGATAGCCTTGGGTGCAAAACTCATGTAGAAAATGAGATCATGAAAATTGCTAAAGGCGCACTTGTTTTGATGAAGGCAGAAAATATCGGTGCTAATCTATTCATGCTTAAAAAGGAAACACTACAACAAGCTGATGCGCGTGCCGCATCAAATGTAGAAAAATCAGCGATGATGTGACATCTCAAACTTAGCCATATGTCGGAACATGGTTTGAAGATTCTCACTGAGCAAAAGTTGCTTCTTGGGTTCAAATCGATAAATCGATGAACTTACCGCTTTGTGAGCACTGTGTTACAAGTAAAAATAATAGATTGAAATTCATCAGATCTGATGCCAGAAGTAAAAGCATTCTAGATTTGGTTTATTTTGATGTTTGAGAATCACTAGACATATCTAAGGGAGACGCAAAGAACTTGGTGACTTTTATTGATGATTATTCCAAGAGATGTTAGGTGTATCCAATCAAGAAAAAGTCAGATGTATTTTCAATATTTAAAGAATTTAAAGCGCGGGTATAACTTGAATCCAGAAAAAGGTCAAGTGCTTGAAGACAGAGAATGGTGGAGAGTATACAGATGATGAGTTTTCTACACATTGTAAGCAAGAAGACATTTAGAGACAGTTCACAGTCGCATACTGACACAACTTAAAAGTAATCCCAAGTATAAGAGTGTCTCGTTGTATTACAGTTCGATGAGTCCAAGGTCGATCCACAGAGAAAAATTTTAATTTGTTTATTTTATTTTATCTAAAAATTAAGAATAAAACTTAAATATAAACAACTTAATTTAAATAAAACTATGAAATTAAATTAGTTAGGGTTGTGAATCCACTCTCAGTAGTAAATAAAACTTAATAAATTCTTTTTTATATTTTTTTAGATTTATTGCCCAAAAGATTAATTTTATAAATTATTATCATTTTCCCTTTAATTTTATGTTGGATTAAGTATTTATTGTGCCAAAATTTAATTTGTCTACAATAAGTCAAAATATCATTTTATCATACCTTATATTAAGATATTAAGAATTTATTGTACCAAACTTTCTTGTTTGTCTACAATCAATTAAATTTTTAAAATATAAATATGTATAAAATTAAATAGAAAATAATTTAATTTATAAAAATAAAAATAAAATTTGATTAAATCATATTTATTTCTTAAGAGTTTCACCTTATCCTAACTATTATTATTATTTAGTTAAGCATAATTAAAAAAAAGTAATTATTAAAATTAAATTACTCATAATTAAAATTAAAATGAGTAAAAACAACTAAAATTAAAAATAAAAGTAAATTTATTTATAAAAATAATTATACAAAATATTAAAAACACACCTGAAAATCAAGATTATAGGGAGATTGAGAGAAATTAAGAAAAAGAGAGATGTAGAGAGAGATTAAATACAAAAAAAATAAGGCTATATTATAGAAAAATAAATTAATAATCCAGTGCTTTATGGTCCATCATAAGCTTCATGCATGTGCTCCTAACAAGTGGTATCATTTGACTTGTCTGATTTGGCCAAAGAATGGTTGATATTTGGCGAGTTAATGGGTGGATCAGATCGACCCGAATACAAAGATTTGGACCCTACACTTGCTTCATTAGCCATTGCCACGTGGCACAATCGTGGCCATTAAATCATGGACGATTGAGATTTAATCAAAATTGTCAGCTATCCTATGCACTCATATCTATTGTAAGCTCATTTTATTATCCAATTAGTGGTCGGTCAACAGAAAAAGTCAATTTTTTTACATAAGCTCAATTTTAAGCCGATCTTGACTCATCTTAAGGTTTCGGACCTCCGAATCCAAATTTGATATTCGTTTATCTGTTTGGAGCCTCGATTTACGTGAAATTAATATTTTGCCTAATAAATACACAAAATATACAAAATTTTATATTATTAATAAATAATTAATAATTCCTAATATATTACATAAACACAAATATAAATTATAACATAAGCACAAAATAACATTATTATCGCTGGATAATTAAACAATTTTAAATATTAATCACATACACTCCTCAGCAAAATGGAGTAGTGTAGCGGATGAACAGGATTCTTACAGAAAAATAAGAGCTATGTTGAGAAATGTTGGTATGCCCAATTTATTCTAGGCAAAAGCAGCCAAAACTGACTGTTATGTAATAAATCTGTCTATATCTACAGTAATTGGGTTGAAGACTTTGATGAAGATGTGGACTGGAAAGCCAGCTAATTACTCTCACCTACATGCATTTAGATGTCGTGTGTACGTGATGTGCAATGCTGAAAAAATATCAAAGTTGGATCCAAAATTCAAAACGTGTATCTTCTTGGGGTATGCTGATGGAGTAAAGGGGTATCGTTCGTGGGATCCCACTACCTACAAAATTGTCATCCGTAGAGATGTTATATTTGTATAAGATCAACTACAAAGGAAATATGAGAATGATAGCACTGTGAACAAAAAGTCAGAGACTGTATCGGTATATATGGAAAATATGAGAGACGACTGCCAGCGTGGCACTCAGAGTATGTTACAGAGATCAATGTTGCATATTGTCTTCTAACAGAGGATGAAGAGCCATCAACTTTCCATGAAACTTTAAATAGCCCAGATGTTGCTTTGTGAATGATAGCAATGTAGGAAGAAATTGAGACTCTACATAAGAATAAGACATGGGAACTTATACTACTATCGCATAGAAGAAAATTATTGGTAACAAATGGGTCTACAAGATCAAACATGATGGTAATGATAAAGTGAACTAGTATCATGCAAGATTAGTGATGAAAGAATATGCTTAGAAAGAAAGTATTGACTTCAATAAGATATTTTCTTTGGTGGTTCGACTCACAATAATCAGAGTAGTCTTAGCAATGTGTGCTACATTTGACCTATATTTAGAGCAGTTAGATATGAAAACTGCATTTCTTCATGGACAATTTAAAGAAGAGATTTATATGCTCCAACCAGAAGGTTTTGCTGAAACAGGCCAAGAGAACTTAGTTTGCAGGTTGAACAAATCTCTATACGATCTCAAACAGGAGCCGAGGTGTTGGTATAAGAGATTTGATTTATTCAGCATGAGCTTTAGATACAACAGATTCAGTTCAGACTATTATGCATATTATAAGAGGTTTGAGGATAATGAGTTCATCATTTTGCTGTTGTATGTGGATGACATGTTGGTTGTAGGCCCCAACAAAGATTGAGTCTAAAAAATTAAAGGCACAGTTGGCTAAGGAGTTTGAAATGAAGGACTTGATCAGAACAATGCTTGATCAGAACAATGCTTCCATAAGTATGGCTCATCCCACACATAGTACTTGGCATCACTCTTGATCTTGGCCTTTTGTGCATGGGTTATCTCATTCGGTACTGTCCTGGTAACCAAGTAATTGACAATATCTGCATACCAAGGAGTAACTATACCTACATGTAATAACTGCTCATCTGGAAAATTTTCATGCAATGAAAGTGCATCTTCGTTATAGGTAAGTCGACTCAAATGATTTGCCACCAAATTCTCATAACCTCTTTTATCTAGAATCTCTAAGTCAAATTCTTGCAATAGAAGTATCCATAGAATAAGGCACGGCTTGGCATCCTTTTTGGTGAGCAAGTACCTAATAGCTGCATGGTCAGAGTAAACGATTACCTTAGATCCAATTAAATAAGAACGAAATTTCTCTAAGGCAAAAATAACTGCTAAAAGTTCTTTCTCTATAGTAGAGTAGTTAAGTTGTGCATCATTCAATGTACAAGAGGTATAATAGATGACATGAGGAAGCTTGCCCACACGCTGGCCCAACACGGCTCCAACAGCATAGTCATTGGCATCGCACATAATCTCAAATGGTAAATCCCAGTTTGGTGGTTGAATTACAGGGGCCGATGTCAAAACCTCTTTTAACTTCTTAAAAGCTCTTTGGCACTCTTCATTGAAGTCAAACGTTGCATCCTTTTGAAGTAAGTTGCAGAGAGGTAAAGCTATCTTGGAGAAGTCCTTGATAAACCTGCGATAGAAACCTGCATGACCAAGAAAAGAACGAACCTCCCTCACACTAGTGGGAGGTGGTAAGGAGCGTATAAGATCTATCTTAGATTTATCAACTTCAATCCCCTTTTCAGAAATAACATGGCCTAGTACAATACCTTGATTAACCATAAAATGACATTTTTCCCAATTAAGCACAAGGTTAGTGTCAATGCATCGTTTAAGAACAAGTGTAAGGTTATCTAAACATTTATCGAAAGAATCACCATAAACTGTAAAATCATCCATAAATACCTCAATGATGTTCTCCACATAATCAGAAAAAATACTCATCATACACCTTTGGAAAGTGGCAGGAGCGTTACAGAGACCAAACGGCATGCGTCGGTAAGCAAATGTTCCGAAGGGGCATGTGAATGTCGTTTTCTCTTGGTCTTCCGGAGCGATAACGATCTGATTATAACCTGAGTAACCATCAAGAAAACAATAATGAGAGTGACCACTTAACCTTTCAAGCATTTGATCAATGAATGGCAGAGGAAAATGATCCTTGCGAGTGGCTGCATTCAGTTTACGATAGTCAATGCAAACTCTCCACCCAGTTTGAACTCTAGTTGGCACAAGCTCATTTTCTTCATTCTTGACCACTGTGATGCCTGATTTTTTTGGAACTACCTGCACAGGACTCACCCATTTACTATCAGAAATGGGATAAATAATCCCTACATTAAGGAGTTTCAGTATCTCTTTTTTTACGACTTCCATCATTGGTGGATTAAGGCGGCGTTGTGCATCTCTCGTTGGTTTAGACCCTTCCTCTAGCAAAATGCGATGCATGCACATGGAAGGACTAATTCCCTTAATGTCGGCAATGGTCCAGCCAATCGCCGTCTTGTGATCTCGAAGCACCCTAATTAACTTTTCTTGTTGAACTGGGGTGAGGGTTTTAGCAATTATGACTGGAAGTGTTTCATTCTCACCCAAGTAAATATATTGCAGGTGTTCTGGGAGTGGTTTAAGTTCTAAGGTAGGTGCCTGCACAATTGAAGGTAAAAGTTTCTCGTTTAATAAAGGCAATTCAAGGTAAGACACATTATACCCATTGGTGTGTAATGTGACTGCTCCATCTAAGATCGCCATAGCTTCCTCTACCTCATCATCCAATTTTATCAAATTTGCATGCTCCTTAGAATCATCTTTCGTAAGATTTTTGCTTATGGCAATTTCAAAATTGTCATTACCGGATAATTCAAAGAAATCCTGCACCAAAGTATTAATATCATCTATGGCAAAAACAGAATGAACATCACTAGGATACCTCATTGCCTCAAATATATTGAAGCGGATTACTTCACCATCGAATTCCATTGTAAGGGTTCCATCGTGAACATCAATCTTGGTTCGGGCTGTCTTAAGGAATGGCCGCCCCAACAGAATAGGAGTGGGATTGGGCGACAACTCATCCTCCATTTCAAGGATATAAAAATCAGCTGGAAAGACCAATTCATTGACCTGCACAAGAACATCTTCCATAACCCCCTTCGGGTAAGCATTAGATCTGTCAGCCAATTGAATAATTATACCAGTTTCTTCCATTGGACCTAAATTTAAGGAGTTATAAATTGAATATGGCATAACATTAATTGAGGCCCCTAAATCTAGCATACATCTTTCGAATCTGGTATTACCAATAGTGCAGGGGATAGTGAAAGTACCTGGATCCTTGCACTTAGGCGGAAGTTTTCTTTGAAGTACAGCAGAAACATTCTCTCCAACACTTACCTTTTCGTTACCGCTCAACTTTCGCTTGTTGCTGCATAATTCCTTCAAAAACTTTGCATAACGCGACACTTGTTTAATAGCATCAAGTAGAAGAATATTTACCTCTATTTTATGAAAGGTCTCAAGGATCTCTTTTTCTTGCTCTTCTTTCTTGGATTGTTTAAATCTGTTAGGAAATGGTGGAGGAATGAAAAGAGTCTTAATTCGAGGTGAGAGGGTACTTACCTAGCCAGATGGATTGACTGGCAATGTCGAGTGGGAATCGTCTTTCCTTGTTAAAGGAAGAGCCTCAGAGGAGGAATCGGTCACAGAATGCGATGATGTTGTAGACACTTTTGATGGCTTAGCTAATAATGGTTCCAATTGCTTTCCGCTCCTAAGAGACATAGCACTAGCATTCTCCTTTGGATTAATTTCTGGTTGAGAAGGTAACTTTCCTGAAGTTCTACCCTCTATCCTACTCATAGATGTGGCCAGTTGGCCAATTTGATTCTCTAAATGTTGGAGCTGTGTCTGGGTAGTCTGTTGGAATTGCATAGAGTTAGTAGCGAGAGCTTTTACAAGATCTTCCAAAGACGTACCTTGATTTTGAGGAGGTGGAGGTGGCCGAACTTGGTAAGGTTGTTGCACCCGGTGTTGGGGGTAGCCCGGTGGTCGAGATGGTGCCACATTAGGAATGCCTTGTTGTTGGTTCCCATACCTAAAATTAGGGTGATCCTTCCACCCTTCATTGTAAAAATTAGAATAGGGATCATACCTTTGTCTTGGTTGGCCTAGGAACCCCTCAACTGCGTTGGCCTGCTCATGTGAACCCTCTTGGATGGCAGGGCACATGTCAGTCGCATGCCCAACCATAGAACATACGCCACACGGTCTCATTTGTTGCCCTAGAGCTAATTGTTGCACCAAAGAAGTAAGATTTGAAACTTGTTTTTCTAGAGAAGTAGTACTTACCTCATTGACTCGCTTAGGTGGCGGCAGTAGATCGTTCCTAGTGTTGAACTGTTGGGAATTAGCAGCCATGTTAGCAATGAGATTTCGGACTGCTTCTGGTGTCTTATCCACGAGTGCTCCTCCACTAGCGGCATCAATCATACTCCTATCCATAGGTAGTAGACCCTCATAAAAGTATTGAATAAGAAGTTGATCACTTATCTGATGGTGAGGGCAACTAGCACATAGCTTTTTGAATCGTTCCCAATAGTCGTAGAGCGGCTCTCCATTATACTGTCGGATTCCACAAATTTCTTTTCGAATGCTGCCAGCTTTTGATGCTGGGAAATATTTCTCCAAAAATAGCTGACGCATCTCATTCCATGTAGTGACAGTACCGGAGGGAAGATAGTACAACCATTCCTTGGCTGAATCCGCCAAAGAGAATGGGAAGGCCATTAGCTTAACTTGCTCTTCAGAAACTCCAGCTGGTTTCATTGTGGAATAGACTGTTGTATAAATTTTATTGAACTCGCAAGCGCACGAATCTAATGTAGTATAGATCAATGGTGACGAGTGTCGATCCCACGAGCAGGTAGATTTTAATTGTGTAGAATTAATTTTATAAATGGGTGATTGGATTTGTGGTGGAAATGATTTGAAATATGTTAAAACTTAAATTAAAATGGCGAGAATAAATTCTGAAATTGGAATTGAAATGGCGAGAATAAATTGAAGAGAATTATATTGAAATGACGTACTTAGGTATCTGGATCCGTATCAACATGCATCATGGGCAAAATATTCCTTAATAATACCAATTAAATCATAAGGAGGGAATCCACACCTCATGAACTACGCTCTAATCAATATGGTGCTAAGGGCTTATCGTGCCAAATAATAATAACCTTGTACTAGGGGGCCGGTGAAACCAAGGCGGTACTAGACAAGATTAGTATTATTTGTCGACGAGAAGTCAAAACATCCATAAAAACTAGAGGGGAAGAGAAAATAAATTTACCAAATAAAGCCCATGACACATGTTGAGACTTCACCTTCACCTCAAGCTTGAAAGAAAATTAGCTACTCATAATTGAACTAGAGGCAAAAATGGAATTTATTAAAATACGTAGAAAATACAAGATGGAGAGGGAATTATAGAAAATGGAGTTTAAAAATAGATTCAGGGATATCAAATTAGGGGGGGAGGCCCCCTTTTTATAGATACATCGAGTAAATCATGGCCATCGGATTAAAAACAGTTTGGATGCTCAGGATTGGGCCACGTCATCAGTCAACAGTCCGCGTGAACAGTACACGGTTTGACCACGCGGATGAACAGTAATATGGTTTGACCCGGGTGAACAGTGATGCGGTTTGGTTAAAAATAATCATATGTGTTGCATGTACCGTACATGAGATTTTTGGTCCACTGATATGCTGCCACGTCATCGATCAATAGTACAAAAGAATTTTAGTCCAACAAGATCGTGACACCTCATCAGTCAATGCCACATCATCGGTCAATGCCACGTCATTGATCCGTCTATGTGAACCGTGCCGTGAACAGTAACGTAGATAGTACCCGTACATGTGAATAGTACCATACATGTGAACAATACAATTTTTCCTTTTATGCTCCTCCTAAGGTTTTCGACCGTCCTGAGTTCAAAAGTGATGTCTGTTTTGCCATCTGATCTCTCGTTTATTGTGAAATGACCATGATACCCCTAAAATACATAAAATACTTAATTAAAATAAAACACACATAATTAAATTACAAGAAGCTTAAATACATAAAAGTAAGGGTTGTTAGTAAGACATGAAATGTAAAATGACGATTTTCTCCTTTATAAATATGCATTTTCTAACATTCAACACACCCCCCAACCAGCTTATTGCTAGTTCCTAGCAAATAAAGCGAAAACAAAATTCAAATCCAAAATGATTTTTTTTAAAACACTCGTGTTTATTCAATCAGACTAATGATAACAATCAAATAAAAGTATAAGCATTATCTTCAGTCTAAAAAAAAACATCACACCCACATCAACCATCCACATGAATCAGCCCAGTAGACTTTGTCATAACTACCTTCAAGAATGACATGTCAAATCTCAAAATCTCACTGGAAGTAGTGACACTCTCACAAAGAAATTAAACTCAATAAAAATAGTCACTCCAATGAATGGTAATTGAGAGAAAATAGTTAAGAAGTGATATCACATGCTCTCAACATGATGAAAGAAATATGCCCTCAGCTTAGACATAATACAATCTCAAGTCAAATAAAAATGATAGTCAACCCAACTTATTTTATTTATTTTTATTTGTTTATGTACCACTACATCTTTTTAGCCCATATAACTAGCTTCTACTTCAGATTATAGTTCCCTAAAATCAAGAAAGACTTTTATTAGGACGTAACGTAGGCTAGGGACATGGCTAACAAAGAAGGGAAATAAGGAAAACAAAGTGTCTATTTGAGAAAAATGCAGAGGAAATTTGTTTTTTTTAGAAGTTGCAAGGTGAATTTCACCTATTATTGTTATTTTTATTTGAAACAACAATTTGCTTTTCTTTTGTTTTTAAGAGACAACAAAATTTTTTCTTTTTCTTTTTTTTTTGAACTAGGCATAACTTTACTGTACAAAATATTTATTTACATTTTTCTCAAACATAAATAGGTGATGGAACTTGTAAGATATTGGCTAATACTCCAAATCGGAGTGGGTCAAGATGATAAGTTGATAAAGAAAATATTTTTTTTTAAGGCTCAAAAGGGTTAACTATGGATATTTGATAAAAGGAATGGCTAGAAAAGCTCAAACGGATCAAAGATGGTCTTTCCATCATCTTTTAAGGCTCTAAATAATCTTCCATATCTACTAATTAGATGGGCCTCCAAATGTAGCAACACACTTTTTTTTCTTTTTTTTTAATTTTATAAATTTTTTTTAAGGGTTAACTCAAAAGAAATCTAGAGATCTTATATACAATAATAAACTGCTAAGCTGTATACAGAATGGGCAAAAGGGTTACTCTCCAAGAAAAATGATATGCTCAAAACTCACTTGGTACTTATTATAACATGTTCATTCCTTCAAGCAACTCATATTTGTCTCCGACATCAACATGTAAAGTAGCAAACATAGCGTAACATCACTTCAGACTAAAGATAATACAAATACTAAAATTTGAAATTCATCATGTCATCCAATGTTAAAATAAAT
>MKYO02025816.1:31262-105261 GCA_002013955.2 Citrus medica
TCTTCATGTCCTTTTTATCCACAATCTCCAATTAATTCCCTATTCAATAAAATAATACAATTAATTAAAAATAATAAATAAAAATAACTAGCAAATATATAATAAAGGATAAAAGATGTATATTAATTAATTCCATATTCAATTAAAAATTAACTAAAATAACTAGAATATTTAAGATCAAAACAAGAAAAAGATGGAGAAATTAATAACAAAATATATGAAAAATATGCACTTATCAGATAATAGAAGCATTAAGTAGAGAAAGATATTAGGTTCATCTAGCCAATAAACACACAAGCTCGGATTATTTAACCTATGTTATGTTCTCCAATTGAAATAACTTATTCCAACATGCTACTTATGATTAAAATCTCAAAACAATTACGGATCAAGAATTTTAATCTAACAACAGAATTTATTCAAGTCCTATATAATTGGCCACTCAAACAAGACGAGAATAAAATCATAAACATTAATTATAGAAGAACATAAACAATCTCGATTAAATAAATTGAATGATATAAATTAAAAATTAATCATATGACATGTTTGGGGTTTTAAATTCACCCTCAACCAAATAGAAAATCTAGCCTAAACATAATTAAATTGGGAATAAGAGAATTGATAAAACTAATTATGAAGATTAATTCAAGCGGCTGCCTTTTTCTTCAATTCCCTCCAGCTGCTGATTTTTTTCTTCTCCTTTGCGGCTACAAAATTGTTCAGTTTCTCTTGTTGCCGATCCTTTCTTAATTCTGCCGTAAGTCTCGCTTTTATTATGTGCCCTAAATCCTCACATGGAAAGGATTAAAAATTTAAAAAGCCAAGCCGCCACTTTTCTTTGGATTCACGTGCAAGACCATTTTCCCTTTCTATTTCACTTTGCTTTCCATAATTCAATGCCATGCACGTGACTTATTTAATTAATAAGCCAATAACAATTTGGCCAAAGCCCATCACAAGAATGTGTTTGCCTTATTAATTAAATTATTTCCAGCGCTAATTCTTTTCATCTTCACGTGAACTTCAATTAGGCCTTGGCTTCTTTGATTTTCTTCCATTTTAACTCCCATTACTTTCCTTAAATTTCTAATTAGTTTCTTTTTTAAGCTCTCCTTACTTGAATATTCTGATTTAATTCCTCTTTATTCCCAAAATGCACCTAAAATAACAAAATATAAAAATTAAGATAAATTAACATAATAAAATATAATTTACTAAATTAAAAATTAACTAAAATAACTAGAATATTTAAGATCAAAACAAGAAAAAGATGGAGAAATTAATAACAAAATATATGAAAAATATGCACTTATCAGATAATAGAAGCATTAAGTAGAGAAAGATATTAGGTTCATCTAGCCAATAAACACACAAGCTCGGATTATTTAACCTATGTTATGTTCTCCAATTGAAATAACTTATTCCAACATGCTACTTATGATTAAAATCTCAAAACAATTACGGATCAAGAATTTTAATCTAACAACAGAATTTATTCAAGTCCTATATAATTGGCCACTCAAACAAGACGAGAATAAAATCATAANGCCCCAAAGCATGTACATGCAATATTCAAATTGCAAGCCAAGTAATATAACCTGACAACTTATTTTATTATATTGGCCAAATAATTTTTAAGTAATATAGTTATTCATATATTTATTTAAATATGGTCATAATAAAAATGATAAAAGACTGAATATAAATCATATTTAATTTATATGTCATTATCTAATGTTGTAGGAATGAAGGTAGGTGTATCGTGGATATTAGAATGATGAAGCAGACAATATAATATTATATTGATCTTACTCCTCCAATTACTTCTGAATGATATTTTATTATCGTTCTTATTTGTTGTTTTGGTGTAAAAGTATAAGCTACAATATTTATTATATTTTTGAGAAAAATTATATAATTTATTTGTTATCAATACATTTTAGCCTTCAATTTTCAATCTAAAAAATTATTACTTTTTTATTACTGAATTTTAGAATTCATGACGGACTAGAGTAGATTTGGATTTTAATTTTTTTTCGGATTTGGAGCAGATATAGATATTTATTTCTTTTTTGGATCTGGATATGGAGCGAAAAATATGGATTCATGGTGGATCTGGAGCAGATATGGATCTTGATTTTTATTATGGATTTGGATCTGGAGCAGAGTAGATCCAACCCATATCTGCCCCATTGTCATCCTTAATGGTGAGTGAAGATTGAAGTGTTTGTGATGTTGGTGGCATGGGTGAAATTGTTGGTATGGGTGATGGCACCAAAATCGTTGGCTCGGTGCCGGCCATGGCTAGCCATCGCACTTGATCAGGGTGACAGGCATGCCTGTCGCACTACGTGCGAGTGACAAGCTCTCTCGTGCGCTTGTCATGCGTTCTTGCGAGGTGCGACAGGCTGCCTATCGCATTAATTTTGCTTGTCGCATTAAGTTATAGTTTTTTTTTAACGTGAAGTTATCATTTTGTTATAAATGTAACATATACATGGCGAAATCAGAAGGATCGAGAAACGAACTGGGCATGATGAAGTTAGCTTATGCCGATCACTTCCTAGGGCGAATTTCAAGTATGTGTAAAATAGCTACAGTTGTAAAAGCCATCTAGAAAAACTTAACAAAACGGCAGCTGCGTCTGTTCAAGATGACATATTTGGACATTCTTGGAGTGCCGAAACTTTTCGTTCAGTGGCGTAATTTTGAACAATGTGTTGCTAAGGCAAGTGGCCCATGGAGGATACAGGGAAAACGATCAATTATGGTTTTAAATTAGTAAGCTTTTGATATGCTTATCTATTGGAGAATGGTGTCTGGTTACGGGACTTTCCTATGGTGAAGATACCGCACTAAAAAGGCCAAAAACAGTGCATAGGCTACTGAATACGAATTTTAATGGTTTGTCTCGCAACATCAATCTTAAGCGATTTGATGTATTATTTAAGGAGTTAGACTTCGAGGCTATAGACGACATTGATGCATTAAAGATCGCGCTCTTTTATTTTGCGGACAAAGTTCTAAATGGAAGAAAAGGTCACTCTCAAATCAATTTCTCATTGCTTAACGAAGTAGATGATATAGATCACTTCTGAAATTGTCCATTGTGTCGTTTGTCGTGGAAAACGATATATGACAGTCTTGACAATGCACCGACCAGCAAAGATGAGAAATTTAAGAAGTCTCAGTCATAAAAGCCAAATCATAAAATTGAAAAGTACAATGTTTATAGCTTTACGTCCGAGGTTCAAGTGTGTTGATTTTTTTTATTAATTAGTTTTATAACATTAAATATTTAACGGTAGTTTTAATAACTTTCTCACTTTGGTTGTTGCAGGCTTGGATTTTTGAAGCGATCGAAGGTCTGCCGTTAGCATGGGTTGTTAAAACGAAGAAGAAGATTCCACGCATCATACAATGAAAGCCCATGGCTTCTTCTAAAATAAAGTTTGCTGAAGTTTATTATTTCTTAAATGACAATTCTCATCTTGTAAGTAATATGTATTGGTAGACGTATAATACTACTTTTGACATTACTAAATTTGAGTTGAAATTTTGGGTTGAATTCATGGCAAGGGAACATATTACAAACCCTTAAGCCAGATGCAAAGGATAATCGCAAAACATATTGGCAGACTGTGAAGGATTACGTGCCACGTATTCAAAGCTGGGTCCATAATGTCGGTATCCTATAACTACTATTATTTATTTAATCAAAATTTTTGGCTTATTATTACTCATTTTAAATGTTATTTTCTACATCACCAACCTTCAATTAACGCGCCACCCATTACGAGGCAAACAGAAGAGCATGACAATATACCGAGCCCAACACTAGAGCAACACCACGACACATTTGAATATGAGTTGCCTATAGATGACCATCAAGAGCAGACAGACAAGTCTGATAACACACATGATTCTGAAATTATAAATTATTTCTTTTCCTCATATATAAATCATTATAACAATCTCTCATTATAAAAAAAAATTGTAATAGTCGAGGAAAAAGCATCATTATGATTACATGAGACGACGAATGGACAAGATTGATCATAATATTTATGAACTTAAGTCATCTTTTGAGGGAGATCGTAGAGAATTTAAAGAATTTAGAGAAACGGTGGTGGGATTTATCGATTCACTTCCTAAACGGTCATACAAGGATTCTCCGACTGGACACTCGTATGCGATGAGAAATTTTTAAATTAACAATTGTGTTCGTTTAACTTTTAATCTAATATTTGTTTAATACATTCATCATGTCGAATCGACAGATCCCGGATGACTATAGAGTGTATACTGATGTTGGCAATCAGAATGTTTCTACTCCCATGTCATTGTATACTTTTTATAGGGATGTTAGTAGGGAGAGCATGCATGTCTTCATTGAGGCGCCTCCAGGCATTAGTAAGTTCGACTGAGCATACAGACCATCATATGTTTTTAATAGACCTTACTTGATTCTTCCATTCAAGCGAGGAAAGAACGTCAACCCTCTACTTGCACCCCAAATCATGGGCCATGCAATTGACAAAAGTACGAGTGTGGATATAAATCCACTTAGAGGATTGGATGATCTAAGTTTGTATGATGAGTTTGACCGATGATTCGCTAGCGATATCATAGTGGATCGGAGAGTCCAACAGTCGCATTCATTCTTTCAAGTAATTTTGGGCCATGTTTCGATAGGATGGCTAGGTGACAATGTAAATTTTTTTTTAATTTCTTGGAGTGTTGTGAATTTGTTTATTATTTTTTTCGTTTTAAATTGACATGTTTCTGTTCTTCCACAGCATATTCGTGAGTATTTTCGCTTGATTAGCGAAAAGTAACGGTAGTATCCAAATACCTTACCTCAACGTGTCACACATACGGACACATTTTTTAGGTAATGTGTTATCATGATTTATAATCACCAGTTTTTTATTTCTTATCTCCTAATGCCTTGAAGATTTGTTAATTTCTGTATTTTTTGGTAATCTATGTACTAAGTGTTCTTGAATTAGTTATGGAACAACAGGGATTATGTGGTCGATTCATAAGTATATAACGACAGCTTGAATAGCTATATTGGTGAGTGGCAGCACATTATTTCCAAACTAATGACGGATGTCGATATGGTGTGTATTTTGTTGTATTTTACAGACATAATCCAATGTGTCTTTTTATTGTATGTTTTTCGATTTCATATATAACGAATATGATAAATTTACTAGAATTTTTTATATACATGTATTCATCCCTGTTAACCTAGACCGCGATCATTAGGTACTAGCTCAAGCAGACTTTGGTAAGAACAAAGTCTGGATTTATAACTCATTACTGACATTTCAAGACGACCAAAATTACAAGTTTCAATTCAAGCCGTTTGAAGTTATCTTCCCTCGATAGTTGGAATATATTGGATTCTACAACATCCGACGTCAGCTGCGGAGTGCCGACCCCTGGAAACTTGTCGCAGTTAAGGGTGTGCCACAACAAGAGCCCGGTGCTGACGATTGCAGTGTTTGTTTGTTAATGTTTACGATGTATTTAATGTTCGGGCTTAGATTAGATTTTAACAGTAGTCATGGGAACTACTTTACAAAGAATATTGTAGTTGACGTATTTAATGACAATATTGTATTGTAAGCTGTTGTAGTAATTCGAATGTTGATGCATGGATATTTTTTCCCCCTGAGCGTAATTAAGTATATATAATTTTAATACTCACATTTTAATAATAAATAAAATAAAATTTCATGATATATAAGTGTCCAATACAAAAAAAAAATATATAACAACTCTTTGAACATAATTACTTGAAACAATACAACTAACTTTGATTTGACGCAATAGGATTCTTAAATCGCTTACAGTTATGTCTCGGTTATGTCTCAGTTCATTCGACCGCCTGCATCTAATAGTCCTCCAGTTAACGTCCTCGCCAGCCAAAGGTATTCTGAGCTCTTTACGACGACCAAGTGATTGCGCCTCTACTTGTGGATAAACATGCATCTCTCAAATTTCATCTGGAACTTTCCAATCTGCTACGTCACTGCCAACTGGTTCCACTGGTTGTGCATAATCCATCGCCAACGATTCCTTAGTGTAAAAATCAGAACAAATGCTTATGTAATCCACTCGGACAATTAGCCAAGCTGCAATTACATAAACACAGACAAGTTCATCAAGTTAGAATACTCTACAGGAGCAAGTCTTCTTTTGTATGTCAACTAAGCCTTCCTTAATACCACCACCTATAACTTGGAATCGATACGAAGACACAGGGTGAACAATCATTCTTTCAACCAAAGTTCTCCTCTCAGTAACTATTTCATCCGCTCATGTTGTTAGCCGAGTACTCATTGATTCAGCCATAATTTTCCTATCAAATAACCATTGCTACAATGTTTTCTAAAGTGATCAACAAGATGAGTAATAGGAAATTTTTGCGATTCCCTCATGAAAGAATTAACGCTCTTCGCGATATTAGTGGTAAGTATATTGTACCTCTTATCTTCAAACTGAGACCTTATCCAATTACACATACCCATATTATTCTCTAAGTAATCAGCCACACCTGAGTGGAGCATCCACAACCCTTCAAGTTGTTTTTTAAATTCTTCGTGTCCATATGCTTTTGCTGCATTAATAAAGGCAAGCTCAAATTCATCCCAAAAAGCTTTGGGCATCCTGAATTTTTAATTAATGTTACCTTTCACATGGTAAAAACAAACATCATGAGCTACATTGCGAAATACTTTCAGAACAGCTCTCCTAATGATAGTGCATCGATCAGAGATAATTACTAACTCTGGCCTATCACTCTATGTAACTTCGTCATTAACAATTCACAAGCATAATTGTTTTATGAATCCATGACCCCAATGGCTAACAGATACAATTGATTATTATCATCCAAACATGTTGCCATGAATATACTTCCACGATATAGCCTCTTTAGATGAGTACCATCTACAGCAATCGCATGCCGAATGTACTGCATAAAATCATTTATGCAAGATCCAAGTGCTACAAAGTAGTACAAGAAATTATCATTTTCATCCCGCTAGAGGTAAGTGACTATACCCTCATTTGCTTTTGTCAATATGTGAGAGTATTTGGGAAGTAAGTTGTATGACTCTTCAGGGTTCCCTCGACCTATTTCAAGACCAACTTCTCTAGCCCAATATGCTTGTTGATATATTAACCGCACACCGTATTCCCGCTGTATATTTGCTCTGATGTCATTAGGAGTGTATATCTTTTTTTTATATATTTATTTGCGATAATATGACCGAAAACTTGGCTTCTTACTTGACGACGACTATAAACCAATACCTTATTATGACAAGTGTGTACATTGTCAATTCTTCTCACCACCAAATGAACATTCTGCTCATTCGAACTTCTAATTGCTCGAATACGACATTTACATGATTCCGAACAACAGTGGCCTCGAAACGTGTCGTTGTGGGCCGTGTAATCTTGAAATCAAACTTATCCCTAAAGACAACCTTGCACAGCTGTAATATTAACTCATTCTTCTCAGAGAATAGCTTACCCACAATGATATCATCTGAGTCACAACTACTAAGAAAGTTTAGAGCAATCATGCTCGAAGGCAAAATTGGAGCAAGACTTGTGAAGGGGTCAACTTTCCTTTTCGAACAGGCCATTGGAGGAATAGATCGATTGTCTTTGTTATTCATAGGAATATCATCTTCACGCTCATCCTCATGCTGAGACACGGGAATATTGAAAGAACTGACATCCCCATCATCACATGCACTATTGAAGTGAGTGCCCCTCGTACTATTAGAAGGTTTTACATAAACATTATCCGCTTCTGTGTTGCTAATGTCACCAATAAGATCATCATTGTCGCGAAAATCATTACTGTAATACGGAGAATATCGTTGTTCTAACGACGTCGTTAGTAGTAACACCTCTTCTCCAACATCCACTAACGTAATGTCGTTGTCATCAATGTTGTCATTATTATCGTGGAGGGGAGAGTAATATTGCTGCAACGACATCATCCTTGGCTGTACCTCCTCTTGAATATTGGGGCCAAATATATTTACTCTAAATGAAGTTTCAATTTCGACAGGTGGCTCAAGATCTTGGTTGAGAACTCGAGGAGATGTGGTAACAAATATATAAATGCATCCATAGTTGGCCACATCAAATGTCATATGCAACATAACATTTACCATTTCATTATTAAATATGTCCATGGGTAGTGAACATACACAAAAGATTGTGTTACTAGAATTCAAAGTTGTCTTCATTTTGATACTACATTCATTAGGATTTATTTGTAAGACATCATATACTCTTGCCAAAAATTAATCAAACATACAATTTTTCCGAATAAGAAAAATTGTATTCTTAGCATTCACATACTCCATACGGCTATCTGCTAATGTCTCCCACCAACCATCATAACACAAGTGAAACATAACTGAATCCATTAAGCCTGAAATTATTAAAATATATATATATATAATTACGCACTATGAAACATAATAAAGAGAATAAGCAACACATTTTTATAAATAACATTAAAAAAATTATATATTGTTGCGACAAGGTGCATGTCGCACCAATTTTGGGGCAACAAATTGGTGTGACAGGGTGCCTGTCGCACTAAAAGATAGTTGCATCGAAATTGTCTCTTGGTGCGACGCGACGAGCAAGAGATAGATTCAGTGCACCTAGCACACCTGTCGCAGTAAATTTGTGCAACAGGCACCTGTTGCACCAAGAGACAGTTTCAGTGCAGCTCTCTCTTGGTGCAACAGGTTGCCTTTCGCACCAACATACAATCGCACTGAAACTCTTTTGTCGCATGAAATCAAGTTGACAAACACCTCTTAACACTTGGTGATGCAAAAAAAAAAAAGTATAAACAATCTAAGAAACATTTCATCAAACAGTTTATACGCAATACTTCTACAAAACCAATTTCCTTTGAATTAGCTTTCAATTAGCTTACCTAGATTTTGGGATCTAATTCACTTTGCTAGAATCGTATCGAATTGGTGTTGGATTCAGATGGATTCAATTGTATTTGATCGAACTTCACTTTTATCATTCGTTGTCGTCATTTGCCGTTGCCGTTTGTCGTTGCCGGTGATGATTCAAGAGGGAAAGGCTGGGTTTAATTTGATAAAGAGGAAGAGAAGTTGGGGTTGAACTAACAAGGGTAATTTTCAAAAAAAAAATTCTTATTTTGACTGGTTATGATAGGAAAAAATTTCAATGGTTAAATGTGAAAAATGACAAAATTTTTTAATTATTTTTATAAATTTTCCAAATAAAAATTACTTGGCCAATCAAATCATGCCCAAAACCAGATGCGCTAGGTGCCAAATATATCAAGCTTGAGAAATATTACACGCTTCACACGTTTGGAGAAGTGGATGTCTATCCGGTTTGCGTACTGCTTAAAAATTTATCGATTTTTAATTAGCATTACCACATTTTCAGTCAAATCGCCATCAACTTTCCCACAAAAGCTTCCAAGCAAGAAGTTTGTCCTGTAAGGCAAGTGGTCGAAATAAAAAAATAGAAAAAAAAAATTGGGTATCTATCAATTTCTTGAACTTAAGATCAATGTGAGTGAGAGTTACTGTCAAAAAAATCAAGCCCTCAATATCATCGTAATATAAGCAGATAATTGTTGAATAAAATTCGTAAATTAAGAAAGAAAATCTATGGAGCTAAAACAACCAAATATGGGGAGGTCTCTCCCAGTGCCTTGTGTTCAAGATTTAGCAAAGAAGCCACTAACAAATGTTCCACCGCAATATATTCGGGCCAATCAAGAATCTCCGTTCGTATGCAACGCCGATTTGGGCGCAAATGTTCCTGTCATCGACATGTCTAAGTTGCTTTCAGCAGATTTCAGGGATTCGGAACTCCATAAGTTTCACTATGCATGCAAAGAATGGGGCTTCTTTCAGGTGAGTGTGTATGTATAAATATATGTGTATGTGTGTGTACACGTTGACTAATACCCGTATTAAAGTCGGGCGTTTAAAACTTTCATGTTTTTCATCAATCTAGTGTTGTTTTCTCCGTAGTAGTAATTATAGCTATTAGCTAGGGAGATCAATGTTTATTGTTGGAAAAATAGTGTACAAGTAACTATTTTAAGATATAATTTTAAATGGGATCTATTTGGTGTCAGTGAAATATTTAAGGTGATTCGAATACTTTTCTGTAAGTATTTCGAAATGATATTTATATGATCAAAATGATGTTCGGGTGAATGAGAAATCGACATTCGATATACACCTATGAAGTTATAAAAATTAAAAAAATAAATTAAAAAAAATGAATGAGAAATTGGTAGTTATTGGTACTCGATACACGCCCATGCAATTACAAAAATTAAAGAAAAAAGCAGTTATCCCGCGTGGAAACGAAAGGTAAGGTATGAACGACTTATATATGAATACTCATGTACATTTACACAAGAATATAGGCATAAAGGTTCTCTCTTATGCACCCCTGCGCAAGCAATTCTACTCATACTATTGTCTAACATTCCTTCCCCTGTTTCCAAACACAACAAAAACTCGAAAAGACAAACAATTTTTATTTGTAATTAAATTTTTTAACGCTAGTTTCTTTTCACAGTTGATAAATCATGGAGTAAGTAATTCATTGATAGAGAAAATGAAGGTAGAGATTCCAAATTTCTTTAATCTTCCAATGGAGGAGAAAAAGAAGTATTGGCAGCAACCAGGAGACATTCAGGGATTTGGGCAGGCTTTTGTTGTGTCTGAGGAGCAGAAGCTTGATTGGGCAGATATGTTTGCTATGTACACTCTTCCAACTTATTTGAGGAAGCCCCATCTATTTCCCAAGTTGCCTCTCCATTTCAGGTTGTCCTCTCTCTCACATATTCATTAATTTATTCAATTTTAGCATGCATCTTATAATTGAACTAATTTTCCTTGCCTGTAGAGATACCTTGGAATCTTACTCAGAAGAACTTAGAAATCTTGCCTTGAAAATTCTTTACCAAATGGCAAAAGCTCTAAAAATGGATCCCAACGATATCAAAGATTTGTTTGAAGAAGGAGTGCAAATAATGAGGATGAATTACTATCCTCCATGTCCCCAGCCGGAGCTTGTTACGGGCCTTACTTCTCATTCTGATGCCTCAGGTCTTACCATCCTCCTCCAAATCAATGAGATGGATGGCCTTCAAATAAAGAAAGATGGATTATGGGTTCCTATTAAAGCCCTCCCTGACGCTTTTATTATTAACATTGGTGACGCTTTGGAGGTAATAGTTTATGGTTGTCACTTGCTACAAGTTTTTGGCCAAGAGATTTATCCAATATGGTATCAGAGTTAAGGTTTCAAATTTGATTTTTCAAATGTGCAAACTCTTTCAATGATTTATTCAAGAGGGTATTTATTGAAACTTATTTTAATTATTGAACTCTTACCTATCGACTTAAATTTTTAGGTCAAGTTGTTTCTTTAACACAACAATTGGATTTATCGTTAATTTTTTTCAATTTCTTTTCTTTTCTTCTCCTCTTATGTACTCTTGCTTTGTTTTGTGATTTTGTAGATTGTAACTAATGGATCTTACCCTAGTATAGAACATCGTGCAACTATAAATTCAGAAAAGGAAAGGATATCTATCGCCACATTCTACACCCCAAAATTGGATGGAGAAATCGGTCCAGCTCCAAGCCTTATGAAACCAGAGACTCCAGGGTTGTTTAAGAAAATAACTTATGGAGACTACCTCAAGGGATATCTTGCACGCGAACTACATGCAAAATCATATATTGATAACTTCAGAATCCGCAATGAGGATGCCAAAAGATATTGATTAGATACACGTGACTTTTTTACATCACATGTACATAAAACGACAACCTTACAAATGTTTCTTTCTTTGTGTTTTAACTATTTTAAGTTGTGCAATAATTAGTGGATTAAAGCCAAATTCATGAGTGAAATGGTGGGTATCATGTAATCCTGTAGCTGTAGTTTCTGATGCAGCGAGTTAGCCATCGAAGAAACGTCATGCTGTAACATGTCTAAGCTTGATGGTAAAATAAACATAGGCTTTCTCATGGTAAAATAAGCATAGGCTTTGAGAAAGATAAATGCAAAAGCTGACCCATTACTTAAGCATTAGCAGAAGAGCTAGCTGGGTTAAATTTGTTACAGACACTCTCCCTTGCAAAATTCCCGGGATGCTAGTTAAACAGGAGAGAGGATTAAACCAGGGCCTGTAAATCACAGTTCCACAAATGAATAGAAATTAAGAACAAGGTTTACTTTTTCAAAGGACTTCATGAGTCTACCCTCAAAAGGCCAAAAGAGCAATAATAATTTATTCTTATCGGAATCATTATCATCATCACCAGAAACAACATTACAATTTGATGTGCAATAAACAAAAAGATCAAAAACAAGTCGGATAGATTTTTGACATCACACAAAGTTCATCTAAAATTAATAAATGGATTCGGGAAAACAAGTTCAGCATAATAGTAGGGGAATACATGCCAGGAAAAGCACCTGCAGTTTCGGTAAAAGAAAGGACTCATACAGACAACTCTGCCCGGGAAATCAAGATGCCATCTGTGTCAGCATAAAGCCATTCGCCATCACTGATTCTCGTCCCACCAATAGTTATTGGCACATGTTTCTCCCCAATCCCCTTCTTATTGGCCTTCATGGGATGAGAAGCCAGTGCTCTCACGCCAATATCACACCCATTAATTTCATCAACATCCCTAATACACCCATTCACAACTATTCCAGCCCATCCATTATTCTGGGCTTGTACGACAGGGTTACCCCCCAATATAGCGCACCGCAAACTCCCACCCCCATCTACAACAAGAACTCTTCCATTACCCTTCTCCTCAAGAAACTCACGAATCAAAACATTGTCTTCAAATACCTTGAGGGTGACTATTGGTCCAGAGAACACTTGGCGCCGACCATATATCTGAAAAATTGGCTGGAGAGCACGTAGCTCGCCACTCACAATCAGCTGTGGGTTTGCATCACATACTTCAGCAGTCGTAACTAATGCCATTTATTCTAAGCACCTTCAGAAGAGAAAAAGCATTGCATGTTAGTTTCCTAACAGGCATTCACAAATGTACATTAAATAGAAGACATTTCAACGTCCGTCAAAATCAATAATGTCATTATTCATGTTTCCAATATTGAACGAAAACATAAAAGCAGAGCATAACTTTAAACCAGCCAATAAAAATGTGATGAAAATTTCAATCAACTAACCAGATGAAAATTTGAGATCAGCTGTCTTCTCCATAGACATCAAGAAGGACCATGAGTGTAAACTATTAAAAGCAAATATTTGCAAATATCTGTATAGTACACCCTAATAAAGTTGTCTAATAGAATTTTTGATAATTTGGGGGGGGGGGAATTCCATAAGAAAATTGTGGATCATTCTATCATTTCAATCTCAATAAGGCCTAGGCTAGATTTCTTCTAGTGTTTAATTAACTGACAGAACCAGTGTATTTGATTTGGAACTGCAGATGTCATATGACTGAGATGAAGGTACTTTTGCATGCAGAAGTTTCCTTCAGTTGGTCTTGTCACGACAACCAGCAAGTTCTAGATCATTTTCTCATAAATAAAGCATGTACCTACAACTTTTTTATATCCAAAATAAACCTCAGTGGCCATCCAAAAACCACCATAGGCATGTCTATTATTGAAAACGCGATAAATTACAATGCAAGCTTAAGAAGAGATTAGCTCTTTGAAAATGTTGGAAATGACAGTATAACTACATTGAAATAACAATTCGGAGAAACGATTGGGTCAAATCACAATAAAATAATAAAAGAAGCAATGAAGTACAAGTCAAAATTTTACTGAAAGGAGTAAAGTTGAAAACATATGTGAATTTTTATATCTTTTTTCATTTTAAAATAGCAATTGAACGAAGAAACTCCTCCAACTTTAATCTTCCTATTTCAAGTCAAGTCAAATATTCCCAAAATTTGCTCCAGAGTCAAATTCGCAAAGAACGATACAAGGCAAAACACCTTCACCCATTGAATTCCCAGCTCCTAGTTCTTCTTTTCTTTTCTTTCTTTCTATTTTTTTAGTATATTATTTCACACTGCATCTATTGCTAACCATTTGGATTCAGCTCAGCCATCAGCATTGAATATTTGGCTACATACCCAAAAAAATAATCATACTACTCTCCCACTTTAATTTTCATCCTCATCCACAAAGCACAAAGATTCCCATAAGTGTAATGCAAGGACCTTGGCCAATACCCCACCTGGCCACGGAACCGGCCACACACAGATTAATGTGGACAACTGCATCCACTCAGTCCACAATTTTTCCTCAATTTTACTCAAGACCATTTTCATCACCCCATCTATTTTTTTTTTTTTTCATTTACTCAAATTACATTAAAAGAAGCAGATCAGAAAACATAAAACTTTCAAGTTCTTTAGATCAACAAAATTTACTGCACCACTTAAAAATCTATACAGAATCAGAAACCCCTTTGAATTTTTTCCCAGAATAAAAAAAGAATGCTGAAAAATATTAGCAGATCAATAAATTTGACGAAAAATTGATACCAACAGCAGCAATCAAGATAACAAATTAATACATGCATGGAAAAAATTAAATCACTGAGGAACAATTCAAAGCATCATAGTGTTTCAGCAATCAAAATATTAAAGAGATTACAAATAAATTAAGAGTAAAAAATTAATCGTACCGCAAACAAAGCTTACTGAGATTTGAGAAATATGCAAAGTGTTCGTGTTGTGTTAAAAGCTTTCTCTATATGAATGGGAGTGGAAATCGAATCTTTTGTAAGGTTTTAAGCGCGTGGGAAATGTTTTTTTAATATTTAGTATTAATAACCTTTAGGTCCTTACGTTTTATGATTTCGCGTAATAAAACATAATTTTGGTTTCTGTATATATGATGGGTCGGTCTATTGTTTTCAAGTTAGTCACTAATCAGTAGAGATGGTAAAAATATCCGTCCGGTCTGAATTCAGACCGTATCCGGGTGTTATAAGTCGGGTATTATTTGGTTCGAGTATGAAGTCAGGTCGGTCTTGAGCATCACTTGATAAATTTAGAATCCGAATTTTATTAAAAAAATATTATAAAATATATATTATTTTAAATATTTATATTTATTTGACTCATTTATTATACATATATAAAGTTTTAAACACTTAAAGTTTATATTTTCATGTCAAATTTTATTAAAATAAATTTAAAACTTATAAGATTACCAAAAAAATAAAAAATATATACACATCTAATAAAAAATATATACACATATAATATTAAAAAATATAAATTCGGGTACCCAAATTAAAACCCGGCCCGGACTCGGACCCGGACCGGTTGCATCCGGGTAGGGTCCGGTCATTGCAATACCCGGACCCGGCCCGAGATTTTGCCATCTCTATTAATCAGCATTAAATTACTTTATTTTTAAATTTTTATTTATTTGTTAGACTGATAATTATTGATATCGAGCATATATTTTACATATTATTTTGTTCTTCAGGAACTTGATCAAGTGATTTTTAAATAATTTTATTTTACTACTTAAGTTTTTTATTTCAAAAAAAAAGGTAGGGTCCGGTCATTGCAATACCCGGACCCGGCCCGAGATTTTGCCATCTCTATTAATCAGCATTAAATTACTTTATTTTTAAATTTTTATTTATTTGTTAGACTTATAATTATTGATATCGAGCATATATTTTACATATTATTTTGTTCTTCAGGAACTTGATCAAGTGATTTTTTAAATAATTTTATTTTACTACTTAAGTTTTTTATTTCAAAAAAAATCTTATAATTACATTTAATGGTGTTTTTAATTATTTCAAGTACTTTTTGTAAAAAAAATTTAAAAAAAAACTCTCATGATATTATAATTATTTTAAATAAAGTAATCTCTAAATCCTTAAAGTAATATGTCACTCTTTCTTAATCATTAAATCATTACAATTTGATTATAATTTTAGAATAAATAACATTTTTTTATTTTGAGTTAATAATATTTACGTCCTTACATTTTATAATTTCACATAATAAAACAAGTTTTGGTGTCTGTATATATGACGGCTCTAATATTTTAAGTTAGTCAGCATTAGGTGACTTTATTTTAAATGTTAATTTATTCATTAAATTTATAATTATTGACATCAAGCGTATATTTTATATATTATTTTATTCTCAAAGAATTGGTTGAGTGATTTTCAAATAATTTTTTTTACTAATCATTTAAACTTTTAATTTAAAAAAAAACTTGTGGTCACGTCTGTCAACATTTTTTATTATTTCAAGAACTTTCGTAGAACAATTTTACAATAATACTCATGATATTATAAGTATTTTTAATAAAGTAATCTTTAAATCATAAAAAAATATATGAATCTTTTTTAATCATTAAATCATTAAGCTATTATTATAATTTGAGAATAAATCTCATGATATTGTAAATATTTTTTAATAAAGTAATCCTTTAATGAGAAGGATTGAGTTATTTAAACCCACTAAATATCTCTCAACACCCATTTTAAAAAATAAATTTACTATAAAAATTTAAAATTCAAAATCACCCCTCAGTAGTTTCTCTTTTTCTATCTTACAATTGCATGTTCTTTCTCTATTCTCATATTCGACAAACTAAACATTCAATCTCACTATCTTTTCAATTCAATTTTTTGACATTTCTAATATATCATAATATCTATTTAAAGAGCTTTCTATATATGAGAATTTTTTTTCAATATTTATTAACTTTTGTGCTTGGTATAAATTAATTTCTTGATATTCATCAACTTTAATGTTTATTAAAAATTTATTGATGTTTATTTTTAAATAGTAGGTGTTTGTTTCTCTTATTAATGATACCAATTATTTGTAGTTAAAAGAATGTATCTGAATGAATTGATAGAATTTTTAAATAATAAAATTCTTAATAACTAAAAAAAAGAACACAGAAGAAATTAGTGAGTTTAAATAATCTCATCCTAATTAAAAATACTAATAATATCATGCTATTATTGAAAATTTTGTATTGTTTTAATTTCTAAAAATACTGTTTGTTCCTTTTTTCCCCAATTTTTACATAAAAATATTTTTAATACGAAGTAAAGTATAATTTTTTGCGTTAAACCTCACGCGCTGTACAGAAACGTGAGAAACATCATCATTATTATTATTATTATTATTATTATTATTATGAAAAATCATGAAAACCAGGGATTTTTAGTCCTTGTCGAACAACAATAATAGAATAGCCTCCACGAATGAATAGAATAGATAAATGGTTAAATGAATCTGGGCGGCCATCTCGCTGCATAGCGGCGTCAATGATGGTTATCATGCTCATGTCAGAATTTCATAAACTAGTGACTCACGTGCGCCTCCACTTTGCCGCCCTGTTTCCCACTTCCAAGTGCCATCAATCATTTAGGGGTGTGATTACATGTAGCCTTGACGAATGAAAATGAAAAATAAAAATTATTAATAGAGTTTATTTGTTAAATTACAATAGAATTGGAGAAATTAAAATTTTCTTTTACCTAATTTGATAATAATAATAATAATTGTTATAGTAATAGTCATAAAGTTGGTATTTCTTAATTTTAATATTAATGGTAAGGGTCCCTTTATGATGTCATAATTTTGTTCAGTATCAATAATATTTCGATTGTGTACCTCTAGATTTAATCAATGGTACATAATATTTGTATTTAAAAAATATAAATAATTTTTTAAAAAATTGTACTGTTTTGTTAAGGATTTAAGAGAGTGGAGAATTTTTTAAAAGTAACTGTGACTCTCCTTAAAGTTTAAAACAATTACACTTGAATAATATATTTTATTTAAAATTCACTTTTCAACCCTATTTTAAATTCATAATGTGATAATTTTTTTCTAACATAAATGTTTCAAAATCTATTACTATTAAGTATAAGATATAATATCTAATAGATTATATAACACAAATCAAATAAATAAGTTGTAATTATAAACTTTATATATGATATAACACTAATAAACGATAGAATTAAGTACATATAGTTGAGTAAATGTCATAAATTGCATCAATAAACTCATGGGTGAGATTGTTTGTAATCTAAAAATACTTGACCGCCTATGTTTTAAAATAATTTAATATCGCATATTAAAATATCCATTATTTTATATACTACTAAGGAACATTGTATAATTGATCATAAAGTATATATTATTTTTAACATTCATTTAACATACTATTCTATGAAAGATTATTTTATTGATATCCTTATAATTATAAAATTTTATGTTACTAAGAATTATTACTCTTCTTATGATAATTATGGTGACTCAATACATAAAATATTACCTCCGATAATATTTATATGGGAAAGAATAAGCAAAAAAAATTATATATTTTTATATTTTCATTGTAAAAACATGCTTTAGGATATTTTAACTTCAAATTTTGATACACAATTTGAGCCCTCAATCTCTCACAATCTAATGGTTGATATTGAAAGTCAAAGTAACATTTTGTGATATAACATCATCCACCATTGAGTTATATGAAATTAATAGTTTATATTACGTGTTAAAAATTTAAATTAAAATAAAAAATTAAAATTAAAATAACTTAACTCTAAAATTATATATCCAAACCATCATGTAGTTATATACACATATATATTTTTTAATTATAATTTTTGAATAAAATATTTTCCATTGGTTGTGACTCGTATAATATCATTAATAAAATATAGATCAAATAATTTATTACAATGCCTCCTATGATCATTATTGTTTAAGTATTAATGGCTTTATAATTAAATTCATACAATAAGTTATTATAAGGCCTTATGAAACATCTTTATATAAAGTATTGAAATAAAGTTGCATGTTAAGTGTGTGTGTTTATATATATATATATATATATATAATACTAAATATAATAGAAAAATATGTAAAATTGTAATGTTATAGATAGCATATAATAATTTTCATTCTTTTAGTGACTTAAAAAATATTATTAATTGATTAGATAAAAAGTAATTTAAAGTGTGAAGAAATACCACAACTTACAAACTACTAGTTATATAATTACTTATCTATTAAAATTAATTAAGGGTGAAGATTCTAAGGTTTAAATCTAACGATCCCATTATTGATTGTCACATTTTTATCCCAACATAATAGAATTTTTGTTTTATCAATTAATTAATAATAATAAATCTACACTTACTTGCAACAAAAAGTTTACCTGTTATTCTTTAATTAATTAATTTTTATCCACTATACTAAATGAAAGGTAGAGATTAAAACACTTAAAATCTAATAGTTTATAACAACCCCATAATCAGTTTTGTAAAAACTCATTCAGTATCGTAAAGAAATCCCATAGTATAGTAATAATTTTAAGGGTAAAAGTTCATTTAGTCCCTATATTTTAAAAAATAACTCGAAACATCCATGCCGTTAAAGTATTGATACCACTACCGTTACTTTTTATTTCTTTGGCTTACTTTTACAATATTACCCTTTTATAATAATTTCTTTGTTTGGACATTAATAAAAAGAAAATAATTAAATTACCAATTTAACCCTAAGAAATAAAAAAATATATTAATTTTTAATTGTCAAAAATTAAATTGTTATTTTTTATTTCTTTTGGATTACTTTTACAATATTACCTTTTATAATAATTTTTTTGTTTGGACATTAATAAAAAGAAAATAATTAAATTACTAATTTAACCCTAAAAAATAAAATAAAAAATATTTATTTTTAATTGTCAAAAATTGTATGCAAACTACCAAGTGTGCAAATGGTGCTTGTAAAAAAATTAATCTAATTTTTTTATTTTCTAGGGTGAAATTGGTAATTTAATTATTTTCTTTTTATTAATGTCCAAACAAAAAAATTATTATAAAATGGTAATATTGTAAAAGTAAGCTAAAAGAAATAAAAAATAACAGTATGGATATCAATACTTTAACGGCATGGATGTTTTGAGGCATTTTTAAAAATACAGGAACTAAACGGACACTAATCTTAAAATATAAGGACTAAATGAGCTTTTACCCTAATTTTAATAATAATAACAACAATAAAAATTATTATTATAATAATTATAATTATATAAATAATAATTATTAAAATTATTATTACTACTAATACTACAACATTATTGTGAAATACAAGTATGCAACCCAAGAGGGGGGGTGAATTGGGATTCTAAAAAATTATTCAATTTATTAAAAAAAATCTTAATGCAATTATAAATCAAATTCAAAGCAATAACAATTAAGATGATCACAATATAAAAAGATAAGGAAAGAGAGATTCAAACACCGAGATTTTTACGTGGTTCGGCCAACCTCGCCTACGTCCACGCCTCCAAGCTTTCCGGGCTTGAGGATTCCACTAAGCAAGCCTCCAAGGCTTCAAATGCTTACACTTGACTTCCAAGGTGTCAATGGACCTTTACAACAAGAGATTATTCCCAATCTCTTAACCCAAGTGTATCCCAACACTTACAATCACTCAAAGTAAAAGATTACAAACTGTTTTTGCCTCTCACAATATATAAGATTACACAATGATGCTTAATATGTGAATAGATGAAGCAAGAGTGTGTTCTAAGCTCTATGAAGGTTGTATTCTCGAATATTAGCTCAATGGTCGTGTTGTGATCAATCTTCTTTGAATTTGAATGAGCTTATTTATATCTGGAGCTGAAAATCTAGCCGTTACAAACTGTCGGACAGAAAACGGTTCGCCGTTAGTAATAAACGGTTAGCCGTTTCGATTGATCAAAGTTACCGTTGGACCAGATTTCAAATAAACGGTTTGCCGTTTACGTTTAACCTTTCGCCGTTAACTTCCAGAGACCTGCAAGATGAACATCGGTTATCCGTTTACACTAAACGGTTAAGGACTTGCGTGAAGTGGCTTCTCTGGATACTATCGGTTAACCGTTTGTAATAAACGGTGCGCCGTTTGACTCCAGTAACCTGCAAAACAAATTTGGCCTCATCAGTGCCAGAGGAGGACAACCTTCAATTCTGGACGTTATCGGTTAACCGTTTAAAATAAACGGTTCACCGTTAGTTTCCAGTAGCCTTTCCATTTTGGGTGTTTTCCGTTAACCATAAACGGCTAGAGGGTTAGGAAATGTGTTGCTCTCTGCCTTTAATCGGTTAACCGTTTGAAATAAACGGTTTACCGTTAATTTCCAGTAACCTTCCCATCTTTTGTGTTTTCCGTTTTTCATAAACGGTTAGAGGTTTAGGAAATATGTTGCTCTCTGCCTTTAATCGGTTAACCGTTTTAAATAAACGGTTCACCGTTTATAACCAGAATTGCAATTTTAAACAAGTTTTTGTAGAGAATCTCTTTCTAATTTGAAAGTCCATCTTTTATGAAGAAATAAGGCAATGAATAAAAGGGCTTTCATTTATTAAGAAATATCTCCATTATTTTTTTTTGTCAAAAACCATATAAAATTTGTTATCATCAAAATCAATATTATTAACATATTTATGTTAACAATCTCCCCCTTTTTGATGATGACAAATTCTAATCAATGTTTAGCTCCCCCTTAATATGTGCTCCCCCTAAGTGTATGGCCAGATTGAGACATGTTTTAATAACAGGATTATTGCTTAAGAAAATAATTTTAAATTCATTCTTAATCTCCCCATATTTAAAACCATTTTAAAAATCATAATTATCTCCCCCTTCATCATCAAAAAGAAAAGAGAGAATAGGAAAAATGCAAATCCGTTAAAGAAGTTACCCAGCTTTGGCGAGCGAAAATTTTGGCAGAGTTTCCCCTTAAAAATGATCAAAACCACTAATACAAAATGAGATAGAACACTTCCAAAAATAGATTAACACCAACTTCATCTTTCAACAAGCCAACAACTCCATGAACAATATCCACAAAACAACACTCCAATATCCACAAATATACTAACACTCCAATATCTAACAAATATACTAACAATCAGTAATCACAAATCATCAATCATCTAATCATCAAGAACATCACACACATATGCATCAAACTCAAAAAAAAATATAAATGCAAACAACCAAAATATGAAATGTATGTGCGAAAACAGAACTCAGAAACTACGGAGGCGGAGAAGATGTGCTCCCCGGATCATAGTCGAAATAGCGGAGAAGAATGCGCTGTCCGGCGATAAGCTCGAGCTGCTGGTCAATGCTCTGCTGCTGGAAAGTCTGAAAGTCAGAACGGAGCTGCTGGTGGTCACGGGAAATGCTGTCCAACCGATCAAGAATCAGCTGCTGGCGCTCCGAGATCCGGTGAACATCAGCAACCAACTGCTGGACAACGTCTGACGCAGGAGGCTGAACTGAAGCTGATGGCGGCATAGCAGCGGATGGCTGCTCAGGAACAGCAGATGGCTCAGGAGGCGGCATAGCGGCAGATGGCTGCGCAGGAACAGCAGATGGCTCAGGAGCAGGAGGCGGCTCGGAAGAGGAGGGAATGTCAGTATCCAACGCATGCTCCTCAGAGGCTGAGTCATCAGGAGGCCGAGGAACAAACCGACGACGCGGAGGAGGAGGATGAGCTCCTAATCTAAAGTCAGGAAGCTGATCTGGAGAATAGACATCATTGAGCATCCGATCGTCCTCCGGAGCAATCAAGGTATCCCGGTTTTTGGAGTTGCTTGTCTTTATCCACACTCCATTCTTCCTAGAAAAACCAATACTAGTCATGGCCTCGGAACCAATCCGTCGAGGCTCCATATGTCCAGTATCAAGAAGTGGAACCTCAAAGTGACGCAGTATCTTAGTGATGATACTGCCATAAGGAAGCAAGCGATGGTTGACCACTGGAGTACTCAACATATGACGCACAATAATATACCCGAGGTTAATGGGACGATCTGTAAGAAGGCTATCTAATAGGGCAACGTCCAACCTCGTAACCTCATCCGAGTGACCCTTCCTAGGTGTCACTATGTGCTGTAAAATAGAGTGAAGAATGCGAACTTGGAGTGGTAAAAGTTGAGACCGAAACGGAAGCAAACAAATCTCATCCGATAAGTCTCGACGACGACATATATTACGGACCCCATGAGTATGAGAAAAACTGTCAAAAGAAAGGGCTTTCCTAGAGGTGTATATATCAAGCCCCTCACAAGGGATACCAAGAAGGTCAGCTAAGTCCGCATCATCAAAATCTATTTGCACACGGCCGACTTGAGTAACTATCCTATTTGAGCGAGTGTCGGAGATTTGCATGTTCGAATAAAATACTCGCACTAAGTTTGGATAGACTCGATCATCAAAATCAATACCAGACTCCCAAGGCAGAAGCATATCCCGAATACTTCTACCACATACAACTAAGTTGCGGAAATCATCAATATCAACAAAAAAAGGATCAAGTACCTTTCGACCATCAAAGCGATCTTCGAACCGCTTAGCCAAGGCAGGTGTGGGGAAGTGAATCCTTGCAAATTCAGAGACCTCCCGAGGTGGTATGGGATTCCTTGGAGGCACAGATTTTCGCCTGGGATTTCTCCGAGATGATTCAGCCATGGAAATACGTAATGGAACGAAAGAAAATCGATAGAAGGTTTAAGGAAGAGTAGAGAATGTGAGTAGGACGATCAATTTGGTTGAAGAAAGGTGGAAATCGGATTAGGAACAAGGAAATCCGACCCGCGACAGTTTAGGGTTTAGATTTGGGATTTTGGAATTTTGGGCTCGATTTGAAGTTTTGAATCGGTAGAATTGTTCTAAAGGTGATAAGAAATGATTTTGAAGGTTTGATTTGGCAAGGAAAGCAAGAAAAATGAGGATTTGAGGACGGAGAAACCTTCGGCTGCGCAACAATGGTGGAAACGGTGAAAGGGCAACTGGAGAAGGAGAAGAAAACCTTTGAACAGTTTATATACTTCGCGAAAACGGTTAACCGTTTATTTAAACGGTTAAAGGGTAACTTCCAGAGGCTGAAGAAAGGGAAACGGTGAAAGCCTAAGCGCTTAACGGCTAAGGAGTAACTGTTAGAGGACTCTCTGTTGAAAAACGGTTCACCGATTGTGGCAAACGGTGAAAGGGTAAACGGACAGACACATAATCTCGTTTCTGGAATTAAACGGTGATCCGTTTATAGGAAACGGCTAACCGTTTATTTTATCTGTAATTTCGCACATTTGATTTAATTTTTGGCCAGCAAATAATATATTCCAAGATCATTTAATTGATCTGAAAATATTTTATGAGCCAATTTAATGCATGATTCATGGACATGTTTTCAACCAATCAATTCATATAATCAAGAGTTATCAATGCAAATTCATCATTTGTCTACCAAGCTCAAGCATTTCATAAATAGTAATCAATCAATTCAGTACACTCAATAGCATGAATAGAGATGTTAATGCAAAAATTTCATCATCCCAAGTTCATGCCGAATTTTTGAAAATTGTTCTTCGCAAAGCGGTTTTGTGAAAATATCGGCAAGTTGTTTTTCTGTGGAAATAAACTCTAATGCAATATCTCCCTTTTGAACATGATCTCTCAAGAAATGATGTCTTATTTCTATATGCTTGGTTCGAGAGTGTTGAATGGGATTCTTTGAAAGATTTATAGCACTAGTATTATCACACTTAATAGGAATTTGTTCAAGATTAATGCCATAATCTCTAAGTGTTTGTTTCATCCAAAGTGCTTGTGCACAACAACTTCCGGCAGCTATATATTCAGCCTCGGTAGTTGAAAGTGCAACAGAATTTTGTTTCTTGCTAAACCATGAAACAAGAGAGTGTCCTAGAATATAGCAAGTTCCACTAGTGCTCTTCCTATCCACTTTATAACCAGCAAAATCCGCATCCGAAAAACATGTTAAATCTATATGAGTTCCCCTAGGATACCAAAGGCCAATATCTATGGTTCCGCTCAAATAACGGAAAATTCTTTTAACAGCAAGCAAATGAGATTCCTTGGGACATGACTGAAATCTTGCACACAAACATACACTAAACATGATATCGGGTCTACTTGCAGTCAAATAAAGTAGGGATCCGATCATACCTCGATACATTTTGATATCCACTTCTTTACCTTTTTCATCTTTGTCCAGCTTGGTTGTTGTGCTCATTGGTGTATTCTTGGTCTTTGAATCATCAATGCCGAATCGTTTGAGTAGATCCTTTACGTACTTGGCTTGATTTATGAAAATTCCTTCCTCGTTTTGTTTGATTTGAAGTCCAAGGAAGTATTTCAACTCTCCCATCATACTCATCTCAAATTCTTTGCTCATACACAATGAAAATTCTTTACACAACAACTCATTAGTAGAACCAAAAATAATATCATCAACATAAATTTGAACAATAAGTATGTCTTGGTTCTTATGCTTAACAAATAGAGTAGTATCCGCTTTTCCCATAGAGAAGTCATTTTCTAGCAAGAAATTTTTAAGTCTATCATACCATGCTCTAGGTGCTTGTTTTAATCCATACAAGGCTTTGAGCAACTTATACACATGATTTGGAAATTTTTCATTTTCAAAACCAGGAGGTTGTTTCACATAAACTTCCTCCAAAATATATCCATTTAAGAAAGCACTCTTGACATCCATTTGATATAAAATAAAATCCTTATGACATGCATATGCTAACAACATCCTAATGGATTCTAACCTTGCTACAGGTGCAAAGGTTTCATCAAAATCAATTCCTTCCTCTTGGTTGTAACCTTGAGCCACTAATCTAGCTTTGTTTCTTACAACCACACCGGATTCATCCATCTTATTTCTAAACACCCATTTAGTACCTATTATAGATTGATGTTCAGGTTTAGGAACTAATTCCCACACATTGTTTCTTTCAAATTGATTTAACTCCTCTTGCATTGCCATAATCCAAGATTCATCATTTTCAGCATCCTCAAAGGATTTTGGTTCAATTTGAGAGATGAATGCATTATGCTCACAAGTATTTCTAAGTGATGATCTAGTTGTAATGCCTCGTGAGGGATCTCCTAAAATCATATCTTTAGGGTGAGAAGAAACATACCTCCACTCCTTGGGGAGTGTTTGAGAAGTACCTTCATTTTGCTCCACATTTGGTTCTTCATGATGTTCCTCTTGAATCCCGTGTGGTGCATCTTCTTGATTGTCATTTGATGCTTCTTCTTCTTGTTGTTCTTCTCCTGCATCATCATCAACAACGACTTTCTCCGTAGAGGAGGGGTTAGACTCATCAAATGTGACATGCATAGATTCCTCCACAACTAATGTTCTTTTGTTATAGACTCTATAAGCTTTGCTTGAATTTGAATAACCAAGAAAAATACCAACATCAGATTTTGGATCAAATTTACCAAGATTATCTTTTGTGTTCAAAACAAAACATTTGCATCCAAAAACTTTAAAATAGCCAATGTTGGGTTTTCTATTTTTCCAAAGCTCATATGGAGTTTTATTAAGATTAGGTCTAATCAACACCCGATTTAAAACATAACAAGCGGTGTTGACGGCTTCGGCCCAAAAATATTTTGGTAATGCATTTTCATTCAACATGGTCCTAGCCATTTCTTGAATAGATCTATTCTTTCTCTCAACAACTCCATTTTGTTGTGGAGTTCTAGGTGATGAAAATTGATGCTCAATGCCTAGATTATTACAAAAACTCTCAAATGCATGATTTTCAAATTCTCCTCCATGATCACTCCTAATGCATACAATACCATGTCCTTTTTCATTTTGTAGTTTCTTACAAAGCACTTTAAAAGCATCAAGAGCATCATCCTTATTGGCTAAGAATAATACCCATGTATATCTAGAATAATCATCCACTATCACAAATGCATAATATTTGCCATTTAGACTTGCATATCTAGATGGCCCAAAAAGATCTATGTGAAGAAGTTCAAGTGGTTTTGAAGTAGAAATATGGTTTTTATTCTTGAAAGAAGTTTTAATTTGTTTTCCAAATTGACAAGCTTCACAAATCTTATCCTTTTGAAAACCAATTTTCGGAAGACCTTTAACTAAATCATCTTTCGAAATTTTTGAAATCAAATCCATACTTGCATGTCCTAACCTTCTATGCCATAACCAACAATCATCATGTAATGCCGAAAAACATTTATCAAGAGTAGATGCACATTCTATGTCAATGATATAAACATTACCACATCTATTTCCAACAAAAAAGGTTTTGCCATCACATGAGTTCTCAATAACACAACTAAGTTTATCAAAGATAACTTTATAACCTTTGTCACATAATTGACTAATGCTAATTAAGTTGTGTTTCAAGTTTTCAACCAAACATACATTCTCAATTAGAGTTGAAGAGACTTTACCAACATTTCCAATTCCAAGAATTTTTCCTTTTGAGTTGTCTCCAAAAGATACGTCTCCACCATTTTCAATTTTGGTGAAGCTTGAGAACCATGCATAGTTTCCGGTCATGTGCCTTGAACAACCGCTGTCCAAGTACCATTTGTTTTTCTTCTTCTTCAAGCCCTACAAGAAAAAGTCTCAAGTTTTAGGTACCCAAAGCTTTTTGGGTCCTTGAGAGTTAGCAACGGTTCCTTTTGGAACCCAAATGCATTTGACACCATAATATGCATTCCTTTTCACGGGACATCTAAATTTCATGTGACCATTTTGATTACAATAATGACATGTAATCTTATGATCATTTGTGGAGGTAGCTTTAACAAAATAATTCTTATAATACTTTTGCTTCAAGTTAGGCTTATATCCAAGTCCTCCTTTATCAAAAACACATTTTTGTGAGTTAAGCATATTATCCAACATCTTTTGCCCATTTGTAAATTTCAAAACAATTTCATTCAATTCATTACTCTTTTTCTTGAGCATTTCGTTCTCATTTTTCAGCTCATCTATGTGTGATTCTAGATGCTCATGTAAGATGCTAGGTTTCTCGTTTGATACTGCAATTTCATCATGCAAAGTTTTGTTCCCTACTTCTAGGCATACAATTTTTGCATTTAGAGATTCATTTTCATTTTTAAGCTTTGCCATTTCCTTTTTAAGACATACATTCTTTTTACCAATCTTCATCAACTCATTATGCAAATCTTTAAAAGCATCATACAATTCATCATAGGTGGGATCACTTACCTCATTGAGATCATCATCTCCTCCTATTGCCATGAGTGCTAGGTTTGATACTTCTTGCGATCCTTCTTCATCACTTGATTCTTCCTCACTATCATCCCAAGTTGCAACCATTGCTTTCTTCTTGAGTTTGTTGATAAGTGGGCACTCCGATCTTATATGTCCAGGCTTCTTGCATTCATAGCATGTGATTGCCTCCTTCTTCTCCCTATGGTTCTTGAAGTTTCTGAAATTTCTTCGCTCTCCGGTTTTCTTGAAGAATTTTCTGAACCTCCTTGCTAGCATGGCTAGCTCTTCATCATCCGGTTCACTCTCTCCATCACTCTCATATTTTGAAGCTTTGAGAGCAATGCTTTTCTTCTTCTCCTCATGTCCTTTTTCTGCAGCTAAATCCTCTTCATATGAAATAAGAGAACCAATTAAATCATCAAGAGGTAAAGTATTTAAATCTTTGGCCTCTTCAATGGCGGTTCTTTTAGGTCTCCATTCTTTTGGAAGTGACCTAATAATTTTCTTAACTTTCTCACTATTTGAGAAGGTTTTCCCTAAGGCACCTAGGGTGTTCACTATGTCCGTGAATCTAGTATACATAGAATACACATTTTCATTTTGTTCCATTTGGAACAACTCATATTGACGAGTGTATCTACTGATTTTAGACTCTTTTACTTGATTTGTCCCTTCATAGACAACTTCAAGTTTGTTCCATATCTCTTGTGCACTTTCACAACTAGATACTCTATGGAATTCTTTCTTATCAAGGGCACAAAACAAAGCATTCATAGCCTTGGAGTTTAGAGACATTTTTCTCTTTTCTAACTCACTCCATTGACTTGATGGTTTAGGAATATCATCTCCTACTTCATCCTTAAACATAGGCATGAATGGACCGTCACAAACAACTTCCCAAATTTCATAATCTAAGGCTTGCAAGTAGATTCTCATTCTAGTTTTCCAATAAGCATAATCATTTCCATCAAAGAATGGTGGTCTAGTTGTAGATTGCCCTTCTCTAAAGGTTGAGTCATTTAGGGTTGCCATGGATCTTTTACTCTAGACGATTAAGTCTTAACAAGAGAACGAGGCTCTGATACCAATTGAAATACAAGTATGCAACCCAAGAGGGGGGGTGAATTGGGATTCTAAAAAATTATTCAATTTATTAAAGAAAATCTTAATGCAATTATAAATCAAATTCAAAGCAATAACAATTAAGATGATCACAATATAAAAAGATAAGGAAAGAGGGATTCAAACACCGAGATTTTTACGTGGTTCGGCCAACCTCGCCTACGTCCACGCCTCCAAGCTTTCCGGGCTTGAGGATTCCACTAAGCAAGCCTCCAAGGCTTCAAATGCTTACACTTGACTTCCAAGGTGTCAATGGACCTTTACAACAAGAGATTATTCCCAATCTCTTAACCCAAGTGTATCCCAACACTTACAATCACTCAAAGTAAAAGATTACAAACTGTTTTTGCCTCTCACAATATATAAGATTACACAATGATGCTTAATATGTGAATAGATGAAGCAAGAGTGTGTTCTAAGCTCTATGAAGGTTGTATTCTCGAATATTAGCTCAATGGTCGTGTTGTGATCAATCTTCTTTGAATTTGAATGAGCTTATTTATATCTGGAGCTGAAAATCTAGCCGTTACAAACTGTCGGACAGAAAATGGTTCGCCGTTAGAAATAAACGGTTAACCGTTTCGGTTGGTCAAAGTTACCGTTGGACCAGATTTCAAATAAACGGTTTGCCGTTTACGATTAACCTTTCGCCGTTAACTTCCAGAGACCTGCAAGATGAACATCGGTTATCCGTTTACACTAAACGGTTAAGGACTTGCGTGAAGTGGCTTCTCTGGATATTATCGGTTAACCGTTTGTAATAAACGGTGCGCCGTTTGACTCCAGTAACCTGCAAAACAAATTTGGCCTCATCAGTGCCAGAGGAGGACAACCTTCAATTCTGGACGTTATCGGTTAACCGTTTAAAATAAACGGTTCACCGTTAGTTTCCAGTAGCCTTTCCATTTTGGGTGTTTCCGTTAACCATAAACGGCTAGAGGGTTAGGAAATGTGTTGCTCTCTGCCTTTAATCGGTTAACCGTTTGAAATAAACGGTTTACCGTTAATTTCCAGTAACCTTCCCATCTTTTGTGTTTTCCGTTTTTCATAAACGGTTAGAGGTTTAGGAAATATGTTGCTCTCTGCCTTTAATCGGTTAACCGTTTTAAATAAACGGTTCACCGTTTATAACCAGAATTGCAATTTTAAACAAGTTTTTGTAGAGAATCTCTTTCTAATTTGAAAGTCCATCTTTTATGAAGAAATAAGGCAATGAATAAAAGGGCTTTCATTCATTAAGAAATATCTCCATTATTTTATTTTATTTTTTTTGTCAAAAACCATATAAAATTTGTTATCATCAAAATCAATATTATTAACATATTTATGTTAACATATTGTTGTTGCTAGTGCTACTTATGTTGCTAAGATTGTTAACAATAATTATTTTGAATAATAAGAATAATAGTAATCAAAATTGGTATAATAAATGATTATATATATATAGTAACTTGCAACAATCTATTTTGAGTCCAAAACAAACTAAATACATCAATGTCAATATAGTTTATTCCAATTCTTATTGCTAAAGTAAATAATTTATTCTGATTCTACCTCATTTTGATTTTAATCCATTTCGTTTCCTACCCATTCTCTATTCCGATTCTTGTTCATTTCAATTTTAATTTATTTTCTTTCCAGCTTGCTCTGATTACTAATTGATGAACACACCACTGGAATTTTGAATAATAATACTTGACCGAAACTCTCTCTAACTAAGTAACATAAACAATGTTAATCTAGGTGCACATATAGTGTATCATTTTAGTATGTTATAGAAATAAATTAGACACTATCATTTTACCTGATAGATTAATTGATGTTTACCTTAAATATAATTAAAAAATTGTTATGAGTAACAGAAAATAAGTTACAACCAAAATTGTGACAGATGCAACATTCATCGTGTGCAAAGCACACGCTTGAGCTTCACCACAACTAAAATTATCTTTTTAAATCATAAAGATCGACGGAGACTAGTTATTTTTATTTTATTTTAATACTGATACATAAGTCTATTATGTCTATTACTGATATTACATCAAAAATTATCATTGATACTGGCTACTCAATTATTTTATAATTAAAAAAAAAATTAAAACTAACTATCATAAATCTTTTATTCAGAGTCGAACCCTTACTCTCCCACATAATCGAATGGAGGCTAGTTATTACTGAGAAAAGTAGGATTTTCTCATAATCTATTTTTTTTTTAATTTTTAAAAATCTTATGACGTATATCTGTTAATATCAATTAACGATAGTGTACATTAAAATTTAACACCCTCTAAGATACTCGATCTAAGAGCCACCAATAACCCATCTGAATTTTTAATTTTTGACAACAAAAAACTTATATAAATACTTAATCTGATTCCCGATTACAAACTTCTGGCAAAAATTACCAGTGTTACAAGTTTGTGTCTTCAAATAAATGGTCCGTCAGTGTCTCTAAGAAACTTAGTCCATGGAAAAATCCACTCTCACATCTTATGGACCACAAAAATTCTGCAATATTGACAAACAAAAACAAATTTTGGAAACGAAAAACAGATTACTGAACTTCCGATATAAAACATAGAGAAAATATACACCGTCCGTTCATTTTTTTTAACTTTATTAAAAATATATAATTCTTCTTTTTTTTTTATCTGAAATCCACTTAAAATTACCTTTCGTTTCACTTCTCCACTTTCGTTTGCAGCCCGTTACGAAATCTAACCGAAATTTAGTGAAATGACTATTTTGCCTCCAATACAAAAATTACAATTTTACCCTAAAAAAGCAAACAAGCATAAGAAATATTAAAAAAAAAAAATAACCCACTTTCCTCATCACTGAAAGCCATCACCATCTTCCACAATTCTCAGTCACACACACAGTCACAGAGATGAAGCTGTCTCTGAAACTCCCAGATGATTCCCAAAACCCACCAATCCTAAAGGTCAAAATACCCATCACCATTTTCAATCAACCTTTCATTTCTTCAGTCAACACCTTTCCTTTTCTCTCGGCACCAACTTTCCATCAGGCCCTTCCTTCAAACTCAACTATACACCTCTCTCTACAACGTGCATAAGCACAACCCCTTTCTCTTTCTCTTTGAAATCAGGCTTTGGTTTGTTTGGTTCACCCCAGGACTCTCCTCTTATCTTCTCTGCCCACTTCTCTCTTTCCTACACAAACCCAACCAATTTCACTCCTACGTTTTTGCTCCATTTCAAGCCTCAATTTGGCAACTTTTCTCTTCACAAAACTACGTCGTCTTCAAACCCTAATCATGCAAATTCTGGGCCCCATTTGCAATCTGGGTCGCCTTCCAATACTGAGTTTGCAAATAGGTCGATTTCGGATGAATCGTCCGGGTGGCAAGATTTGAAATTGGAGCCGCGTAGTGGCAATGGGAATAGTAGTTTCTTTAATGGGGTTGATTCAATTCGTAGTGATGGAATTGGGTTTGTTAGAGATAGAACGTCATTGTTGAAAGATGATGATAAAAAAGGTGGGATTGCTGTAAAAGCAAGAACAGTGTTGCCGGTGACTAAAAGGGTAATGATGAATTTGAGGTGGGGAGTGAATTTGCCTGCGAATTCTGAGGTTAAAATGCCATGTTTGACTATGAACAAGATTGGGATTTAGAGGGTTGAGAAAGTAGAGGAAGTGAAAAGGGAGAAGAATTTCAAGAGTGACGTGGGTGATTTAGAGTTGTTGAAAGGAATGCTCTGCTGAAATGACCGATTTACCCCTACGACATTAGTAATGTTATAACTGACTGTAAACAGAAATGGAGAAGTGAAACGAAACGAAATTTTAAGTGTATTTTAGATTAAAAAAAAAAAAGAATTATGTATTTTTGATAAAGTCGGAAAAAATAGATAGACGGTGGATATTTTTCCTAAAACAAATAGCCAAACAGCACTAATTCTTCATTTCTTTACCAGCAAATGAGGCTTTACAAAGCTCAAATCTAGCACAACTTCAGAAAAATAAACTAAAATCAACTGCATTTTTAATAGAAGAAACAGATTTTTATTTTTTTACTAAACCATATGTAATGTCAAAATTACAAACTTAACAATAAAATTCCATAAAAGCAGCACATACGAAAAGATAAGGTAACGTCAACAACAAAATGCTAATCTGTGTAGAACTCTCGCATATCCAAATTTATTGGAATAAAGAAACCGGTGAGAAGATACTGTGTACCCTTATTGTCTTGAAGAACTCTCAAATGCCCAAACTTATTGGAATACAGGTTCCGGCACACAAATACTGTGTTTCAAGGACCTGCGGCTTTATTAAGTCAACTTGTGAATGGTCTTCATGTCAATGACTTCGTTAAGGGTACCTTTTTCGAGGTGATCCCACCACTTGAACAAGAAATTGTCCACAACCAGTCTGAACCAAGGAGACAGCTTCAAACCTTCTTCTCCAGCATCTGCTTTCCTCAAAAGCTCTTTTAACTGTTCCCGGTTGACATATTTATACTCGGCTACTTCATCAGGATTTGGGTTAACACTAACATCTCGGACAATGAAAAGCAAGTAGTCAACTGCCAATTGATGTGAGAAATAACAGTCAAAATTACGGTTTAAAGACTTTCCAAGAATAAAAGTTATTATTTCCTGCCAGTCATCCTAATATTGATACTCAATAATTAAGTTATCAGTCAAAATGAAACATAAAATAGATCTAGATGAAGACATTACGTTCATGCTCCCCCCACTTGCCATCAGAAGGGGCCTTGTACAGAATGCGACCCAGCGGAGTGAACTCATCAACTGGCACATCTTCAGCACAAATGCCCAGCTCATCCAAAAGCTTTCTTTGTGCAGCATTCCTCACCCCTGATAAGCAAATTAAAGAAAAGAAAAACATCTTTAGATTCAGTTGCAGTTACAAACGATCAAATAGGCTTTCAATAGAATGTAAAAGATGCAAATATACTTACCAAGAGCGTTCTCCTCAATAAGCTCAGATTCACGGTACAGAGGATGGCTGCAGCAGGTGTTAGTCCACACAAGAGGGAAGGTAACTTTGGTTCCAGAGCGTTGCTGTCCAGACACGATAGAATAAGACACAAACCCCAAGATCAAGAAAATATTAGGAACGCATTTGTGCATGCAATACAACAACCCTCAAGATCAATTCTTACAGCTTACTGTCCTGCTCAAAATGACGGATACCTTCATGTAAGATGCACGGACATTCCTAAGATGGCTTTTAGTCCTTGGTTTACGATGCTTTGCTTAATTACTGAATAAATTTCACTCAATATTTATACCGGTCTTACATGAGAGGATTTTGAACTTGCAATTGTTTTAACACTATGCTAACATATATCCTTTCACATGGTCCCCAAGTCAGATAAATATCTTTTTCATATATTACTGCAATTCTAATCATTTCAACTAGTAAGTTGTTTTTTCTTTTTTTCTCCAAGACATACAAATTAAGATTTATGTGTCATAACAAAGAGAATATTACTATCAGTCATCTCCCATGTCAAACCACAAATTTGCACAACCCAATGACAGTCCATTGACAAACAAGTTTTTACCATAGAATACAGAAAAGACATACCTGAAGGAGTAGCTCATATTTTGAGTTAAACAAAAATACGCTGAAGGCTCTGTGTAGCAAATTCAAAGACTCAATCTTTTCCATCAAGTGACCTGCATTTTTTTAAAAGATTTACTTTACATTAATTGCATAGGAATTAAGAATTTATACAGAGCAGAATACAGCATTATATGTCGAAAGCATGCAGGAAACGAGACAAAACACCCACGCAGTCCCCAAGCAGAGAAAAGAACAAGAAATTTGGCACCATATTAAAACATTTTAAACCAAAGCGAAAGATTCTTGCTCTGTTAATTTTTTTCCACTTCTTAAATCCAGAGGTAAGTATAGAAGGAGCTCCAAATATATATAATAATCAGGCAAAAAAGTGTACCAAAATTTAGTAAAAGCATAAAAGCCCACAAAATAACAGTGATAAACATGAAGAAATCTGACTCAAAAAAAGTAAAACTGCATAAGCAAAAAGAGAAATTTTACACAAATATATCACATTGCATGCATTTCTTTTAAGAATATACAGAAACAGAGGGTTCACTTACAGTTGTATTTGTTTTCATGACCAACAACTAGATCATTCTCATCCACCAAAATGCATCTGTCAAAAGTATCAATTACAAAAGATCATGAGCATGTATCACTGATATACCACGGGATACTTTATAACCAAATGCTACAGGGCCATGTTTCAGACAAGAAGAGGAATTTTGATGGTTGTACTTCAAATTGAACGCCTTTATAACAAATCAAATACAAAGGGTATCAATAAAAGTTAGATAGGCCATAACTTATTACAAGATAACCATATAACAATTAGCAAGCTTGCGAAAATTTAACGCATCATATGTACAAAATAATACATATCTCATCCTTGTAGTATGCAAAATGATGTCTTCAAATCGTTCATGTTAGAGAAAAGATATATAGACATACATAAATAAATTTACTTAAACAGATCAGGAAAGACAGATATTATTTATACAATCCAAATCGAAATCTTTTTCCAGATTAGCTTTTAGCTGATTCAAAAATTGTATTTAAAGTCATTCCTAATATAGTAATTGATTTGTTGTGTATTTACCTGAGATTTAATCATGTAAAAAAAAAATCAAAATTAACAAAAATTTCTCTCCTAATATATGAAAATGTGTCCTACGGATACGGAAATAAATAAATAACACTAGTTTCTTTTATTCCTTTATGGTAATTTATGTTCCACTGATAAGCTCAATAAATCAACGAATCTTTAAATTTTTCAAAATGAGATGAATTTAACTCTTTTTTTTAAATAAAAAATAAATATATTCAATCCATTTCATCCTATAGAAGATTATAAGAATCTCCTAGACAAACATAGATTCAGTTCAATTCTACAACACAATTGACAGAATTGGTTCCATGAAACAGGAAAATAACATCAGCGTCCCCCTTTTTTTATTTTCTCGAATCAGTACATAGTTTGAACTTATGTATCAAATAGGTCCCTAATAGTAGTAGTGGACACTGGACAGTAGTAGTAAAAAATAACGGCTCAAGGATCCTGATGATAATAACAGATAAACATAATTTTTATAAAACAGAAAATTCACAGTGTCTTCAAAAAAGCTTTAAATATTTGAAAATCAGATGAATTTGAATCTTTTAAAAAATTTAAAAAATAAATTCAATGCACAAGTTAATAAAAATCTCCAAAACAAGCATAGATTCAGTTCGATTATTAAAAAAAAACACAATCAACAGAATTTAATAATCTGTAATTATTTTATTTTATTTTTTTCTCAAATTGGATCATAATTTCAATTTTCGTATCAAATAGGTCCCTAGTAGACAGCCGTAGCAGTATCCTAGTAGGTAACGTAACGTCACCTTTAAAGGCAATCTCAGAAACTTAGTCAAACATGATGACTCGAAAATCCTGCTGATTGATTAATTTTAAAAAAAAACGGAGAAAGAAATTATGATAAAAAAATTAAAAAATTCATACTCGTCTTCAAACATGAGGCGGCGCTGGACGGCGTCCATGCCGGCATCAGTAGTAGCGTCACCCATAGTGCTGATTGCGCGAGCGGAAGAAGAAGAAGAGCTAGAACGAGAGGCACCTCTCAAGGACAGAGGCCTGCGAATAGAAGAAACCCTAGGGGCAAAATGGGAAGAGGAGAAAAATAGACGGGACCTTGAGAAAGAAGAAGAGTTGTTGATTAGTGAGGAGCAGAGTTTGGTTGTAGCGCAGTTATAAAGCGCAGTAGTAGACATTGGGACCTCAATATGGCAAGAGCGAATCTGCCATTTTGAAGCATATTTATTGAGCAAATTTTTTCATTATTTTATTCTTATCTAATGGAAGTGGACCACCATTTTTCTTTGACTTATGCTTTTACATTTTTACCCTCACTTTGTGCTAATTTATTTGTTTTGTTTCCTTTATAGGTAATTTCTTATTAGGGTTTTTCTTATTTTTTAGATTGAGGGTATGAGTCTTTCCGTAAGTGTGGAAGTTTATATATATATATATTGTTTTTTCTTTGATTTCAAGCTCTCGCATTGAGGATTCAAGACTTTTCATTAATGTGAAAGTGCGTTTATTTAATTTTTTTCTTCAACTTTTTATTCTCGCACTGTAGTTTAACTTTGGTACGTCAAGTCAAGTAAATTTTAATACAGTGACTTAGGTTTCGATAATTAGACCGACTTCAAGTGGTTAGAGTTCGACATTATACTAATTTTAGATCTCAACATATATAATTGACAGTATTTATCAACATTTGTGTCATAATCTCTAACTTAATATTAAAAAATTAAAAACTACTTTGGGATAAGATATGAAAGGAAAAAAAAATGAAATATACAGATTCATATTGAAATGTATGGTAATGGTAATCAAATTTAGAAAAGTTGAATTTGTATATGAGTTGGATCATTTCTTATTAAGATTTAAATTAATTGATATTAGCAGGTAATTTAGATAAGTTAATAGACGAGTTTGGACCATTACAGCAAGTGTCAATAAACACAAATAATATATTATATAGTTATTTAAAAATGGTATGCAATTTGGTTTATTAATGTTTCAAATCTACGTAATCCCATGAAAGGTTTTATATCCATAATTATCTAAATTATAATTACAAAACTTATAAATTCAATTAATATTGATTTTCATTTTAGGTAATTCAGTTTGTACATGAATTGGATGATTAAATTAATTTTTTATTTTTATTTTTTAAGTTAGAAATCGTTAGAAAATGGAAGAATGATTGAATTTACTATTAGATTCTGCGAATAAAATTTTCCATAGGATATCCGATATTGTTTTATTAAAACTCACCAAAATTTTTTTAAATATTTTTCAAATAAATAAATTTCAATGAGCGTAGGGATGGTGTTGTATTGATCTAAAATCTTGACCAAATTGATTTAGTTGTAGTGATTATTTATTGAAGAGCAATGTTTTATATATTCTTGTTTATGTAATTACTATTTTAACTTTTGAAGAAACATACTTTTTCTCCAATTTCATATTAACACACATTGGTTAGTGATGCAATGGGTAATGAGATGGATAGCAATTGTATTTATTTTTTAGAAAAAAATAGAAAAAGAAAGAGGTTAGGGTGATAATCGTAATTCCTAATTTATATATATATATATATTCAATTTGATTTTATTATAAGGAGATGATGTTTCCTAAGCATAACTTAGTCGTGAATTCTCTTTAGATGCGATTCTAAATTTTTAAAAAATAAAATAAAATTTTTACAAGAGGATTGAACAATTTTTCTATAGATGCTATGATTTGTCTAATGTGTTTTAAAATGGATCTCATATGATGTCATCATGACAAGATCTGCGGAAGGATTTCATCCTTTTAAAATAGGTGCAGGAGAAAAAATCAACGTCATCAATTAATTAATTAATTAATTTTGATGCCAACCCGTTTGAATTGAATTGATGATTCTCAATTGTATTTATTGTATTTTTAATTACCCAATCATATTGTGACACATTAACTCACACACGATTACTTTGTATATACTTAGGGTCCGCCTAAGTTTCAGATAATGTAACTTACGGCCAGCCTGTAAAGTTTCATTCCACCTCCTATATTTTATATTATTTATCATTTATTTATAAGTATTATAAAACTTTTTAGATTATAAAATTTTATTTAACTCCTTACACTTAATTTTATTTTATTGAAACCCTAAAGTATGAATTCGCCTCCTATAATTTTAAATTTTCAAAATAACTTCCATTTAATTAATAACTATTATTTTATTATAATCATAAATATAATTATATTTTTTAAATAAATTATTATTTTTAACAGGAATAAAAAGTATTATAATTAATTAATCTATTAAAATAATTAATAATAATTTTGTTGAATTTTGTTAAATTGTTAATAATAATAATAATAATAATAATTAACGATAATTATTATTAATAATTAATTTTTGAATGATAATAACAATAATTAAAATAATTTTGATTCTAGCTATTCTGATTGTAATTCATTATGTTTCTAGCTAAATTTGATTCATGTTTAGTGAATGCACTATAAAATTCATAATACTTATGAATAAATTGTAAATAATATAGAGTGATCTAATTGAATAATTTATTTACTTGAACTGCAGGAATCATAATTAAAATGAGTTTTATTACCATTTATTGTTTACTTTGTCTTAGAATCAAAATCAAAATTAGTTAAATTATAACCAATTGTTATAAAATCATTCATTAATTTTTATCATAATAATTATTTTATATTTTAATTATTTTTATTGTTATTATTATTCAAAAATTAATTATTATTAATAATAATTATCGTTAGTTATTATTATTAACAATTTAACGAAAAAATTATTAATAATTATTGTTAATAGATTAATTAATTATAATACTTTTTATTCTTGTTATTAATAATAACAATAATAATATATTTAAAAAATATTATTATATTTATGATTATAATAGAATAATAGTTATAATTATAATTCATTTGATAATAATTATGTTTTTTAATTAAATGGAGGTTATTTTGAGAATTTAAAATTATAGTGGGTGAATTCTACTCTTGGGTTTTAATAAAATAAAATTAAGTGTAAGAGATTAAATAAAATATTACAATACAGAAAATTTTATAATACTTATAAATAAATTATAAATAACATAAAATGTAGGGGGCTTGATAAATGTTTACAGGCTGGCCATAAGTTACATTTAATGTAACTTAGGCGGTCCCATATACTTAAGGTTCTATGATTATTCTTTCTTTTCAGAAAAAGATGTGTCATTAACTATGTCACACAAATATTAAAAAATATAATTTCTCTAAGAGCAAATGATCCTAAAATTCTTATTTAACCGATTATATAATCGCAGTTTCGAAATTAAAAAAAAAATCGTATAAACCATCTTGGTATCATAAACTCGTTAAATCATCATCGATGTGAAATGAAGTTTTTTTTCTACTATTCAAATAATAATATATGTACAGTTCAATAAATTTGTCTGGACTAAAGCCCAGCCTGATGCGTATCGAATGTACAACAATTTTTCAAAATTGAAATTTAGCATAAAAATCTTAGATTAAAGAAAATAATAAATAAATTAAAATGTTCAAACATCAAGAATGTGAAAAAGAAAAAAAAAAGAAATGTACGATGAACTCAATTAAGATAATTTTGACATTTTCTAAAATAATTAAACCACATAATATTCGCAATTATCTAATGATAATCAACCAACAACAAACATCAGAAGACTTTCTTATAGCCTGATGAAGATTTAATTAATATAAATTATTAATCAAGCATGGGGTAAGAACACCAACCAACCATATCTTTTATTTTATTTTTCAAAGAAGTGATAGTACCCAACCTTGACCATATGGATTATATTTTTAATCTTTCGCCCACCATACCCGAAGATGGACATTGGACAGTCTCTAGTCAAATTTGGCAGACTATATAAAATCAAAGTCAATTTTCCTCCTTATTGGACTCTAAAAGATACACATTACACAATGTTGAGAAATTTTTTTAACTCTATTTCCTACAAATTGACTATTGTTCTGGGTACCAAAACATATGATGATTTTTTTTTTTTTTGCCATCATATGAGCAGGGTTTAATTTTTAAAATCTTTGTATTACTTTATACAAAGAGTTATTAATAACTAACTACTAACTATTACCTACATTGTCCGCACGAGTATCCACACTTGCACGTGCACGTACGAACATATTCCTTTCTAAAATAAGAAAGTTTTTTTTTTTAATTTTGAATGAGATACAATATAAAGTCTAATGATAGTATGAATTTATATATTTTGTAGTTCAGTAAAAAAATCTATTGAGCAAACCTCAGAAACATACACCTATCAAAAAGTGAGATCTCTGCCCCAATACATGAAAATATATCAATTTCTATCCACAAATTTAATAGGAGAATAACTTAAATTCTCAAGTGATGATTCAAACCAAAACTTTCACCAAAATATTGGATAACACTTTGGCCAAGGGCTCAAAGCCGCAAAATTATAAGAAAAATACTTAATAATTAATTAAGCATGTGAAATTTCGATGCAATATGTGCATTGATCGTATGAAATTTCGATTTAAATGCCATTTTTTGTCTTTTCCTAAGCCACCATCAAGATCTAACCCAAAAATAGTTCAATTGCTAAGAGGTTTCTATTGGGTTATTAACGCTATATATCCCCAATGTTTGTTACAAAATTAAAAAAGCGAAAAAGTTTAAGATTTTGACGTATAAATCCATAATATTATAGATCTTTTACAATTAGGTATATTGACCTAGTTAATTTAACTACAAAATGGTTTATTCTTACATTTACATTAATATGTTCAAGTTAAGACCCTTTCTTATAAATTATTTAATTTAATATATAGAAAAAGTATGTATTAATTATAAATCATATTTTATGATCAATTTGAAAATAAATTTAATTTCATATTCTTTAATTTGCAGTTATTTTTTTCGTTTCATAATACTTATTCAATATACAGTCAATAATTTGAACATATAATAAAAATATATTAATCTACATATAGTGTTCATAATGTGGTTTTTTTTAATTGAAGGTATCAAAAAAAAAAAACTTGCTCTTCATTTATTTTTACAGCTAGGAGCTTGATGAATAAGTGTAAAAGTTTTCTTATTAAGGATTTAACGGTGCGTTTACTTTATGGAATGAGAATGCAGTGGAATGGGAATGATTAGGAATGAGAATGAACTGGAATGAGAATGAGATTCCAATGTTTACTTGGCAAAAATAAATGGGAATGAAAATGTACTGGAATGTCATTGATATGTTTACTTGGCAAAATAAATGAAAATGAGGAATGAGAATAAAAATCAATTTACCAAAATACCCATAGTATTAAAATAAAGTAATTTTCATTAACTAGATACATGTATAAATATTATTATAAAAATGATATTAATTAAAAAAATAAAATTAATAATAATAATAAATGTTAATAATGATAATATTAATATTAATAAAATTAATAATAACAATAATTAATAATAACTAAATAATAAAATTAATAAAATTTAATAATAATAATAATGACATTTAAAATAATAAAATTAATGGTGATTTGAACGAGGGTAATTCGGAAAATATGAAAAAATTAAAGGAATACAAAAGTGAGTTCAAGGAATGAGAATCACCATTCTCAACCCCCCATTCCTTATTCTCAAATTGTGTCGGACTTACACATTTTATTTTCATTATCAAATTATATTTTTCTAAGTAAACATGAGTTTCGTTCTCATTTCTTAAACCCTCAAGTAAACACACTATAAAGACAAAGTCATTTTATACTCCACACTTAGTAGGGTTCCACCTCTCATGTTCGATAACTTTAGGTCAATTATACAATTCAATTACTAATTATTAGAGATATGGAACTGAAACTAGTGAGCATGTAAATAATTTAATCAATTTTTTATGTAATATTTAAATTAATTTATTAGTAATAAAAAATGATTTTAGCAATAATATATTTAACATTTGGGTAGGTGTGTGGAGCAATTTTTTTTTTTTTTATAAAATTGATGTTGGGTGTGTGAAAAAAAAAGTTTGATTATCCATGTGGCAACATAGCTTTGATTTGCCGATTAATTAAATGTCACATTCAGCTGAACGTTTTGTCATATCTCCGCCACCAAACCCCTTAAGAGTAGTTGGGAGGATGAAGGAATAATGGTCAAACCAAACAACAGCTGAAGACAGGCAAAGGAATTCGAACGGTAAATGCTAACCGAGTCTTGCCGGTTCAAGTTAAATTATTGGATTTAATTTTATATCTTTTTCAAAAAAATTTCAAAAAATGAAGTTTTATGTATTCTAAAATTTACTTTGATACTTTAAATTTAAATAAAAATTTTATAACATATATGTCTTTAAATCAAATTATTGATATAGACGTATTAGACCCACGACTTAAGGTTGGGGTTATACTCACTCAAAATTTTTTACTGCACCCTTTTTTGAATTGAAATTTTTATTATAAAAAAATAATATGATCAACTGCTTATTTGACATTATTTTATCTCCCTTCATCCCCTTCTCTTATAAAAAATTTTATTGTGATATACGAAGTAAATATTGCATTTAACAAATGCAATTGTTTAAAAATTAACAAGTTTAGAAGCATTGTAATTAATTTACAACAAATTAAAAGGAACAATACCCATCTTGTACTAGAAATTTTCTTGTTAAATCTAAGAAGCACAAACTTTGAATGATAATAATAGGTAAGAACTGATAATATGATAATGAAAATTAAAAAAAAAAAGATAAAGTTGATTTAACAAGAAAAAAGAAAAATTGAAAAAGAGAATGTAATTTAGGCTTTGACATTATTATAGTAGAGAGATAAAATAGTTAATCAGGGGTAATTTTTTATTTTTTGAGAATTAGTGAATTAAAATAGAGTGGAGCTATTTAAATCCACCAAATTTCTCTTTACATCCATTTTAAAATTATATATTTATTATTAAAACTTAAAAATTCCAAAATGACCTTGTACTAATCTCTTTCTCTCTCTACCTTATAATTGTGTATTCTCTTTCTATACTCTCATATTCAGTAAACTAAACACTCAACTTTACTTTCTTTTGAATTTATTTTTTTAATTTTTGACTTTCTTAGTATATCATAATTTCTATTTCATGCTTTTTATATATAATAATTTTTTTTCTTGATTTTCAATAGCTTTTGTATTAGGTAAAAATTAATTTCTATATTCATTAACTTTCATGGGTTATAAAATTTTGTTGATGTTTAGCTTTAAATGATGGGTTTTATTCCTCTTAGTAGTGATATCAATTATTTATAGCTAAAATAATATATCTGAATAAATTGATGAGAATTTATGAAATTAAGAAGAGAAAGAGAAGAAAGGGTTAATTAAATAATTTTTAAAAATTATTTATATAATAAAATTCTTAACTAAAAAAAGGTATAAAGAGTAAATTAGTGGTTTCAAATAGCTCCACCCATTAAAATAATAAGCTATAATTTAATTTTTTTTTTAATTTAAAAAGTGGATGTTTAAAGAAAATTATTGCATTCAAATAGTTCTACCTAGTTCTTAAATACAAAGAGAAAAACATAAACATAACAAGAGCAATTTTACCTCATCCTCCTAGCCAAAATCATTGACACTCAATAACAAGCTTTAGCAATCCATAAATGCATTTTTATGTTTTTGAAAATATTTGGATACTAACAAAGTTGATGACTGATGAGGAATTTGTGAGTTTGAAAGTGTTTGTGATCAGGTTGCTTAGGAGCAATAATCATAAAAATCATGGCATTGGGATGGATTCAAAGCTAAGCAAAGATTAAAAAATATTTGCTTCTGCTGCGATAACAAAATGATTTGAGAAAATTATTAATTACTCAAATTATCTGCCCAGGAAATTTTTTTCGGATTTGAAATTTGACAACTTCACTCCACCATTGTAGAAGCCTGATAAAGAAAAAGAGATAATAGTTTGTGGATTTTAAATATAGGTGTAGTAAATGAGTGTTCAAATAATAATTAGAGTGCATATAGGCTCACTTTTTTAAATAAGTTCCTGTTAAATATTTTTTCCGCAAAAATGTATTGAATTATTTATATTTTTCATTTGTGATTGAAATTTTTTAGTTGTATTGGACAGAATATTGTTTGAAAACTCCTAGTATGATTTAGTAAAAAGTATGTGTTTGGGGAGAAAAAGGAAAATGTAGCAGAACGCCAAGTGTCGATGAGCGAAATAATTCCAGCATAATTTGAGGTACCCCGTATAACTCTGGTATAATTCGAGGTACCCCGCATAACTCGAGAGTAACTCAAGGTACCCCACATAACTTCAGTATAAGTCGAGGTACCCAGCATAACTCGAGAGTAACTCGAGGTACCCTACATAACTCTAATATAATTCGAGGTACCTTACATAACTTCAGTATAATTTGAGGTACCCTACATAACTCCAGAGTAACTCGAGGCACCCCACATAGCTCGAGGTATCCCGTATAACTTGAGGTACCCAACATATCAGATTCAGGAAAATCCTCTGAAAAGCGTCCGCCATGAGAAATGTCTCCACCTCTTGAAGGATAATATTTAATTTTGTCATAATTAAATATCAAAACGTTGTATTGAAAAAGTGGCGACAACCACCTGCTACCTCTACCAAAAGTTAAGGACGTTGTCCCAAGGACAGTGGTTCTCAGCCGCCTTACCCGACAGCCACTGCAGAGGTACCTTGGACCACTCTCCAGCGCATGCCACGTTTCCAAAGGATAAGATATGCCGCGAACGCCTTCTTGATTCCCAAGCATGCTCATAACGGCCCAAAAATAATAAAAAGGTAAAAAGACGTGAAAGGCCTAAAAAGGGATAGCTAATAACCATAAAAGATACGCCACGTGGCAGCTGAGATACTACTTGTATAAAGGTGTTAAGGTTTATTCTCCATCATATTATTCATTCACCCTTGAACACTCACACTCCACAAAATAAGTTTTTTTCAATCTTAAACCTTGATTTACAGAGGGCTGGCAAGCTCTCTTTGCCATAAAAAATAAAAAAGTTTGAGTTGCTAACTTGAGCGTCGGAGTGTGAACACCGGGGTACCCCGACTTCACCTCTAACCTCTCTTTCACTATTTTACAGATGTGAATCCCATTTCGAAGGACACATTTCTTGGTTCAAACCTTTCACCATTGTTACCAGTTCCCTCTTCCCTTCTTACCTCCTCCGTATTCAGAAACACCGCACACAACAAACCAGCGAGGTACCCCGTTTCCCCTAAAAATACAAATTCATTGTTTTAGATATGTTTACCTTTTCCCACCCCCAAAATCTGTCTAAAACAATATGGCAATGGCATGTGACCCCATAGCATCCTCCAAAGCATCACCTTCCCGTATCAAACCGAAGAAAGTGTCAAAAAATCCTAATAACTCAAACTTCGAATGAGAAAGTACCTAAATGCCCTTGCCTGAGGAGGAAAACTCTCAATAAAGAAACATTATTGGAGTGTTTACTTTCATTGGCAAAAAAGTCCAGGCCGGGCTGGATCGGGACATGAGCCAAAAAAATTTAAAGCTTGTATAGATTGAGCCTGAAAAAAGGGCCTAGGAAAAAAGTCCAGGCTTGACCCTAGATTTTTTTATTTATAAATAAAACTTAAATTAAATTTAAATAAAAAAGAAAAAACTTAAAATATTATATTAATATTTTTTATAATAGTATTTATGATTTATAATATTATGATACTAGTATTTTATGTATTGGACATTATTCTATTATGTATTGGATAATTATCTTTAATTTGAATATTTTTATTTTATTAAAAATTATTTTATATTTAATGCAAAAGCTCAAGCCCTGCCAAGCTTGTTTGGACTGGCTTTTGAAGGGCTTATGCTTTCTTGTCAATAATATGGGTTTGGGCCTAGGCTTGGAAAAATCCAGCTCTAGCCCATATTTTGCCAACCTCAATGTTATTTCTTGGATTGAAGTGAGAATTTTGAGGAGTTGAAATCTTAAAATTGATAGTGTAAAGTGAGAGTGAGAGTAGAATGTTTACTTATAATTGTATGAGAGTGTAAATTGTCAATTAGAATCTCAATTATGTATTTATTTTTTCTTAAATTAAGAGTAAATTATTACAAATTATAGTTTTACCCTTGAGCAAATAATATATAGCTTTTAATTAGAAAATGAATAAGAAAATATATTTGTACAATAACCTATTTATTTTATTATTAAGTTTAATTATATAAAATAATAATAATTATTATTATTTTTAATGATGTAAATTAAAACATTTTATTAAATTTGGAATTTGATTCTTTGGGATTCAAGGGTTTGATAAACTTTGGAATATGATTTTTTGTCCCATTTTATATATGGTAGGATTGTAATATTTGAGATTTTTTAAGGGTGTTTTCAAAATTAAAAGGAAAGAGGGTGAGACTCTCGCCTCCCATTTTCCATTCCCATTCTCACTCTAAAAATAAATGGGAACTGTAATAAATAAATGATTATAAAAACTCTTCCACCCCAGAATCTGAATATAAATTGCGAACACAGTCTACGTGTCCAAGCGACCTAAGACCACTCACAGTCTGACAGTCCCCTCCTCGACTCGTCAAAGTATCATTGGGAGTCCCTGCAAGTGTTGCTTCTAATTATTGGTAGTTTTATTTAATTTCCTACGTTCTCAGCTCAAAACCCCCCATCTCGCAGGCTAAAACATTAGCCCATGCATACATACAGCACTGTAAATATATCCATCCTTCAGCCAGAGTCACAGAGGCGACAATGTTTTATTTTAAAACCAAAAAATTGCTTGGAAAAGTGATATGCTTTATACTCTATCTACGCGTTGGAATTTGGAATACTTCTAATTTTCCCACGTGCTTAATCGCATTAGTTCAACTTTGTCATAAGAAAACGAATTGAAAATCCCTTGAAAAATTAATCTTAGTCGTGATATTGACCAAGGGTTTGTTTGGCTTAACTTTTGGGAGCTATCATTGATATATCACGGGATACTTTTTAGCCAAATACTATAGAGCCATGTTTTAGACAAGAAGAGAAATTTTGATGGTTGTACTTCAAATTGAACGCCTTTATAACAAATCAAATGCAAAGGGTAACAATAAAAGTTAGATAGGCCATAACTTATTACAATTAGTAATCAGCAAGCTTGCGAAAATTTAACGCATCGTATGTGCAAAATAATACATATCTCATCCTCGTAGTATGCAAAATAATGTCTTCAAGTCATTCATGTTAAGAGAAAAGATATAAGGTATTGTTAAGATAAATTGAATTGATTAGTCACGTTTAGTTTTAGTTAAGCAAAGTTGTTAGTCTCAGTTAGTTAAGTAAGTTTGTTACTGATGCTAACATGGCAGCTGAGCTAGCTGAATCTGCTATACTGTTAGCTCAAACAAACACATTGTACACATGTAGTGTGTAGAATATTCAATACAGCCTCGTATAAATACTTGTAAATCAACTTATCATAATCATAATCGAATTCAACATTTTCTCTCTGTTTTCTCAATCATTTTCTCTGTAACCAAACAAGTTTTTTCTCTTTAACATGGCATCAGAGCTTTCTCTATAAGCTGAAATGGATTCTACACATTCTAATCAAAACACAGTGACCTCTGTTTTTTCATTTACCTTCACATTACCAATTAAGCTAGATCGATCTAATTACACAATCTGGAAATCTCATATCTTTTATTCTGTTCGTGCTAATGGCCTTGAAGATCTTCTTGACAACTCAAAATGTTGTCCAGATCAATTTCTTCCTAATGATTCTAAAGACTGAATGGTTGAGAAACTCAAATCAATCCAGCCTTCACAACTTGGAAGAGGAAGGATCAAATGTTGCTGAGTTGGTTAATGTCACCTATTGATCTTGAGATTCTGAGCCTTGTGGTAAACTCTGAAACCTCTCTTGATCTTTGGATGAGTCTTGAACAATAGTTTGGATCTGAAACTTTTGCTAAGAAAGTTCATCTAAAAATGATGCCTAATAACCTTAAAAAAATGATCCATGTCCATGACTGATTTCTTTGGAAAATTGAAAACAATAACCATGAGTTGGTTGTTGCTGGAAATCCAATCAGCTCTCTGGATTTCATTACTCATATGATTTCTGGATTAGGTCAACCTTATTACCTTGTAGTTATGTACATTGAAGAAAATCTTGCTAAAATGACCATTAATGAAGCATATTCCATGCTTTTAACTCATAAGCCAGGCTGGAAGCAAATCAATTAAGTGCTAGCAAAATTGAACTATATTACTAGTGTTGCTCAGACTGGACCTAATAATAAAACTAGAAATCAATTCAATAATAATTGGAATAAAAATGATGGGAATAACACTGGAGGCAAAGGTGGGTATGGTAGAGGTTATGCACAAGGCCAAGGGAGAGGTAACTGGAATGGTATGCAACTCGAAAATTATCAAGGAAGATGAGGTTGTGCTACTGGAAATGAAGGTTATATTGCTGGTAATGGTAACTTTGCTAGGATTGGTGGTTTTAATAATGGCAAGAATGTCTTTGATCCAAACAATACTACTGATGTGTTCTACCAAATCTGCTTTAAACCAAAACACACTGCAGTTGAGAGTAGAAATAGGTTCAACAAAGATTTTATTTCTTTTTATAATCCAGGCTATAATCCAGCTCAAATCTTAGCACCAAAAGCTTCATATCCAAACTTTGCACTAAGAGCTGTTTTCTGACAACATTTGAAGGAGAAATGATTGATCAATGTTGGTATATTGATAGTGGAGCAATACACCATCTCACCAATAATTTGCAGAATCTGAACCTCGGGAAAGAATATTGAGGTAGTCAAATACTGCGTGTTAGGAATGGTCAAGGATTATACATTTCACATATTGGATATACTTGCCTACCTACATCCTGTGACTCATCTTTACATTCACATGACATCTTATATGTACCTCAACTCACCAAAAATCTCATCAGTATTTCCAAACTACTTGAAGATAACAATTTAATCATTAAATTTGTTGGGAATATGTGTTTTATTAAGGACAAGAAGAAGGAAGTGCATTTGGCTCAAGAGATTGCTAGAGGAGGATTGTATCAACTACTGTCAAAAAATGACTTTGTTCCTCACTCTTATAATCTGACCTATGTCCCTAGTTCTATGCTCTCTATTTTCAATAATTCAGTTTGTAATCATTTTGACACAACTATAAATAAAACATGTATTCTAACTGAAAATTCTCAGTGTCATACAAACACTGCTAGATCAATAAAGTCTACAAATTTGTTTCATCAGTGTTTTGGTCATCCTCGCAAACATGTGTTGAAATGCATTTTGTCTTCACTATCACTCAACTATCCTACTACTGTACTTGATTTTTGTGATGCTTGCCAATATGGAAAAATACATCAGCTTCCTTTTTATTCAACAAGGATCAAAACCAAGGCTCCCCTAAAACTTATCCATACTGATCTTCCATACTGATCTTTGGGGTCCAGCACCCTTACCTTCCTTACATGGTTATAAATACTATATAAGCTTTGTAGATAACTATAGTAGGTATTGTTGGATATTCTCTTTAACTCTCAAATCAGAAGCTCTAGACACCTTTAAATTCTTTAAAAACTTAGTTGAAAAACTGATTGACTGTTCTGTGAAAGTTTTACAATCAGATTAAAAAGGTGAATACAAGAGTTTTGAACAGTTTCTTAAACAAGAAGAGGTAGTTTTTAGGCATAGTTGTCCTTACACACATCATCAAAATGGTGTAGTAGAGAGGAAGTACAAACAATGTGGAAACATGGTTAACTCTACTTGTTCAAGCCAAAATGCCCTTATCTTTTTTGTGGGAATCATTTCATATAACTTCATTTCTTATCAACCGAATGCCAACTCCTATTCTAAACAACATATCACCCTTTACCAAGCTTTATGGCAGAGAGCCTAACTATGATTTTCTTAGAACATTTCGTTGCTCATGTTTCCCTTTTCTCAGACTTTATAGTAAGCACAAATTTGACTTCCATACACAGAAATGTCTCATAATTGGTTATAGCCTTATGCACAAGGGATATAAGTGTCTTGACTCAACTGGCAAGATTTATGTTGCTAGACATGTAAAATTTAATGAATCTGAGTTTCCATACTCATACATTTTTCCTTCTTCTAATCTAAATCAAGATACCCAATAAAGTCTATTTCTTTCTTCAAACATTCCCCTCACAATATTCATTGAAGACACAAGCAGTACACAAGCTTTTCTCGGTCCTTCAGCTCCAGGTGCAGCTCATAATTCTGGTCATTATTAAACACCATTTATACATCATTCTCCAAATACCTCACCATAAAGTTCATCCTCACAGCTATTCTCCACTAATCATTTTACTCAACCACCTCAAACACAGTCACTACCAGCACCAATTATTCAAAATACTCATCCCATGTTAACTAGATCAAAAGATGGAGTGTTTAAACCCAAAACATACCTAGCAGCAGTTCAAGAATTTGAACCATAATCTGTAAAAGCAGCTTTAGCAGATTCCAAATGGGGACTAGCTATGCAAGATGAATATGAAGCTTTGCAGAAAAATGAAAATTAAGAAAAGAGTTAGTTGGGAAGATTGTTAGTAATAAATGGGTATTCAGAGTTAAATATAATCCAGATGGCAGCATATCCAAGTATAAGGCTAGATTGAAATGCAAGTAACGCAACCCAAGAGGGGGGGTGAATTGGGTTTTTAAAAGTAATGCAATATGATTCGCACAATAAATCAATCTAACACCTTAATGAAATAGAAAACAATAAATTCAAACAAGCGTAAAAATAAAAGAGAAAGGGAAGAGAAAAAAAAAACCCGGATTTTTTACGTGGTTCGGCAATCCCCGCTACGTCCACGCCTCCAAGCCAACCAAGCTCGAGGATTTCACTATCCAAACCTCCCAAGGTTTCAAGTTTTTACAATTGACTTCCAAGGTGTCATTGAACCTTTACAACCAAGAAATTATCTCCCCAATCTCTTCACCCGAAATGTTTTCTACACTTATACACTCACAATTTGATAAGAAATGAAAATTACAACAAAAACTCTCTTTAAGAGTGGATATGCAACTAATGAATAATGATTCAATCAATGATAATTTGCATTTTGGAAGCTCAATATATGTTGTATGATCTTATATTTGCTTGCATTAGTCCCTAGAATGAAGTTTGAGTTGGGTTTTTATAGTGAAAGCCCAAAAACTAGCCGTTATAGGTAAATTCCCGCACCCAAGCGGTTAGTTGCTTGATTATCCGACTAGCCGCTTATGAACAGTGATATTACCGTTATTTTTTTAATTTTGCTACAGTAACAATGTTCACTAAAATTATACTTTGGCCCAAAACTTTTTATAATTATACTTTGGCCTAAAACTTTTTATAATTATACTATAGCCTAAAACGTCATAAAACTTTGTGAATAGGTCTAATTTCAGAACTTCCTAAGAATAGTTGTCTTTCCCAAACTTCTTGAAATTATGATATGACCCCAAAGATTTTATTATTTCGCACAAAGGTCCTTTTACCCATATTTTTTAAAGTTCTCAAAACCTTTCACTTTAGTCCAAAATATTCATAAATTATAGTATGGCCCAAAACATTTCAAATGTTTGTAAAACATCCAACTCCAAAATTTAATACTTATTAAAATCAAAGATTTCAAATCTTAGCATTTAAGTCCAAATTACTTAAATCCACAAAATACTTTACTTTATAAAAATAAAACATTTTAGTTTATAAAAAGTAATTAATTAAATTAATCTCTTGAGCTTCTCAAATGTTAAATCATGCATCAATTAAATCAAACCGACTTTACAATAATTTATCGCACTAATTTGTCCGTTGAGCTCTAAACTTTATTCTTGATTTCGCCGTTGTCCGTTGAGTGTCTTGAGCTTGATTTCACTTGATTCACTTGCATAAATATTACCCTTCAAAAACTAGTGAAAATGTGAAATACAATATTTATTAAATCACTTAATACATATATTTGTTATCATCAAAATTACATTATGTATAGCTCTTTAGGCTAATAAAGATTGGTTGCAAAGAGATTCTATCAAACACAAGGTGTGGTCTTCTTTGAAACCTTTAGTCTAGTTGTTAAGCCATGCACAATTAGAGTTATCCTTAGCCTTGTTGTTATGCATCACTGGACAATGAGGCAATTAGATGTTAATAATGCATTTCTTCATGGCATACTTACTGAAGATGTCTTCATGCATCAACTTGAGGCTTTGTTTATCCTCAATTTTCATCACATGTATATAAACTTACCAAAGCACTTTATGGACTCAAACAAGCACCAAAGGCCTGGTATGAAAGGTTGAAATCTTCATTATTGTAGTGGGGATTTATTACTTCTAAATTAGACACTTCATTATTTATTCATCATATGGGAAAGGATATTGTTGTAGTACTTATCTATGTGGATGATATTTTGATAACTGGCACTAACTCTGAGCTTGTAGAAGGAGTTATAAATCAATTGGGCACATAATTTCCTTTAAACGACCTTGGAGAGTTTAATTACTTTCTTGGTCTTGAAGTTACTCCATTTGTTGAAGGGTTTCATCTCTCACAGGCTAAGTATATTATATATAAGAGATCTACTGAAGAAAGCTCAAATGGTAGATTGCAAAGGGTGCCAAACTCCTATGAGCTCAATAGAGAAGTTAGTCAAGGACAGAGGAGCTGTTTTTGAAAATCCCTCACTATACAGAAGCTTGGTTGGTTCTTTACAATATGTTACTCTAACTAGGCCTGAGATTGCATTTATAGTGAACAATCCCTGTCAATTTCTTGCCTCTCCATCAGTTTTTCACTAACAAGCTTGTAAAAGAGTGTTGAGATACTTGTAGAGTACAATAAACTATGGCCTATAGTTTTACACTTCTGGTTCTCTCAATCGCACAACCTTTTTAGATGCTGATTGGGGTTCAGATTTAGATGATAGAAGATTAGTTGGAGGTTATTGTGTTTACTTGAGAAATAATCTAATATCATGGTCATCAAAGAAACAACACATGGTATCCAAAAGCACTGCTGAATCTGAGTATAGAGCTTTAGCTCTAGCTACTGCAAGGGTACTATAGATTATATATTTGCTTAAAAAATTAAAGGTGTCATTGTAGCAAATTTTGGTTCTTTAGTGTGATAACAAAAGTGCTGAAGCCTTGGCCAGTAATCCAAATTATCACTCCAAGGCTAAACATATTGAACTTGATCTTCATTTCAGTAGAAAACATATAGCTAAAAAGGAACTTCAAGTCAATCATGTTCCTAACTATGAACAAGTTGCAGATATTCTTACAAAACCTTTAGCATATGATCAATTCAATTATCTATGTTCCAAGCTCAATATTCTTCCTAGGCCTTGAGCTTGAAGGAGGATGTTAAGATAAATTGAATTGATTAGTCAAGTTTAGTTTTAGTTAAGCAAAGTTGTTAGTCTTAGTTAAGTAAGTTTGTTACTGATGCTGACTTGGCAGCTGAGCTAGTTGAATCTGTTATACCGTTAGCTCAAACAAACACATTGTATGCATGTAGTGTGTAGAATATTTGATACAACCTTGCATAAATATTGTAAATCAACTTATCATAATCATAATCGAATTCAACATTTTCTCTCTGTTTTCTCCATCATTTTCTCACTAACCAAACAAGTTGCTTCTCTTTAACAGGTATACATAAATAAATTTACTTAAACAAATTAAGAAAGACAGATTTGATTTATACAATCCAAATTGAAATCTTTTTTCAGATTAGCTTTTTGTTGATTCAAAAACTGCATTTAAATTCATTCCAAATATAATAATTGATTTGTCGTGTATTTACTTGAGATTTAATTCATGTAACAAAAATTCAAAAGTAACAAAAATTATCTCCTAATATATGAAAATTTGTCCTACAGATACAGAAATAAATAAATAACACTAGTTTCTTTTATTCCTTTATGGTAATTTATGTTGATTAGTGAAGAAGAGAGTTTGATTGTAGCGCAATTATAAAGCAAAGTAGTAGACATTGGGACCTCAATATGGCAAGATCGAATCTACCATTTTGAATCATATTTATTGAGCAAATTTTTTCATTATTTTATTTTTATCTAATGGAAGTAGACCACCATTTTCATTTTTATCCTCACTTTGTGCTAATTTATTTGTTATGTTTCCTCAATTGGTAATTTCTTATTAGGTTTTTTTTTTAATTTTTTTGATCAAGGGTTCGAGTCTTTCCGTTAGTGTGGATGTTTATTTATTTATTTTTTCTTTGATTTCGAGCTCTCACATTGAGGATTCAAGACTTTTCATTAATGTGAAAGTTTTTTTATTTAATTTTTTCTTCAATTTTATATTCGTGCACTGTAGTTCAACTTTGATACATCGAGTCAAGTAAATTTTAATATAGTGACTTAGGTTTTGATGATTAGGCTGGCTTCAAGTGGTTAGAGTTCGACATTAGACTGGTTTCAGATCTTGACAAATATAATGAACTGTATTTATCAATATTTGTATCGTAATCTCTAACTTAATGGTAAAAATTAAAAAATTAAAAATGAAAATATGAAAGGAAAAAAATGAAATATAGAGATTCATATCCAAATGTATGGTAATGGTAGTAATGTGTTATATAGTTATTTAAAAATGGTATGCAAGTTGGTTTATTAATGTTTCAAATCTACGTAACCCCATGAAAGGTTTCATATCCATAATTATTTAAATTATAATTACAAAAACTTATAAATACAATTCATATCGATTAAAAAAATTTATTAAAAACTCTAGACTTGTTCATCAAACTCCTAGTTGTAACAATAAATGAATAGCAAGTTGTAGGTTTTTTTTTTTTGATACCTTCTTTGAAAAAACACATTATAAATACATAGGTAAATTAATATATTTTTGTTATATATTCAATTATTGACTATATATTGAATAAGTATTGAGAAACTAAAAAATTAATTACAAATTATAGAACATCAAATTAAATGCATATTCACATTGATCATAAATTATGATTTATAATTAATATATAGTTTTACTATATATTAAATTAATTAATTAATAAGAAGGAGTCTTAATTTGAATATATTAATGTACAAGTAAAAATAAGTCATTTTAACGGTAAAATTAACTAGGTTAATAGACCTAAGTGAAAAAAAATCTATAATATTATGGATTTATGTGTCAAAATCTTAAACTTTTTCACTTTTCTAATTTTATAGCAAATATCAGGGCTATAATGTTAATAACTCAATAGAAACATCTTAGCAATTGAATTATTTTTGTGTTACATCTTGATGATAGAATAGGAAAACACAGAAAAATGGGGTTTGTTACCCATGTGGTAATATAACTGAACCCTTAATTAATTATTTAAATCAAAATTTCACATGATCTATAACACCTCAAGCGAATCTCACATCGGCAAAGTATAGGAAAGATGCCACCCCGAAAATAAAACCGTGCAGACTTTGTTAAAGTTAAAAGCGGAGACAATATCTTACCAACTCTAGGTTAGGCCATGACGTAATCAATGCACATATCATATCCAAATTAAAAATACTTAATTAATTATTAATAATTTTCTTATAATTTGCACGAGCCTTTGGCCAAAGTGTTAATCAATGTTTAGGTGAAAGTTTTGGTTTGAGTGGCCATTTGTGAACTTAAGTTGTTCCTCTCTTATATTTGTAGGTAGAGGAAAATATATCCTTGTGTGTGTAGAGATTTCATCTCTTGATATGTCTACATTTCCCATATATACTTGATAGATTTTTGGTTGAACTATAAATTCATATTCTTAGTAGATTTTATATGTAACTTATTCAAGATAAAAAAACATTTTCTTATTTTAGAATGGAATATGTTTGCACTTTGCACGTACATGGGCATGTGTGTATACATGTGTGAATAATGTTAGTGGTAGCTAGTATTTGGTTGGTAAAAACTCTTTGATAAGATAATATAAAGAATTTAAAAATTAAAATTCAACTCATATGGTGGCAAAAAATAAAAATCATATATGTTTTGGTACCCATAACAATAGTTAATTTGTAGGAAATAAAGTTTTAAAAATTTATAAACATTGTGCACCTAAAGAGTCCAATACGGAGGAAAATTTGATTTTATATAGCATGCAAATTTGACTAGAGACTGTTCAATGTCCATCTTGGGGTATGGTGGGCAACAAATTAAAATATGATTTATAATTAACAGATACTTTTTCTATCTATTAAATTAAATAATTAATAAGAAAGAGTCTTAATTTGAACATATTAATGCAAGTGCAAAAATAAATAATTTTACGGTGAAATAAACCAGGTCAATAAACCTAGGTGTAAAAGATCCATAATATTATGGATTTATGTATCAAAATCTTAAACTCTTTTCACATTTTACGTTCGACAACTTTAAGTCAATGATAGAATTCAGTTACTAATTGCTAGATATATGGAACTAAAATAAGTAGGCATATAAACAATTTAATCAATTTTTTATGTATTATTTTAATTAATTTATTTAGTAAAAAAATTGGTTTTAGTAAGATATATTTGACATTTGGTTAAGTGTATAGAGTAATTTTTCTTTTCAAAACTTCGATGATGGGTGTGTGAGAGTTAATAATAATAATAACAAAAAATAACTCGAGTCATTACACATAATCTTCTGATTTCAATAGTTTTACAAAACACTGACCCAGACGGTGACACCCTATTACTTGTAGAAACAGTTAGGGTGGAGTTGCATCTTCCCCCCCAACACATAGAAGGTACAAAATTTTTGTTACTCCCACTAGTAATGAAAAACACAACAAATAACAATCATGAGAAAAGTATAATCCAAAAACCAATTAGAGAAAAAATGGAAAAAGAATGTTAGACACACAACAAAGTATAATTTTTCTAATGATAAAAAAAAATTAAAATATACAAAAATAATCACATCCCATATTGGAATCTAAAACACCTCAAAAATCTAGCTGGCAAGAGTATTAATAAACTTCAACTGTCAAAGCCGCAAAGTACCATATACAGCATTTAAACGTACATGTTTGCAGCTTAAAAGGGCAAGAATATAATAGGAGATTTTCCTAGAATCAGAAAACTCACGTGAAATGTTCAGAGAATCCTTCAGCAGACCGCTTTGAAGATGGAAAGAAGTCTAGCAGATTGTCCTCCATTTTACCACGCTTCAGAATTGCAATTAAATCATCAAGGCTATTATCAACCAGATACTCCTTGAAGAAGTCTGTTATAAATGAAAGAACTAGCCCCTTTCCAACAAGATTATCCTTAAGTAGTGGCTGGAAGACAGTCTCTGGCGGAAGCCCTGAGAGCTTCTGAGAGAATGCAAGTGCTGTGAAAATAGCCAGCTTCTTCCTTTCATTATGAGAGAATGCAAGTGCTGAGATCTCAATAAAAAAGTACAAAATAGTCAAAGCTCACTATTCTTAAAATCATGCTAATGATCCCAACATATTAATTCTAACAGAAAAATATCAAATTTTCATTTATTTCCTCAAAACTGAAAATTAAAAAAAAAAAACTTGCCTCAAAGAAGGTGTCACCGTATCTTCAGATGTTAAGGTCAGAAGATTCAATGCACTTGGCAATAAGTTCCTGCATTAAATTTTTTTTTTAAAAAGCTCATTTATTGTTTTGCTTGCCAAACAGAAATAATCTAGTTAAAGGAACCAAAAATTCATAATAAAAGATTACCAGATCACCAGCATTATCCAGATAAATCTGGACCACTGCAAAGATGTCTTAACGATAAATTCAGAAAGTAACGACAAAAGTGTTAATAATTTAACGATAGATATGTCTTAACGTATTTTAAAAAATAAAAGGATTAAATGGGTATGAATTTCAAAATATAAGAATTAAATAAGTTTTTACATATACTTCATATTTATATTTATTGTGAAAATTTTAATATATTCGCAAGCGCACGAATCTATAAATAGAATAGTGATAACGAGGTCGATCTCACAGGAATTGTTATAAATTAAAAAGTCTAATTTAAATCTAAAATTAATATTAATTCTAACCTAGTTGATCAAATTGAGTTTTAAAAGAAATTAAACTAAGAAAACAATTAAAGTAAAAGAAAATTCAATAGGATAGAAATTATCAAGGTTTTAGAATCCACTACTATTCAACTAGTAATTATCTAAATATTCATTAATCCTCAATTTTAGAGTGACAACTCGAAATCAATCTATGTCATCTCATGGATATAACAATTAAGCCCAAGTAATTAAATCTAATGTAAGTTCTTTTTCTACTTAATAGTATGATATCTAAGAATCTCATGTAAACATATTAATTAACAAATAGTCAAAGTTTTCCTAAGTACTCTATGTAAATAATTTAATGAAAGACATAGAATCAAAGATAATCATGTATAAACTTTATAAATCCAAGTATAGAATTAATCGAATATTAATCCTAACAATCAATAATGCATGATAGAATTGATGAAAAGATTTTAATAACATCCAATTAATCATGTGAAATAAAATCTATAAATATTAAAGTATATATATAGAGAATTAAATAAATAAAAAGATAATTATTTCATTGAATATGATTTCATCCTTAACCTCAGTATAAGAAAATTACCTAGACATACTTGAATTGGGAGAAACAAAGCAAATAAAAACAGCCATGAAGAAGACAAATTGTTGTTGTTCTTCCCTACCGAATCGCATCTGCATCCTCTAGCGGCTACTTCCTCTCCAAAAACCAAAACTCCCTTTTTATAATCTTTGAAATGGGCCCCACCTCTTAAATCCTGAAGCCAAAAGGCTTGTCCTTTTATTTGCTTTAGCTCTCACATGTGATCACCCTTAGAATTGTTTTAGGATTCCTTTTCCAATTATGAAAGTTAAGTGCGGGTCCCATTTAAATTGCTTTCCACTTTTGCATTGCCATGCACGTGCAACTCAATTGGAGAATTGAAATTCCTTTTAAATGCAAATTGCTCTTGGCTCTTAGCTCTGTCACGGCTTCAACTAATATTTCCCTAAATTGTTATTCTTTTTGTACTTTTTATTTCCAATCTCCAATTAATTCCCTATACAATAAAATAATTCAATTAATTAAAAATAACAAATAAAAATAACTAGTAATTATATAATAAACGGTAAAATATGTATATAAATTATGCTCATCAAATACCCCCAAACTTAGATTTTGCTAGTCCTCGAGCAAAACTAAAACTTAAAGCAAAAATAAAAATAACAAAACACAAAGTAAATCTTAACTAAACCACTTTCGCAGGTAATCGCGATTGTATTTAGCGTATGCAACAAGCCTTTAAACTCCTAACCGGGCTTAGTGGACGAGTTATAGTCTCGTGAGGGCTTCAATGATGATACCCACAAACATCATTTAAAAAAAATAAAATAAAACATGAAAAATTACCTCAAAGATTGCAATCATTTCTCTTTCAATTCTTGTAGTGTGTGTGTGAAATCAATTCAATCAAATCCATTCCCAAAATCTTCAATATCAACAGTCATCGCCTCAAACAAAGAAAAGACTAGGTCAAACTAATTTTATCATCTTGATCTCCAATTTTTTTTTTTCACAGGCTTTTATGTGCATTTTTTTTAATGATTTTTTTAGCACATGCACTTGATTGAATTTTTTTTTATTTTTTTTTAACCATAGTCAGGAGCTTTCACTCTACCCCTTAAGGTAGCCTTCTTCTCATGGTAGATTATCATCTACATGCTTGTGGTACACAGGCTCCAATTACTCAAGGATGGCTTCACTCTTAAGGGTTATAGGTAGTTATTTCTGACTTTGGTGCCCGTGTATACTATTTTATATTGTGGAGATAAGAATCAAAATAAACAGTCATTTACTCTATCTAAAATTTGCAACTCAGGCTACGTCAATCTCAAATTTCAAGTCAAAATTATGAAAGAACTGATATTAGTGCTCATAGTTTAAATAATCTCAATAAAAAAGAATTAACACAAGAATCAAGTATAAACTAAGACAATATTCAACCCTTTCTAAGAACTATATTCATTGTCAATCAAATTCTTATCATTGGCTTTTCACATAAAAACAAAAAATAATAATTTTTTTTAACAAACAAAGCACACACTATTCCCACCCCCAAACTTATTCGGAACATTGTCCTCAATGTTTCACAAACAAAAGATATGCATGCAAACAAATGAAAGAGAAAAGAAAGTTGGAGAGAACACACCTGAATGGGCTGGGAAAGCTTAAAAAAACCGACAACTAAAAAGAAAACGTTAGAAGAAATATAAATAATAAAATAAAAAAATCCTACTAACTAACTAATTAATGTAAACAACAAATCAACCAGGATCAATAAGAATTTGGTGAAAACCAAAGCAATTATATAGAAAATGCCAGAAAACATAATTGACTAAGCACTGGAACATTTTATCCATAAAAGGATGATGGTAATGAAACTCCTCAATATTGCACTGCTTTGATCTCTTCTGTTCCAAGCTTTCTTGAGAGTTATCTAAAGTAGTATAAAAATCTAATAATTCAAACACTTTAGATCTTACCACATTTTTCATGTCAGAATGTGATCTATGTTGCACTTTTTTAGGAAGTAACTCTAACTTGAATGGTTCAATTTTTTCTTCAGGAGGAAATGGCTCAATCTTTTCTTTCCACTTAATTAGATCTATGATAAGAGTCGAATCAAGTAAAGCATTAACTTCTTCAATACCACTGCCAACATCAACAGAGAAATCAGAGTTAGTTGTGCAGGGTGTTAATGGATTGTCACAATTGTTAGAAATAAGTGAATCATCAATTGATGCTTCTATCATATCTACTTCAACGACTTCATCATCTTCCTGTGCCTGCTTGGGAACATTAAAAATATTTAATTCCATGGTCATGTTACCAAAAGATAATTGCATGTTTCCAGTCCTGCAACTAATATGAGCATCAGCTGTAGCTAAGAAATGACGACCTAGAATAACTGGGGTGTGTTTCTTAGGATCGTGTACATGCTGAGTATCTATAACAATAAAAATCAACAGGATAATAAAATTTGTCAATTTGTATCAACACATCATCTATAATACCACGAGGTATTTTCATTGAGCTATCAGCAAGTTGCAAAACAGTGGAAGTTGATTTTAACTCACCTAGTCCAAGCTGCATCTAAACAGAATAAGGCAAGATATTAACACTAGCACCCAAATCCAATAATGCTTTATCAAAACATTGGTTTCCTATAACACATGAGATAGTAGGAGAACCAAGATCCTTAAATTTTGGTGGCATTTTACATTGAAGTAAATTGCTAGTTTGTTCAGTTAAAAATGCCTTTTTGGTAACATGTAAATTTCTCTTTTTAGTGCATAAATCTTTCAAAAACTTGGCATATGAAGGAACTTGCTTAATAGCATCGAGTAAAGGAATGTTTATACTTACCTGCTTGAAGATTTCCATAATCTCACTTGTTGAAGTCCCTTTCTTTACCTTTGTTAACCTTTGAGGAAAAGGAGCCTTGGGAATGTAAGCCGGCGGGTCACTCTCTTCTAGATCATTTGGTAATGAGTCTTGTGATGAAACTGGATCTAAAGAAGTAGGTTCATATGTCTTTCTTGTTTGAACCTCCACTTTGTTGTCAAACAATTTTCCTCTTCTCAAGGTCATAACAGATTTTGGTTCTTCATGCTGATGGCTTGAACTCGATCCAACCTCATGCACTCCTTTAGGATTGGGAATTGGTTGACTTGAGAATTTTTCTTTTTCCCTCTCCGCTACAGTAGTTGCTAATTGATCCAATTGATGTTCAAGCTTCAGAATAGCTTGAATATTTGACTGAAAAGCTTGTTGGGTTGACTGAATGAAACTTTGAAGTGTATCCTCTAAAGAAGGTTTTCTTTGTTGGGGTGCAAAAAATTGAGACATAGATTGTTGGGCATGAGGATATACTTGGTTAGGATGGACAAATTGTTGATTGGGCATGTCAAATTATTGCCCTCCTTGATTTGACAAAGGTTGATTTTGTTTTCAAGAAAAATTAGGGTGATTCCTCCAATTATGATTATATGTGGATGAATATGGACTATTGGAGGTTTTCTCATATGATTGTAAGGCATGTACCTGCTTAGAATAAGCCTCTTGATAGACTGATAATGATGGACAATTCTGTGATGTATGAGACAAGTTAGAACAAATAGCACAAACCTCATTAGCTACACTAGGATGATGATTTATGGATTGGTTCATAACTAAGGCATCTACTTTCCTAGAAAGTGTAGCTAGAGTGGATTTCATGTCTAAATCATCATTAACTTCATTTAACCCCTTTCTAGAAACTTGAGATGATTTTCCATTTGATTTGAAAAATCCCACTGTTGAGAATTTTCAGAAAGTGAATTAAAAAAATCTCATGCGGCCTCTTCATGTAAGTTCAAAAATCTCCTACCATTCATAGACTCTCCCTTATGACGATTTGACATGCTTAAACCGTTATAAAAACATTGTATAAGTCTCCATTTTTCAAAACCATGGTGGGGACACTTGAGAAGTAAATCATTGAATCTTTCCCAACACTCGTAAAATTGCTCACCCTCTCTTTGATAAAAATCACTTATTTCTCTCCTAAGGGCATTTGTTTTAGACATAGGAAAAAACTTGGTGAGGAACTTATTACTCAATTCATCCCACATAGTAATAGACCCAACAGGAAGTGAATTCAACCAAGCTTTCGCTTTGTCTTTTAATGAGAATGGGAACATACGAAACCTAATTAACTCATCATTAAAATTTTGAAAACGAAATGTAGAGCATATGTCAAGAAATTTCTTAATGTGCAAATATGGATCCTCTCTCTCTAACCTATGGAAAGATGGTAAAAGTTGAATGACTGAGGGTTAAGTTCAAAGTGTGTTGCTGTAGTTTGTGGCAACACAATACAAGATGGTTGGTTGGCTGCAAGTGGTGAAAAGTATTCTCTAAGGGTTTTCTCTGCTTGCACTGGTGGCAGTATTGGCAATAATCTATTTGGGTCATTAATTAATGACTTGAGAAGAACTAGCTTGACTACTATCAACTTTCGACTCTTTTTTAACCAAACGATTTGTTGAATCACGTTCCCAAACACTCATAAACTAACTAGACAAAGAAGAAAAATAAACAAAATAATAATTAAAATAAACAAAATTAAAATAAAAGAAATCAAACAACTAAACAATAAATTCAAAATTAAATTAAATTAAAAAAATTGATTAAATAAAATAAAAAACAACCTAAATTATAACTAGTGGGAAAATCAAATTAACATAGATTAAACTGACTTTCTAGCACAATCCCCAGCAACGGCGCCAAAAACTTGTTGTAAAAATTTTAATATACTCGCAAGCGCACGAATCTAGAAATAAAATATTGATAACGAGGTCGATCCCACGGGGATTGTTATAAATTGAAAAGTCTAATTTAAATCTAAAATTAATATTAATTCTAACCTAGTTGACCAAATTGAGTTTTAAAAGAAATTAAACTAAGAAAACAATTAAAGTAAAAGAAAATTCAATAGGATAGAAATTACCAAGGTTTCAGAATCCACCACTATTCAACTAGTAATTATCTAAATATTCATTAATCCCCAATTTTAGAGTGACAACTCGAAATCAATCTATGTAATCTCATGGATATAACAATTAAGCCCAAGTAATTAAATCTAATATAAGTTCTTTTTCTACTTAATAGTATGATATCTAAGAATCTCATGTAAACATATTGAATAACAAAGAGTCAAAGTTTTCCTAAGTACTCTATGTAAACAATTTAATGAAAGACATAGAATCAAAGATAATCATGTATAAACTTTATAAATCCAAGTATAGAATTAATCGAATATTAATCCTAACAATCAATAATGCATGACAGAATTGATGAAAAGATTTTAATAAGATCCAATTAATCATGTGAAATACAAACCATAAACATTAAAGCATATATATAGAGAATTAAATAAATAAAAAGATAATTATTTCATTGAATATGGTTTCATCCTTAACCTCAGTATAAGAAAATTACATAGACATACTTGAATTGAGAGAAATAAAGCAAATAAAAATAGCCATGGAGAAGATAAATTGTTGCTCCTCTTCCCTGCCGAATCGCGTCTGCATCCTCTGCATCCTCTGGCGGCTACTTCCTCTCCAAAAGCCAAAACTCCCTTTTTATAATCTTTGAAATGGGCCCCATCTCTTAAATCCTGAAGCCAAAAGGCTTGTCCTTTTATTTGCTTTAGCTCTCACACGTGATCACCCTTAGAATTGCTTTAGGATTTCTTTTCCAATTATGAAAGCCAAGTGCGGGTCCCATTTAAATTGCTTTCCACTTTTGCAATGCCATGCACGTGCAACTCAATTGGAGAATTGAAATTCCTTTTAAATGCAAATTGCTCTTAGCTCTTAACTCTGTCACGGCTTCAACTAATATTCCCCTAAATTGTTATTCTTTTTGTACTTTTTATTTCCAATCTCCAATTAATTCCCTATACAATAAAATAATTCAATTAATTAAAAATAACAAATAAAAATAACTAATTATTAGATAATAAACGGTAAAATATGTATATAAATTATGTTCATCTATATTCATATAATGTCATGCACATAATAAAAATAAATAAAGAAATCATTTATTATATCTTTTAAGAAACACATCAGTATGCAAATAAAATCTATTTCTAAAAAACTTGGTCAAAGCATCAAACATTACCTTGTAAACATGCTTTACCTAATTAAAATTAAGAATATTAAGAAAAATATAAATTATAAGTTTAATATATTCTACTCGTAATGATGACACTCGAGCTTGGTTATGCTTGATGTATGTGGGTTAACTCACGTTCACGGCTCCTCTTGAATCAAAGAAATGACATCATTACTTTCTAAACATGAAAAATACAATTAAATTTATGCAATATAACTTAGAATGAATATTTAACCCACAACTTACAACTCAAAAATCTATACTATAGTATTACCATAATACCCTCAGAACTATAAATTACACCTTATGTTCAACTTTTGATACTCCTACTCGATAATTAAATTTTTATATTTTATAACATTAATAAACTGCCTACATTATCAATAACCTCACTACTAACTATAAACTACCTAAACATAATTTAAAACTATTACATATTTGCATGCCGAATAATGAAAAAGGTGAGGGCTTCGCGTGTCCGACCTAAAATGTTTTGTTGGCACCTTTGTGCTCCTAAAATAATCCAGCTATTATAAAAATTAGCTTGGGACTAACTTTACCCATTTGTTGAAAACCCTAACTTTGAATAAAGTAAACAAATTTTTTAAATTAACTTCATTATCATAAATTGAGATATAATGATAGAAATATTATCCCTTTAGTGAGAAATCCAACTTGTTTATTTCTTTTATATCATTCTTATTAATAAAATTAATGAGGTATTTTATTCAAATATCTTAATTGCATTAATATTTTTATTAAAGTCCATTTAATCATATTATATGTATTTATGTGATCACCATGTGGATTCACATAAGACATAAATACAAGTTATTTTATGATTATATATATTTAGTTTGCAGTTCATAAATAAAGTTGGGCACTTTATTAGGTATAGACTGTAATAAATTCATTGAATGATTTGTCTTAATCATGTATGAATTTATTGATGTAGTACGACTACATTGAACAGGATCACATATGAGATTTAATTAACTTTGTAATAACTGTCAGACTTATTAAATCTCATAGGCATTGATTTTACTGTAATATGAATCTTGAGTTAATTATGATTTCATGATTGTAATTATTATTCCATTTGAGTTACCAATGGGCACGACACATCCTTGTGGTCAAGATTATCCGGTATCTTGGTGGGAGCAATTATGAGTATTGGAGTTATGGATTAACAATATAGAATTTGTACAGCACATCTCTTGATGGGTTTTCGGCACTTGATCATAGAATTCTCTGGCCAGAGTGTGTCAACATATTTAGTATGTTGAAAATGATCATTAGAGAAAACCAGTAAGGATCAAGGAATAAGATGTTATTAAATTGATTGGACAGTTGAGATATCAATTTAATTAACGATGTGGTACAAAGGATTGTGCAGTAAAGAAATCAATGTGGCTTGGGACGAATTATTATTCGAGCATACAATTATGGAAGTCAGTTCCAATCTTTTAGTGGAGTAGATTTGGAATTAAATAATTGGGCTAGTTTAATTACAGGCCTAATTATTGTAGCCACTATTGTATGTTCCCAAATGATCCCCGGGTTAGCTCATTTAATTGACTGCACCACTACTGGACTAAAAAGTAAGATAACTAGATATTTGGGTCAAAAGCCTAAATATATCATTTAGTGGGAGGCTCCATTTAATTAGCTTTTGTGTAAGGGGCTTATGTTATTTTACAAGGTGGGTCCCCTATAGAAAAAGCAAATAACGTGAGTTTTATTTTTTTTGATTATTTGGAGCCTAGGGTTTTCACTAAAAGGTGATATAAAAGACTTATTTTCTCTAAAGAAAAAAATAGAAGCCACTTTACACAAATCAGAGAAAAAGATTTTTCTCTCTATTGTTGAGAGAAAAATTTTCTCGTGCTAATTGCTTTGGTAGTGATAAAGGCGCCCACACATCAAGTGCAGATCGAACCTGAGTCATAACCTGGAAGATCATTGGTGACAGTTCGTGATCTAACAAGCGTGGTGGTGCAAGATCGTGATCTAACAGGAGTGGTGGTGGCGGATCGTGATCCAGGAACCTAAATCACTTCAACGGAAAAAGCCAAATCAGATTTTCAAGGTACGATTTCTAGAATACAAATTCTTATATATTATATGAGAGCGATCTTCAAAAGGTTTTATAAAAAATTTAAAAACCTAATTTTTCCCCAACAATTGGTATCAGAGCCATCTCATATTAATAGATAAGAATTTCGTATGAAATTAATCTTGATATTTATGTATTAGAGTGGCACAATTTATTCAGATACATATTATTTGTTTAATATATGAATAAAACATGTTTATGGTTTGTCTTAATTCATGGTTAGATTTTCTGTTGTATTTTTCGTTTGGATCTGTAACAAGAAGAGTGGTTTTTATCACCATGTTTCCCTCTTGATTTATTTTACTGTTATAGAATTTTTGTAAGCCAAAATTGGCCCAGAAAATTTGTAAATAAATCACGGATGACAAATCAAAGCGACGGAGGCCAGAAATTTTGACATCGACCGCCGACCAGCGCACTCGCTGCAGCCAACGAGCGGCACACGCTGCAAGCGCATGCTGGCAGTTCGCACAGCAGGCAGCACACACTGCCAGCAGCGCGCGCTGAGCGCAGCAAGCGGCGCGCGCGGCTAGCCTGGCCAGCGGCGCGCGCAGCAACAGCGTGCGCAGAAGCAGCGTGCGTTCCAACAAGCAGCGTGCGCAGGGTTGGTTTGTTTCCGGCGTATCGGCGACGGCAAACTCGACGTTGATCGCGGCTGTCCGATGAGATTGGCCTGAACAGTGGCCGTTTGTGGAGATGGCGGCTGGGGAAGAAGAAAGAAAGAAAAATATGGATTTAGGGTTTCATGGCTTTTATCATAGAGATCCATATGGTTCCATAATTTTTCACTTGGGCAGTCAAGTTTTAATTTTTTGCATTTAAATCTAAAAATAGTTTTGGGCTTAAAGAATCCTAGTTTCAGGCCCAATTGAAATTTGGGCTTAATGGATTAAAAATGCATAGACAAAATTAAATACATTAAATTTATTTTTGGTCCAAAAGTTTTATTTTAATAAAAAAATTTAATTATTTATTTATTTCCTTTCAAAATTATAATTGGACCAATTATAAATTTAAAAGCCTAATTTCCCCTAATCCATTAACAAAAACAAGCTTATGGAAGATGGATATTGACAAGAAGCCCAATGAAGATTAGGCTTAGGGTTAATGTATTTTTCATTATTAGGAAAACCATGAATTAAGATTATTTAATTATTTTTCTATATGTTATGTTTTGGATGATAACATGCCATGATAACATGTCATATAGAATAGGTAGTGCCACTCTATGCATAATGATACATGTCATTCATTAATTATGAATTTCATTATATTGTTTGAAATTTGCCTATGCTTAATAATATTGGATATCATCTAGATAATATTATAGGAAGCATGCAATTAACAATATGTATGTTTTAAAAAGGAAAAACCAATTTTAAAATATTGAGTGGGAGAGGGAAAATTCAAGATAATTTTCCCACGGGCTCCATTGTTAGTTCAATAATAAAATTATATATATACCTCGACTTCATGATACGGTGATGCTCCCTTCGGAGGGTATATATATTAGATATTTTATTTGATGAACTTCTTCAAAGATAAAATTGAAATATTTTTCAATCGATTGTTCACCCCAACGGTGACTATTGATATGAAAAATACGTAGATTGAAACAATGGTTATACACTCAACTAAAGTTTGTTATTAACCTTCCCAACGAAGCTCTGTTAACAAATTTAGGCCCAAAGGGATAACGATAATTATTTATCATGTTTCTACATGAAAGTAAATAATCCAATGGATAATTGGGTCTAGTAAGTGTAGACATGACTTCCCCAACGGATAGCTTGTCAAAGCGGTACTAGATTATCGTTACAATAAATTAAAATGCATTTATGGTTTTTTGCATTTTTGTCATTTATTGTGAATATTGTTTCAAAGTATTTATGCATGTTTAATTTTATTTTTTTTTCAGAAAATGTCTTCCATCAACCCATTATTAATTAACCTTGTTAAAAATGAACTCACTGGCGAAAATTATTTAGATTGGAAACGCAATCTATTTAATATTCTCACTGCTAAAGGAAGCAAATATGTGTTGACCCAGCCTTGCCCTCCTGAACCATCGTTATACGATTATAGAAATCAGAGGGAGCCTTATGAGAAATGGTGCGAAGCTAACAAAATGGCTAAGCGCTATATATTGGCTTCGATTTCTGTAGAACTGCATAAGAAACATCGGAGCATGGAAACAGCCACTGAAATAATGGCTAGTCTTCATCAGATGTTTGGGCAAAATACCCATTTTGCCAGAGAAGCAGCATTGAAACGTATTACGGATACTAAGATGGAAGAGGGCACAAAAGTTCGTGATCATGTCCTCAAAATGATGGACTATTTGAATGAGGTAGAGATTCATGGTGTTCAAATCAATGATAAATCAAAGATTAACATGGTGATTGAATCTTTACCTGATACATTCAAAGAGTTTAAGGTCAGCTATATCTTATACAATAAAGATATGACCTTAATTGAATTAATGCACGAACTACATGCTATAGAAGAATTTTATCATAGCAGAAAACTTCCTGAAAAAGGATTCTCTTCAAGGCTTAAGTCGAAAGACAAGAATGAGCAAGCAAGAGTTGGGATCGACAAACTGTCCACTAAAAGAAGTGGCAAGCCAAAAGGCAAGTGTTACAAATGTGGACAGAAGGGTCACTGGAAGAAAGATTGTCCTAAGATTATTAAAATCAGGTATAGGAAATCTTTAAGCTTCCTAATTAGTTCAGATTTCTATTGATTCATACAATAATGAATTCTGAGATAACTAATCTTATTTGTAATTCATTTATTTGGTTTTCAGGAAACCAAGAGATTAAGTGAAGAAAGCTTCAAACAGCAGTTGAGGACATGCTAGTTTATATCAATTGAAAGACTAGATCAATTTTACAAGACTTTAGTTTTGATATTTGTCTTTTTTTTTCCAAATATTAGAGGAATTTAATTTCGGTGGCTTGTTTTAATAAACAGGAGTACACTGTTATTTTTGGATCCTCTGTTTATTACTTATTTTGGTTATTTATAAAGACAATTTATATCATAGAAGTACATTGATCTATTCAAAGTAAGATATAATGATAAAAAGTATATGCATTTATCTAAGAAAAGAAATGTTTCTTCTAACCAAAAATCACCTCTGATATTTATGCTTAAGTCATATAAACTATAATAAGATTTTAAGAAAATGATTAATGATAGACTTGTTGGCCTATTAAGATTGATCATTGTAACTCTATAAATCTTATTTAGAAAAGTAATATGACAAGGATGCTCTTTTTGAGCTAAAAGCATAACATTGTATTTGATGATTTAGCGCATACAAATGTATACGGACTAATCAGTTTACATGTTATAAGAGGTTATGAGTATTCTATCAATCTTGTTGATGAATATTCATTTTATTTATGTTTATCTAAATGCGTCATGATTCCATTACTTTTGAAATTCAAAAGAGTACGTGGATAATACAGAAGCAATTAGATAGGAACATAAAAGAACTTCAATTTGATCGAAACAAAGAATATCTCTATGGAGAATTCAAGCACTATTTGGTTGTCAATGAACACTATGATTCAATAGTGTAATTAAATAGAGAAACAAGATTCTTTTGGATAAGACAAGATATATACTGAGTGGTTTATCATTTACCTTTTTTATTTCAGATACTAGTATTTAAAACTACAAAGTTTATTGAACTTAGTTTCATCTATCTCGGTGTCTACTACTCCAAGAAATTATGAAAAAGTCACAAACATGGTTTGAGACACATTCGTATTTAGAGTTTACTTGTATTTCTACTAGAATAAGAGATAAAGAAGATGGATTCGTGTTCAGAAGCTTGCATGTTTTAGGTATCTTAAAGGAATAAGGGAAAGTCTGAATTATAGTCCTCAAGAAATGAATGTATTTATAGAAATATTCTTTACTTTCTTTGAGCAAGACTATATAATGACTTATAACCTAAGAGTAAGGTAAAACTAGAGAAATAAAAGAGATCAGATTGATGCTCAGCTTTCAACACCTGTTATAGAACATGAAGAACAGCAACGATCAGCTAATCAGCACAGGATTAACCTTGAACAGCCATCACTTTTAGAACTTCGTCGTAGTGGGTGGGTAACTAGGTTACCTGCGAGATACATGCTTTTGGGAGAAACCTATCAGGCTAGCTCAGATGAACATGTACAAGATCCCACTAGTTACAACGAAGCTATAATAAATAGAGATGTTAAATTTTGAAAAAAGGCCATGAATCAAGAAATAGAATCTATGTATTCCAATAAAGTCTGGGAACTTGTAGAGGCACCAAATGGGGTAAAACCTATAGAGTGTAAGTGGATATACAAGAGAGAAAGAGGAGTAGACGGAAGGATGGAAACATTTAAAGCAAGATTAGTAGCCAAAGGGTTTACTCAGAAAGAGGGAATCGATTATGAGGAAACATTTACTGTGGTTGCTATGCTTAAATCCATCAGGATTCTGCTCTCCATTACTGCAGTGCTAGATTACGAATTTGGCAAATGGATGTCAAGATAGCCTTTCTTAACGGGCATCATAAAGAAGACATCTACATGCAGCAACTAGATAGATTCGTACAAAAGGCCAAGAACACGTGGTATGTAAGTTACAGAGATCCATTTATGGATTGAAGCAAGCATCCCGGTCATGGAACATCAGATTTGATCAAGCGATTAAATCGCTTAGATTCATTCAGAACATTGATGAACCATGTGTGTACAAGAAAATTCAGGAAAAACTTGTAGCCTTCTTAGTTCTTTGTGTAGACAATATTCTCCTGATTGGAAACGATATAGGAGTATTGACTACAATAAAAATTTGGTTAGCAAAACAATTTGATATGAAAGACCTGGGAGAGACAAGTTATATTCTTGGTATCAAGTTATTATGAGACCGGAAGAATAAAACTTTAGCTTTGTCTCAAGCGGTCTATATCGATAAGATATTGGCTAGATTTAGCATGGAAAATTTCAAGACTGGTTTATTACCATTCAGACATAGAATTACATTCTCTAAGGATCAATCACCTAAAACATCTAAAGAGATAGAGAGAATGAGACGAGTTCCCTATGCAGAAGCTGTGGGAAGTCTCATGTATGTCATGCTTTGCACTAGGTCAGACATCTGTTTTACGGTAGGGATGGTTAGTAGATATCAATCTAATCCTGGACCTGAACACTGGACTGCGGTCAAGCATATAATGAAGTATCTGAAAAGAACTTAAAATTATATTCTTGTGTATTCTAGTGATGAACTCATTCCAATGGGTTATACAGATTCTGAGTTTATGTCAAATAAGGATTCCAGAAAATCAACTTCCGGCTATGTGTTTACATTGGGAAGTGGAGCTATTAGTTGGATGAGTGTGAAACAATCTTGTATCACAAACTTAACAACTAAAGCTGAATATGTGGCTACATCTGAAGCTGTAAAAGAAGCTATATGGCTCCGCAAGTTCCTACGAAATCTTGAGGTGGTACCTGTTGTAACTGCACCCCTTAAACTATTTTGTGATAATGGTGGTGCGGTAGCTCAATCTAAGGAACCAAGGAACTACAAGAAACAAAAACATATCGAGAAGAAATATCATCTTATAAGGGAATAATGTAGAAAGGTTATATGATAGTACCCCAAATAGCATTAGATGCTAAATGGCAGATCTTATTACAATAGCCATTAGTGGGAAACCTTTATAACCTGCACTTAGAGCCCTAGAGCATGTGCAATATGCCAGATATGCTTTGAGAGCTAGTGGGAGATTGTTGGGAAAATATGCTCTTTAAAAGCATATGTGTTTATTTAATTGTAATAAACTATTTTTCTGATTAATAAAATAAATGAGGTATTTTATTCAAATATCTTCATTGCATTAATGTTTGTATTAAAGTCCATTTAATCATATTACATGTATTTGTGTGATCACCATGTGGATTCACAGAAGACATAAATATAAGTTATTTTATGATTAAATAAATTTAGTTCGCAGTTGACAAATAAAGTTGGGCACTTTATTTAGGTATAGACTGTAATAAATTCATTGAATGATTTGTCTTAATCATGTATGAATTTATTGATGTAGTACGACTACATT